>JAODLC010000021.1:1020917-1041411 GCA_026781145.1 Hippopotamyrus pictus | reverse complement strand
ATCTAAAATTTAATTATATCTAATAATAAAAGGGAAGGTTTTACTGTTTATATGTTTAAGGATATGTTTTTCATATAATTTGTAGGAGGCCGGAGCTTCTTTTCATCAGTGCATCTTATTTGTCAGTCCTACTATCATGTGATCATCAATGTCATCATCATGTGATTAGTGTGTGAGTACACAGCTCTGCTTTTGACCTATATCCAAAACATCTATTTTAATGCTGTTCTGAAATATTTTATTATCATCAACATTTGGACAGAATACTTTCAACATTTGTATCATTAAAATCATTGAGCCAGTTACATCCCACAGATATTGAAGATTGAATCAAAAATCTGCAGAACTCAGCAAAATAACCATCCTGAAAAACCACCATGATATCATTCAGTATCAACCTCTGTAAAACATGCTGTCTCTCCTTTACAAGCAAACCACAGTAGATTATACCTCAGTATAAAAAAATAGGAAAATATATAAAGTGTATAATCTAGCACAGGGGGTGGCTTTACACCTTCACACAGTTCGAATGCGTGTGTGAAGACTGCATATTCTCCCAGTGTTGACTATATTTCCTCCAGCGACACGTTTCCTCCAGCAGTCCAAAGACATGCAGTTAGGCTATTTTTTGATTGTAAATTGTCCATAGTGTGTGATTATGTGTGCACCCTGTGATGGACTGGCATCCTGTCAAGGGTGCTACCCTGCTTTATGCTCTATGCTGTATGGGGCAGCATAGTCCAAGTCCCCTATGATCTTGCACTTGGAAAAGTGGTTGGAAGATGTGGATATAAGAAAAATAGAAAATATGAAAAGTTTAAAGTGATGTTTGTCCATCTATTCATCTATTTTCTGCCGCTTATCCTGGGTCAGGTTGCGGGGGCAGCAGTCTAAGCAGGGATGCCCAGACCTCCCTCTCAGCAGCCACTTCCTCCAGCTCCACCAGGAAAATACCAAGGTGTTCCCAGGCCAGCCGACCGATATCTCTCAGGCTGAGCCCAGCCACCCTGTGGAGTAAACTCATTTCGGCCACTTGTATCCGCAATCTCATTCTTTCGGTCATTACCCAGAGCTCATGACCATAGGTGAGGGTAGGAACGTAGATCGACTGGCAAATTGAAAGCTTTGCCTTCTGGCTCGGCTCCCTCCTTACCACAACAGAACGGTATAGCATCTGCATTATTGCCAATACTGCACAGATCCATCTGTCGATCTCCCGTTTCCTTCTTCCCTTACTCGTGAAGACCCTGAGATACTTCACTTGAGGCAGCAACTCATCCCCCTCCAGGAGAGAGCAATTCACTCTTTTCCTGTCGAGAACCAGGGCCTCAGATTTGGAGGTGCTGATCCTCATCCCAGCCACCTTACACTCAGCAGCCAACAGAACCACATCATCTGCAAAAACCATAGATGCAATCCTGAGGCCCACGAACTGGACCCCCTCTGCCCCTTGGCTACGCCTAGAAATTCTGTCCATAAAAATTATGAACAGAATCGGTGACAAAGGGCAGCTCTACCACAGTCTAACACACATTGAGAACAAGTCTGACTCACTGCTGGTAATGCAAACCAAACTCTCGCTCTGTTTGTATAGGGATCTGATGGCCCACAACAGCAGACCCTGTACCTCATACTCCCAAGGCATCCCCCACAGGACCCCCCGAGGAACACAATCGTATACCTTTTCCAAGTCCAAAAAACACATACAGACTGGTTGGCAAACTCTCATGAACCCTCCAGTATCCTTGTGAGGGTGAAGAGCTGGTCCAGCACTCTGCAACCGGGATGGAATCTGCATTGTTCCTCCTGGATCTGAGGTTCGACCAACGGACAGACCCTCCTCTCCAGTTCCCCAGCATAGACCTTCTCAGGGAAGTTGAGGAGTGTGATTCCCCTGAAGTTGGAACACATCCTCCGGTCCCCTATCTTAAAAATTGGGACCACCACCCCAGTCTGTCAATCCAAAGACACTGTCTCCAATGTCCATGCAATGTTGAAGAGGTGTGTCAGCCAAGACAGCCCAACAACATCAAGAGCTTTCTAGAACTCACCCCTGGAGCCCTGTCACCAAGGAATTTTTTGACTACTTTGGTAACTTCAGCCCTAGAGTCCCCCTCTGAGTCTTCCAGCTCTACTTCCTCCAAGGAAGGCATATCAGTGGGATTCAGGAGATCCTCGAAATATTCCGTCCAACGCCTGACTATATCCCCATTTGAGGTCAACAGTTCTCCCTCCCTGCTGTAAATAGCATAGATGAAGCCCTGCTTCCTCCTCCTGAGTTGCCAGAACGTCCTTCTCCATGGCTTCACCAAACTCCTCCCACACCCAAGTTTTTGTTTCAACAACTGCCAAAGCTGTTTTCCCGTACCTGCTGGTACCTGACAACTATTTCAGGAATCCCACAAGCTAACCAAGTTTGGAAGGCTTCCTTCTTCAGCCTGACAGCTCCCTTTACCGCTGGTGTCCACCACCGGGTTCAGGGATTGCCACCATGACAGGTACCAACAACCTTACGGCCACAGCTCCACACCGCCGCCTCAGCAATGGAGTCCTGGAACATGACCAGTTCAGCCTCCATGTCCCCTGACTCCAGGATGCAAGAGAAATTCTGCTGGAGGTGTCAGCTGAAGCTCTCCCAGACAGGGGCCTCTGCCAGATGTTCCCAACACACCCTTACTATGCATTTGAGTCTACCCGGCATCTCCCTCCCCCATCAGATCCAGTCCATCACCAGGTGGTGTTCAGTTGACAGCTCAGCTCCTCTCTTCACCCGTGTGTCCAGAACACACCAGCACAGATTACAAAATCGATCATTGTACTGCAGCCTAGAGTGCTCTAGTACCAGGTACACTTATGAACACCCTTATGTTCGAACATAGTGTTTGTTATTGACAAACTGTTTTTAGCTCTGTTCACCACTTGGATTCTGAACGGACAGGCCATTCCTCCCAATCACACTGCTCCAGGTTCCACTGTCACTACCTCCATGAGCGTTAAAGTCCCCCAGCAGAACAGTGGAGTCCCCAGAAGGGGTGCCTTGCAGCACCCCCTCCAAGAGGGCCAAATACTCTGAACTGGTGTTTAGCGCATATACACAGACAACAGTTAGAGCCTAGTTCCCGACGATATGTGGATATACAAGAAAAATATAAAAATATGAAGAGTTTTAAATTATGTTGTTTCAGTAAATAAAGACATGGTTGCAAACGAAATCCACAATCACGAAAGTGAATGTATACAGGCTGGGTGTGTAAATATAGCCTGGTTACAGGTATATTACAGCATGGGGACTGTTGGCTTCAGCCATGAGGCTGGTCTTGCTGCACGGCAGACTAAACTTCGATGTGAACCAGCTGAGCCTCTTTCAGATGCTTTATTAAACCTGGATAAACATAACTTCTCAGGGAAATTAAATTTTATTTACTCCCAGATAAACGATGACAGATGTGCACCATATCAGGTACTTAAAAAAATATAAACAACAGTGTGCTGTTTACTTGAAATTCTGAGCAATCAGAGTTAATTATCCATTTTATTCTCAGTTGAACATTGAGTTGTTATCAGTGAGGTCCTCTGAGTGGGTGTAGCAGTGGTAGATTACACTCTGAAATGTCTTGACTATTTTTAGGCCTCAGTATTTCCACCAGATTTGACTTTGTGTTGGGCAAACTGCTGGAAGTTAGTTGGATGGATGGATGGATATTTCCACCTTTGTGGTAGTTTTTCCAAGTATAATGACAAGGAATAGTGCATTGTTTATTTTATTCATATTAATGATTCATTTTTCTTGTTAGAAGTACCATTAAATCATCACAAACCGTCAGATTTTCCCCGTAATTGTTAGTATAAAGATGTTTAGATTCAAATTTTAATCTGAGTGTAACCATGACCAGTGATTTCCATATATCAACAGTGCAATGTATTTTATCCTGTAAGAGCCTGACACTAACTCAAACACAGACCACAAAGTCTGGTTTTGAATTAGTAAAACATTAGCACATAATTATAAGACATTTTAATATGCTTTTAGATGCATACAAAACAGATTTTTAAATAGATGTATTCATTATGCCTCTTAGCAACTACGTATGTTCACATATACATTTTGCAAATATATAGTTTGCTAACAACAGTACATTGTTAATTTGAGCATTGTTTACTGTTCATTGTATTCTCCTGTGGTTGTTTTGAATTTTTCCATTTCTGCTAAATGCCATTAGTGAAGATGCCCCAATTAGAAGGAAGGTTTCCTTGCACTGCTATGGATGACATTTTTCGCTTGATGAAACTTTGTGGGTCGTGCATTCTGCTTCTGTCGGAGAGCAGTATAGGGTAAGAGTTTGTCTGACTTGCTCACTAGGTTCCCCTCTGATTTGAACTCGCCTGGAGGAACATTACCTCTAAATGAGCCTGCTGAAATATGAAATCACAGAAAATGCTGAAGCGTATAATGTAATTGCTTTTCAATTCACAAAATGTCAATCACTGCCACGTCTCCGCATTGTTTAATAGGATATTGATATATCCCTTTTTCAGCGTGAAGCAGAGAGGCCCCCCAACTAATTAATATAAATGGCAAATACTACAATGACTAACGCAGCAGAAGATTTTAATTGAGAGTAATATAATGAAGCATTTAGCCAATTTATAAATGCATGTTAGTGGCCTGTCGTTACTTTTCTGACATGTCGAGAAGTGTGTGGCGTTCCTGGCAGCGTGGTATATAACTCCGGGGACCACTAACTGCAAGCATTTACACAATCCACTTAAGGCAAAGCGGAGTCCCCAACAGCCTGGTTTCATTAATGGATCATATTGTACCGCTGTCACACTTGATGAATGCCTTTGGCAAGGAGATAACGGTGTAAAGATTCAAGAGATTCGCAAATTACACAGTGTGTAATCCATAACTCATGGAATAATTTATGGCAGTGTTCTGAAGTGCAGAAATATTGCTTTAGACACATTTTGTATCGCTTGTTTTTCGACAAAGTAAAATAAAGAACTGAAATGGTAATAAAAAATAATAAATACAAAGCTTTTATGAATTTTAGGTGTATGCCATCTGTCTCACCACTATAATAAATGCTTCATGTTTTTATTTACTCCACTGCAAACTCATACCACTGTGTTTGTTTTGTTAGCATCCATCTGGAATAATGCACTTTTAATTTAAACGAATGTATATTTTCCATATTTGGGACTCACAGGAAAGCATTCCTGGGGGAATAGCATATGCTCACAGTTTTTAGTGTGTTCAGGCTGTAGTCCATCCATCCATCCATCCATCCATTTTCTACCCGCTCTGTGTCCCCTAACAGCAGAACCACATTAAACGAATGCTACTATAAAATCAAAAAAAGAGAAAAGAATGCAGACCAGACAATTTCCATGCTGTCCAGTGGACCAAAAATAAAACTGTAACATAAGGGCAGAGGAGTGAATGTGTAAAACATTACGTGTGGGGACAATAGCGGCTAGTGATTGTCTTTTATGATAAACTGTTACAATAGATTTCCCGTGTCAGCAATGATCCTGCAGACCCTACATTTGTAACGACTTTGTCATAAGGTGGAGTTAATCATCGAGAAAAGGTGCGATTATTGAATCAGATGATAAAACACTTTTAAATTTATTTCATTCGTATTTCATTTAACTGGTGAATCACATGGACATATGTTTGAATAATCAGAATCAGAACTCACTTTATTGCCAGCATGTACCAACATACCATAAAAGATCTAGGGCTAGCATCAGCTAATGCATTCACTTCCTGATGTACACTTTCATCCCTGGGACTACCATGCCATGCTGACCATCTGTTTGTCCTGCATAACGACAGTCTCAGATGCCGAGACCTGCCAGGGTTCATTCGGATGGACACAGTCCCGTTTGCCTTGTGACTCCTCCCACCTTGTGAAGGTGCACACCCCTGACGAAACCTTTGGTTACACCACAGTGTGTGCTAAATGATGCCAGCATTAGACCCCTACTTTTTTTGTCAGCAACTGTTTCCGTGTAAACATGTGGCACCTAATTATTGTTCAAATCGACATGCAGGCCATGTGGTGCTGTTGTATGTTATTATTGCTTAGCTGTATTACTCTGTGCACAACCCTAATTACGGTAAGTAGTGAGAAGATGGATGGATGGATGGATGGATACACATTGAATTTAAAACACAGATAATTCTTTATTGTTGAATACTGATAATGATCCAATGTTCATGTCCATATCTCACTAACATAACTCTCCACCAGGCTCTATATATAGTTAAACCATATGCCAGGTCAGTGGGCAGGTTTTTTTCTGGATAGATTGAATTCTGAATTATGTAATGTACTGTAATTAAATGTGAGTATGAATAGAGTCATGCAGCTACACAAATATTACGTTATAAACAACTACTCCCCGGTCACTGCTGCAGTCATAAAGAAATCATTATATTTTATATCAACTTTATTCAAATGCTGCTCTCTCATTAGCGAGAAGGTGGGCCAGGATGTTTCACAGAGGAACGAAAAGGGAATTAAACATTGTTCTGAAACGGACAGCGCTGAGAAAAGCGTATAAATGGTGCTGATGTGAGGTTCCCATAAGGACGGAATGCGAGCCATCCATTCAGCGAACTGAACAACTGCATGAGCCGTAATGTTCTTACGAGTTGTGGGGCCCTAAAGAGGAGCATGTGAGAGCCATGACTGAGACAGAGACAGTACTGTAAACTGAAATGGGAGCAGAAATCACATCAATACAGGGTGCTTATTACCATAAGCCATCTCAGTATCCACCAAATAATCCGCATACAGCTGTGCAGGTAAAATGTGCCCCATTGTGAATTTGTTCTATACCCTTCCTGTCCTTCTTGTGCTGTTTTTTTGTGGGTGGGGGGGCAAGGTCAAAATGTTGCCCAAAATATGTTATTTTTTAGAGTGGGGTGTTATCTTGAGGAAAAATAAGTATTATCTAAATGGAATACAAATGATGATGATTAGGTTAATGAATTCTTTTGCTTTCATCCCCCCAGTGTTGCACCTTGATATAATTACTTTTCACTTGTTTAATTAAATTTGAAACGATGCCAGGGCTTGATAATTTATATTCAAGATGCCAAATGTTGACAGTGCAGTAAAGTGAGAAAACCCAAATGGTTAATGTAACATAATTCAGACAGTTTGTAGTACTGACAGCTCCAACAGAGAGGAAATTAATTCTGGTTATTTGATCTATGGACAAAGGCTGAAAACAATGAATAACCACCCTCAAACAGGTGTTAGTCAATTTACAATGAAAACAATGCATCTGACCATCAGTTATATCCATCTTATTTATCAATCTATAGATATCTCCCAAGATATGTATAAATAAATAAATGTGTTTACATTTAGATTTTCTTACTTTGAGGGTGACAGTATTGACAGTTTTGAAAGTATTTACAGGAAACCTATTAATATCACAGTGAATTCACTCTGCATTTCAGCTAGAATTCAAAACCCTGATGTCCAGGTGAGTTGATTACTCTAAATTTCTGTGTCTGTGTAAGTATATGTAGCGGTGTCTATGAGCCCCCTGAAATGAAGTAGGCCTGCTCTGCAATGCACACTCCAGTGTAGGTCACTGCAACCCTGACTGGAAAAGCTGTTATTGATGATTGATGGATGTACTAACCCATTTTCTTCAAAGTGCATTAACCAGTACTTGCAGTATGGCTGCCTATGTTAGAAAATTTGTGGAAAATTGGAGGAAGCAGAAACTCAAGGAAGTATCTTACCCAGCAAATATAGTGGCTCAAGTGTGTATGTATGTTATGCTGATTTAATAAGCAAGAAATTGCTCATCAAGCTTAAGCCTACAATAGCATGTAAATAATGTCAAAATATATGCATATGAACTTGAGGATTCCTGTATAACATACTCAGTTCCAGATTAATAGAATAATTAAAATGAGAAATCCTTCATCCTTCTAAGTGTTTATTTTAGTCAGGATGGCAGGGAAACCTGGTGCCTATCTTAAGCACAGGGCACAAGGCTGGGATACCACCCTAGGTCAGTTTTTCCCAATCCGGTCCTCGGGGACCTACAGTCAGTCCATGTTTTTGCTCCCTCCAAGCTCCCTGCCAGACAGTCCACATGTTTGCTCTGGGAACTGGGAAGGAACAAAAACATGGACTGTCTGTGGTTCCCCAAAGACCGGGTTGGGAAACACTGCCCTAGATACAGGGCACACACACACACAATTGCACAGTAATGGTAATTTAGAGACAGCAATTAGCCTAAATGCATATATTTAAACTGTGTGTAAACCACACAGGGTGGAGGGTAATACCCTCACCCCCAACCTAGAATGTGAGGCCACTGTGCCACACCAGATTATCATGTTTATGCAACTTGTACATTACTGAGTCAACAACTATTTTTGTTGTTACTTAAGTTGTATGTTGCAAGTTAATAGCGGAAACAAAATGTGTCAGGATTAGAGGGAATGTAAAGTAAGGGATATGAATAAAAGCTCTGTACCTTCACTTCTCATTATTATATTGTATTAAGAATCATGAGTCATTTCAGTGACATGTGAGGGCAGTGTATGGAATGGAGTTTTGGTTTGGGTTGGCCTCTGAAAGCAAACATGGCTGTGAGTCTGTCTTCCCTATTGTGCAAACTATATTATTTGCTATGTCTGGGTTGGGTAATTTAAATGACGTTTTACAGATCTGAGTGTCAAGTTTTTCATTTCCAGGATATAGCCTATTAATAAACACCCCAACAGCAAAAACTTATATTACGATAAAAACATATACTCGTTGTAAGCGATATATTGGATCAAAGATTGGCTTACTATTTAAATTGATTCAGTAACCACTAACCAGCTTAAACCTACTAAATAAGACAATTTTCTTCATTACCTAGTAAAATGTTGTCTACTTGAAAAACGCACTTAAAATAAGCATGTTAATGAATCCCCAACTTTAGGTGAACGATCACAGAATACCAGCTTTCAAAAAGATGTTCTTTGTTAATTTGAATGTGACGAGAATCCTTGCATCCGAAACACGTCTACGTGTATGTGTGCGTGTACGTGTGTGTGCCTGCATGTGTAGTAAACTGTAGGGTGAGGGGAGTGGCGTGCAGCGAACTGGGAGGGACCTAGGCTGCTGAGACATTTTACTTGTTCGATAAGTACAGGAGCCATGCCAGAAAAAAGCGCAGCGCCTCGGTAGTTGGAAACTACAGTAATAACCGATGGGGAGGAGAGCTGTCCGTATCTAGCATACATACTAATTAATGTTACTCTAGAAAAGGAAGCGATTTGTTTTACTGTGCGAGGTATTTGCCAGGCAACCAGCGGTACTAAAAACGTTAAAAAAAATAACTGAAGCAAGAGGCAGGACTTAAACAAGAAGCTCAGGAGAGCGTAAGAATGGTGCCCACCCTCCGGTGTCCTGCGCGATCAGAGCTTGTATCTGCCCCCTGTTTGGTGTACCCCCTGCACCGCTGAATTGTGGAAGCTCTGTGTGCCGGACGCGTGGCTTCTTTTGTGTACAATAGCTGCTCATAAATGCATGAGCAAACATTTCGGTTTGGCACAAATGTAATAAGAGCCCTCGGGGGAAAAAAGCTCGAGAGCTGTCCTACCTGTGCTTGATTCTCCAAACTGCACACTGCAACTACTGCGACGACTACAAGAGGATTATCAAAACTACAGGCTACAGTTCACCCCTTTACCCATACTTCCCTGCAATTTTTCCCTGCAGATAAAACCTGCTGATTTTAAACTTATTTTTTATTTTTACTTTCTCAGTACAAACTCGCTTTAGCGAATAAGTCGGAGGGGAGACCGCGAGAAGGTTACGCTGAGCTCTAAATCATAGTGCTGCAGTGTTTTCCCGAAACATGGATGTAAGGTTTTATCCCTCTTCTAATGGGAATTCTGTTCCTGGAGACCCATCCAACCTGGATTTTTCCCATTGCTTGGGTTACTACAACTACAACAAGGTGAAGTGCCGGCTTATGTTTTTTTTGTTTGTTTGTTTTACAGTGTATTAATGTTGGCATGGTTGTAGCAGTTTTTCGACACCAGGGATACAAGTTTACTTGGTGCTGTTGTTTAAACATCGTGTTACAAAGGCGCTGACAGTGATGAAAATAGTTTAAGGGATCGTTGTGTGACAAATCAAATAACTTGCTGCAAACTTCTCCGCGAGTTTTATGCACATTAACTTAAATATCGTGTCCCTTCGAGACGGCGTCCTCGATCGTCGCAGGTGCAAGAGCAGCACGCAACATAAAACTGAAATTATTATGAACTGGAAGCATATTGTCTCTGAGTTTTAGAAATGCCTGAACTCGTGCTTGGTCTGAATGCTTCATCTTCCATCTTCTCTTTTCTGTTTTTTTTTTTTTTTTTTTTTAAAAAAAAACACAAACTTGATGATCTGTTTCATGTTCTATACCGAGAGCAGAGTTTCCCACGGTTAATCTGGCACATCGTTCGTCGTTCATCTAATTAATCAATGTCACTATCTTCACTACACTGTCAGATTTTGGTTAACTGACTCAACGTTTTTGGAACTCTCGGATTACGGCTTTCTGTACTTGGTGGAAATGGTTGTTATGTAGGTTAAAACGTGAAAGTCTCGTGAAAGTGATTTGTCTTTCGTCGCAGTTTAAGGTCCTCGTTGTAAAGCCATGGTATTTTACCTAAAACTCTTGACTGCTTTTTAAAATTGATGTTTCTTTTAATTAAGAGGTGACATCAAAATAGAAGTAATTCACAACATTTGACAAGTATAGAATGCAGAGTGTCTAAAACAATCATTCTTCTAAATATCTATTTCGGGGTCAGTGATAGGTCGCGAGTTTTAGACATATTTCATTTTAATTTTACAAAGATGCATTTCTCTCCAAAGTGTTACGTGTTACTTTGACTAGTGCTGATTAGATATACAAATGTCTTCGGTAAGAAATTAATATGAAATTGATGTCAGTTGGTATTAATTACCGACGTGTACACATCCCCCCCATATGCTGTTTTGAAGGACTCAGTTGGGGAAACATGATTATTGAATATCCAGGTGGTCTGGCACCTGTTTGTAATCTTATCCACTAGTTAGTCTTTTGTCTGTCTGTTTAATTTGGGGGATTTTGGATGTGTCTGGTTTTAGCAACAATCTAAGCAGTGAAGATACCTAGCGCTGATCAGCAAAAAGGGCAGTAGGGTTTCTTTTCAGGATTCCAGATGTTGGCGTATCTGTGTGTCCCGGGTGACATTTTTGTATTTCGTTTCGGAGACTGTGCTAATCAAAGCAGTGTAAATGCACTAGAACCTAGGATTAATGTGCCAGTAAATACTGAAGGGCAATCCATTAACCGACTGCTTTCAGACTGGATGTGATAGCTGACTCAGTAATGTACTGTACGAATATTAGCCACTTTGCATCCTGGCTAACATCGCAGGTGAATTGAAATGTCCAGGTATAAAAAATGATTGCGTGCGCTATTTTACATTATTGAACAGTGTTTCTACAAGCACTACAGCACACAACACTTGTTGCCCTGGCACTACGGTCTTGCTCTCAGCACAGCTTGTGGGGAATTCAGCTGCTGTCGTTTGTGTCCCCATAGTCTCTGTGGGCAGCGAAATCCATTGGCTGGAATGAAGTTCCGTGTCATTGTCCCCCACCCCCCCAATCTGGTCTCCTGTTAGGCCTCTGCTCCACAATCGCTCGGCGAGGGGTCACGCTGTGACGAGTGGAGGAGGTGTGATGACTTCCAGAGGGACGGACTTGTCATCAGCCATTAGTGGGAAAATCCTGCAATAAAAAAATAGAACATCTTATGCCTGTTAGAAATTCCTGGAGTAGCAATTTGCAAATTGAAATGGAGTTGGTACAGCAGATGGCTCTGCTTTCAGTTCCTAACCTTGGGAAAGAATAAAAAAATAATCAGTTTAAAGGAGAATTTCACTGAAACAAGTTTATTTCTTTGTCATTAGACTGTTTTTATCCACCAGAGAAAATTGTTTACCTTTTGCAGAGATCAGAATTAGCCAGAATGTTTATGGTATGTTATGCAAATTATTATATGCTATTCGATGTTATGAAAAAGTAGACGATGGTATACTGTAGATGATGGTGATATTGTATGCGATTTGATAACTCTTGGGTATGATCCATACGTTGTAATGCAATTTTTTTGCACTTTTTGCAATTTGCACTTTGGAGAAGTTGAGTGATTTAATTAGAATTGTACTTTTTGCTTGTTACTAATGCATTGATTGTTATTAAAGTCCTCTGTCTAACAAGTGATTTGACACATTTATTTAAATACAGTGGGTGCTGTTTACAGAAATATGGTGTGGTCACCATGGATATCACAGCAGTGGCGTTTCTAAGATATGCATTTTGTTTCGGAGAATGCTACGTACCTCATTTGATTTGTCAAGTTGTTTATAAAGCTAAAGTTTTTTTTATTTATTTTCTTTTTCTACTTATGGGAAGCAAAACGTTTCCCGCAAATAAATTTGCATATCCATATTTTGCAACAGAATTTAAGTTTTGATATCTCCTTTAAAAGGTAGTGGAGTGGCTTTATGAATTTGAGATTTCATTTGAATTTTTAAGCAACAAAAATGCATATTTCCAAGTGCAATAATTCTGCTTTAGTGACACTAAAGTCGGTAGTCCAAAGCATGACATCACAGAGCCATTACAACAGAGCAAACAATGTGAATAAAAAGGTTTATCACTAATTTGCTATCCCCTACCTATGGCACCGATAAGATATGGAAGTTTCAAAAGGTCAGTTATGGAAAAAAAACGGCAGCCGAGAAAAGAAAATGTCATAACTTCACAGAGCGGGATGTATTGGTGCAAGTCGGCACGTTACAAAGAAAAGTAAATTTTGTAATCACACAGGTCTGAGCAGAGGGCCTTCATGGAAGGTCCCATAAAGGATTATTGGAAACAGCCTTCTGCCCAGTGCCCTGCTAGAATGCCTTGTAGTGGAGGGGAAACCCACCTGTTATTTTTTCTGTTTTTGAAATTTAATTGTCTGGATTGTGTTCAGGTGTGTGACAGATTTCTTGTCGCAGTAGGCTGGTCTTTAATATAGAGGTTTCGTATGAGTTCGAAAACAAAGGGAACTGTGTTTAAGGTCTTTCCCACAGTGCCCACTGAAATAATGAATGGTTGGTACTGGGAAATTATATGTGGAGTTATACATTGGAAATGGGAGGTTCGAGGGGATTATGGTCATGCTTTTGATTTTTATTGTGTGCCGCGGTAAACGGCGACCACATGTTTTATTCATTACGAAAAGTTATGGCGAACCGCTAAAGTTATTAAACGCTTTGCTGTTCGTATGTGTGTCCACTTTGGGATGCAGCTGGCTGCTTTAGGGTAGAAGTTGTGGGATTTGTTTAAGGTCTATTTGATGTTTCGAGTGCTCCTATTTCAGATGCCCGCGTTTGTCCAAGAGTCATTGCTGTAATTAGCCTTGGTTTTCAGAGCCCCAGTGCATTTCCACCAGTGCTGGAGCTTCTAGAAAGCTCTCTAGCTGTTTTTAGCTGCATGGCAGATGGCATCTTTCATGCTCACCTATATAATGCTCTAGATTTAGTAAAACTTGTAATATTAATTTGGTAAAATTATATTTAGTTGTTTACAGAGCCCACTTGAGGGCAGACGTCTGCATTTTTTTTTTTTTTTTTTGGTAAACAACGATGAGAAGTTACTCTGATGACTTGGATCTGTGGCCCCCACTACCCGAGTAAAGAGGTTTACAGACTTTGCCAGTTTGTGGCCAAACGTTTCTTGTGACTAATGTTCACAACTGGCAGCCTCTGATTTCTGTGCTACTTAAGAGTGATTGACATCACTTCAAAGCGAGGCCGGGAGCAGAGGCAGGCCACACTATTATATTTCATTTTTCACGTGGAAAACCAGATTGCTTTTGCCGTGTCTAAAAATGTGTTTATGATTTACTTCATACATGGCTTTTATGCCTAATAAGGTATATGTCTTGTTCCTCTTCTGTTGCCATAGGCTACATGATGCTTGTACTGTAATTGGTAGCTAAATCTTTTTTCAAAAACTTCTTTTTCA
Organism: Hippopotamyrus pictus; assembly: GCA_026781145.1. Lineage (NCBI taxonomy): Eukaryota > Metazoa > Chordata > Actinopteri > Osteoglossiformes > Mormyridae > Hippopotamyrus > Hippopotamyrus pictus. The sequence goes on along the minus strand of JAODLC010000021.1, from coordinate 1,027,309 downwards.
TTTGGAATTGCACTAACTACTCTGTAAACCCAGTCATGTTGTGATTTTTTTTCCTCTGCAGCTGTTTCTCTCCTCTTGTTTTGTTTGTATTTTCAGTAATCAAATCTTTATTTAATCAGACATACACTTTTTGTCTGAGATGACCTTTGAACTCCAGCTTCCATGATGCCTCTCTGGTCGCTGTCACAATGGTTGCTATGGAAGCCATGATGGAGGACTTCCATTTTTTTCCCAGAAAAAACAGCAGATGGGCCAGTAAACTCGCCATCATAATGGTGAGCTGATCTAAAGCATGGTGGTTTATGAAAATCAAGGGCATCTCTAACGTTGTGCTGTGCTCTTTTCATTCTTTATGTGCTGCCACTCTCAAGCGTTCTGTGTGTCGAAACAACAGGCTGGCCTGCAAATGAACGCTTTTATTGTTGTGCCTCTGAATTCTGGCACTTAACGATACAATATGTTTAGACTTGCTGTACAGAAGAAAGGTGTGCTTTCACCATAGATCGGCAACAATAAGCTGAAATTGTGCCGTAATGTTATGATTAACTGTTTGAAAAATATACTTGAACTGCTCATGAAAAAGTAGCATTCTCAACAGCAGGTGATTTATCTTCCAGATGAGCTTAAACTGTGTTATGATGACTGGCGGTCAACCGTAATGTTTCACTGGGAAACCAAAGATTATCAAATCTCTGCTTTGTGCGTCTATGTCTGTACAAGTGTAGAGGTCTAGGGCGGGTGCTTCTTCCTTTTGAACCATGGTATAAGCTGCATTAACCATTGCGAAATGCGAAATACCTCTTGATGGAGGCTGATTTTCATCTACAGATCTTCACGCCGTCCCACAGATTGCTCCTAAATAACATGAACATCTTTGTGTCCTGCCTAAAAATCCAATCTCACATTATACCAGTAATAAATGTTGACTGACGCCCTAACAGCCATTTGTCAGAATGGCTCAGGTCTTCCGTGTGGCTACAGGGCAGGAAATCATAGCTCTTCCTCCAGGGAGATGCTGGCTCAGTGTGGCCCAGAATGTCAACGCTCTGCTTTTACTGTGGTGCTCTTCTTAGCAGAGCTGCTCTGACTGTGTAGCGGTCCTATTCTTGATACCTAGCCTGTGTATATTATATATGCCTTGACATTTATCTGTTGACTAATCTAGATAATGCACCCCATCAGGATGAATGATGATTAAGTTGTTGCATCGAAGACCGTAAAGTCACTGCCATGAAGGAGTTTATCATAGCCAGCACTGTGTATGCTCAAAAAAGCACACTAAAAATAATGCTCAGTCAATATTCAAGTAATGGAGGACTTTTGTTTGAGGAAGGATGAAGCGCTCAAGTGAATGTCAGAATCTAGTCATGCTGTTCTGAGCTAGCTTTCACATCACAGTATCACATCACAGTATCACATCACAGTATGTGAAATTTCTGCGAGTAATATGCCGATATTTATAAAGCAAAATAGGAGATTAAATTACCCAAAATACACTATAGCCAAGTAGAACATATCTGCCAAGAGAATGTGTTGAATAAGTTGGTGGTGTTGCCGCAAGTTGTGCCAACAGACACAAAGCCTTGCCGACAAATGCAATGTGGTTATTGCACATGCACGCATCGTAATGATGCTGAAACGATATATCGTGCAGCGCTACTTTTTGTATTTTGGAAAGGAACTGTGTTTTTTTTTTCTTTTCTATCCTGTGCTGGTAGAGGTGTATTAATTCTTCTGTTGAAAAGACAAACTGTGTGTATGATGTGAAAGTAAAGAATTATGGGGTGATCAAACAGATATCAACTCATATAAATCATTCAGCAGGGTAACAGAAGTGTTTCATTCATCTGATCAGCTTGGCAGGAGTCAGGCTTTATCGCTAAGCGTGTCTGGGTCTCTGAGCAGCAGGCCCCGTGACGTTTCTCCCTCTGTAGAAGAATAAAGCACTCGTTCAAAAAAATGGTCTTGGAAAAAAATAAAGTTTTTCATTATGACCTTTCGCAAACTGAAGGATGCTGAAAATGTGCTGCGAGTACTCAAATATTGCAAATGTGTTTAAAAAAACAACATTCCTTTCAGGATGGCCCTGCAGCGTGGTAGGTGGGCCAGGAATACGGTTAAACGTAGGATTACCGAGAATCACTCTTTAAATAAACACAGATGGCTCAGGACACTCATTTCAACCGCAAATCGTTTATGAATTACACACATGAAACAGAACGATGAATTTTCCATATCAATATTTAATTTAAAATACCAGCAAAGACCCTTGACTATAATGACCAATACTCACGCTGGAATTTCCTTATGAAAACATCCCCTCAAAATAGGGCCGTGTACCCCAACAGTATGAGACAGGTGTATGTTTTTATATGCCATCTATTATTTGTTTTATGTACCAAAATAATGGAAAATGAACATGGAACTGCTTCTTTTAATTTCTTTTATGACTCTGGAAAGTCTTGCTGAGACCTACAACTAATTTATTTGAATAATTTTAGGAATACAGTGGTTTGGTTGTTTTAATGACGAACTGCATTTTTACTGCAAGTAAGTTAATGGATAAGGTGCTCAAATAAAACACTATACTGAACAAAAACATCTTCTCGGAGGGGATCCAAAGTGCTGCTTTGGAGTTTCTAAAAGCTCTTTATGAAGAGGAGTAGAAATTGAGGCATTGCCAGTGGTGGTCCCGCTAACCACCAGCCATATGGTTCTCCTCACTGGTGGGCTCGCTGTTTTATATTGCATCTTAATGTGCATGAAAGGGGTGTCTTTGAACACTTAGTTCAGATATTGAATGTTGATTCGCTTCATAACTAATGGAACAGACGCAATCTGGTGCCACAGTTTCCTTATGCCTTATAAAAGTGTTTCATTTAGGATGCTTTAATAAAGACCTAATTAGAGTTAGGGTGCAGCTGGCCATAGGTGTGGGTATTATGGGATGTAGCCCTCCCTATCCCACCTGTTAACAAACCCATTGTTTGTGGGTGAGTAAGTGACGGTGGCCTTTTTCCACGACCTGCTGAAATGCTGTTCCAGGCTTTTTTTTTTTTTTTTTTTTTTTTTACATCAGCCTGTATGCTCCAAATATTGAGTTAACAGGATTTGTTACCGTTATGTCTGGCTTGACATCTCCGCTCAAATGTTCATACAAACAGCAACAGACGTGAACACACCGTCAGTGGTGGACTGAACAGACAATTTTTACATATTATGTTAGTGGTGGGAACCTTTGTTTTTCGTATTGCTGCTGTATGAAATAACAGTCTGACGGCACCCTCAACATATAAACATGTGACCGTGAATTCCTTGTCCTTTCTGCAGAAGCTTCTTGGATACCTAAAATGCGTTCACTTTTTGAGATTTGTTTTCCACATACCTTATCGGTGTTGAACCCTTAGCTTCGTAGACCCAAGGAGGAATTTTTGTACTGAATGAAACGGCAGACTTCTTGTGCATTTTGCATTATGACAATGCCATGCAAGGTAGATCATGGGTTCAGCAGTTCCAGAGTTGTTAGCATCTAAATAATACTCAGTTTCTTAGTAAAGCTGTTTTACCTGAATATTATGGGCTTGTAATGTTTCCTGTCAAAAACCTACAGCAGCTGAAAATGAGCAATAATGTGTGCAAGGAGAAGTAGTAGTGACTGTTTTATATCTAAGAATCTGAGATTAAGGCACCTTATTTTCAGTATTCATTTGCAGTTGTCCAAGGTTAACCTTCTGAAATGAAAACCTTGGAAAATAATAACAAGCTGCTTGGTTTTTATGAAGGCCTGTGGTTGGTTAACAAGCTGTGTTGACCTTTGCCACTCAGACTTATTGGACTGAACCCTCACCTACATACATTCCCCATTCTCAGTTTCCCTTCCTTCTCTGTTTCAAGGAAAATCATCTCGCAAAAGGGGTCGCGCATAACTGATTATTAAGCAGATTCTCCTTATTATCTTGCTCCTTAGAGCAGATGAGATGCAACCCAGACAATTTAGAGCGTGTGTTCAAGGTTGTGTCTCTCCCTGTGGCAACGGTAGTTTGTACATTATTCTTTCATCGATAATTCTATAGTAAGCAGCTAGAGTACCACCACATTGCCAGTGTTTACTATTAAATATGTGGCAGTGCTTGGAAATGGTGGCTGGTGGTTTTCAGTTCACAAGAGGGACAATGTTGTTGAACCTTAATTGATGGTCTTGGCTTGAATTAACTTGTTTATGGTTGTTGCAGTGTGCCTCATAGCTGTAAGGAGGACGTCTTGATTAGGACGCTTGCTGACGTGGTGCATGATGATGACAAAATGCGTATGTGATTTTGACAACAGATTCGGCTACAGTGGATATTTTTTATGAGGATAGTGTTTTTTGAAGCTGAGCATTCGAAATATGCGCAGCCTACTTGACACTACTTGGTGCGCTGCTGGATAGTAGGTCTATTTAAAGAGGTTGTTAAAGTGTTTGGAATTCTGTCTCTATGCTGAAATCCATTTTGTTCTTTACCTTCTAAGGGCCCCACAACTATAACGGGCTATTGTATCAACAGTACAGTCATAGCCATGTGTTGTCAGATTCTTCCAATAAAATCCTTGAAATCCTTCCAGTTAAATTCTTTCAATTGTTTGTTCAAAGAAAAAAAAATGGATTAAATAAGTTGAGGGAGGTCCATCATAATTTTCCCAAATGAGTGCGATTTCCCCCCCAGGAGTTCCCCATTAGCCGTGAGAAGGCTGATTAGTTTTGAAAGCGTGTTCCATGCTTGCTGTTGTTTTTAATAGCATTTCATGCAGTATCAAAGTTTTTCTTTTTTGCCCCAGCAATCAAATTTAGCACATTATTTTGGTCTTAATTGCATCTAGGTGAAGATTAAAATAATGGAACTGGATTAACTGGACAGGTTTTCATTTAGCTTCCTGTTTGGACCCCCCCCCCATGAAAAATATTGAAACTAATTAACAAATGGTATAATTGCATTATCTACATATTTTTCAGAAAAAATGCCTGACAAAAGGCAGGCCTCAAGCAGGAATAATAGCAGAGCATATAAATCAAAGTGGTTCTCTTTACTGAGGCTGGTCCCCTTGGGATTTACCTCAGAGATTAATTAAAATCCAGTAGGACCTTGTTTTAAGTGTAAATGAGATACACTTGAATAACAATGTGTATTCATGCCCTAGAGCCCTGTATAATGGATAATCCGGCAGTGATGTACACCTGGTATTCTTTTTATGAATCCATACTAGTACATCAGTATCAATGTTTTTGCCTAGAGTCTCATGCAGCATATTAATTCATCATTAAAATTATTATTGTTACTTTTTTGATAAAGCATATCATTTCAGCCATTAGAAGAAGTCATACAATATTATGTCTAAGATTTCTACTGGCACCAAATTTTCAGTGAAACACTGTGATCAAGTTTTTTTTTTTCTTTCCTTTTCTCTGCCTCCTCTCACTGTAACTAACATAGGTGTTTCACCTGGTACAGGTGTGGGTGTGTGGTTCTGCTTCAGCCCAGGGGGTTGGCATTATAAAAGGGTCATGGTTGATAATCAGGTTCGCAGTGATGAAAGCTCAGTGATAGCTAAGGTTAGAATGAAGGTGCAGATTTGTAGCAGACACATACAGCTTGTCAGATTCCCAGCAAGTCCTGGGAGTGTCATCCTCCCCCAGCTGTATGCTAACACAATGCTATTGTATGTTCCGTGGAAAAGCCTGCGTTTGGGATCACTAATTTGCATTATTAAAGATTCTCTTTTTTTATTGAACTGTCTTACTTTTAAGATTCAGGTTGCTGAATGCAAAATTGCAGCACCCTCCCACAGACTGTACTGAGAGAGGTGTGAAAAAAGCAGGTCAAACAGAAATGAAGATGAATGGGGGTGGGGGGGTGCTGGGAACAGAGCCCAGTTTGAAGAATTCATTGTGATTCCCCAGAGCTTTATTTATCACTGCTAGATTTTGGGCAGGAGTTTCACACTCCTGCTGTAGGAAGAGCCTCAGTGTTATAACACACATGCCGCGTTTTCCCTGCATTTGGTGTTTTCCAAACGCCCCGATTATGACACAACTAATAATGTAACTTACCCTCACAGTGCTGCCATGCCCTAGACCTACTGTATAATACATCTGCTGTAGCTGTAATTTATTCTATAAACCAATGAACTGTACTCTCCTGCCGTTTGGTCTCAGGATTTCTGTAGGTACTTTTGTCTGGCCTGTGTAGCGGTGTTGAATAGTTCATGAACAATATGGAATTATCTGGATTCCTAAAATGTGATGGGATGGTATTATCAATAATAATAATAATAATAATAATAATACTACTACTACTACTACTACTACTACTACTACTAATAATAATAATAATAATAATAATAATAATAATAATAAT
>JAODLC010000021.1:1004324-1019536 GCA_026781145.1 Hippopotamyrus pictus | reverse complement strand
AATACATTTTAAAATAAAGATTTCTTATTAATTATTTTAATATTAATAATAAACCATTAATACATTTAATTATAATATTGTCGTGCCGAGCGGGGACGGAATGAAGACAAAGGTGCAGACGTCAGGGTATCGGGGAATGCGGGGTTTAATTGCAGGCAAAACGCAGATGGACAATACAATGACCGGACTGGGCAAACAAACTGAAACGCGGACGAAATACAGAGGACTCATGACAACAACCAGTAACAGCTGATCACATGGGGATTCCACACGGGGTTAACGACGTGGCCTGGCACACGGAAGGAGCGGACGATCGGAGCAGGACACATTGTTTTTTTTTACTTTACACTTTGGATACATTTATTTTCTAACTTTACAAATTACTGTTTTGATAAATGTCCTTGGATGTGTTTAGTACAGTATATGCTCTTCTTGTTTTATCCGGTTCATTTTGTGTTTAAATGCTAAAAAAAACATATTTAGGTGCAATTTTTCGATCCGGAGTTCGGATTAGGTTCGAGTTCTGAGGTACCACTGTATATTGCTCTGGACAGGTCATATATCTGGAACCTGGTTGCTATGTGTTTCTCCTTAGCTAAATTTATGATTTAATGTGTTTGTTACATAATCTGTATTGGTTCATAATTTAAATTGACTTCCTAAAGGAAAACAGTTTAATAACTATTGTTTCCTGAGCCCTGCCTATTGCAGTCATGAATATTCTCAGTAGAGTAACCCTCATCCCCCGATTTATGCGTTCATTTCCCGGTCATATTTTAATGCCTTACGATTCAGGCAAACCTCCAGAACAGCATGTGCATAATAACGGATTCTGTTCTTTTGAGTTAAACATATAATATATAAAAAAATTAGTGGCGCTACACAATTATGCCAAATAAACTTGGTCAACTTGTATCAAAGTGAATGCTGTAGCATAAGTATGAGAATGTTGCATGTTGTTCTACTCAAGGTCTTCATGTTTGGCTTTTCGGAGATAATGATCCATCAAAAAAATGACAAAATTGCTCATATAGAGACAGGCGTATACCCGTCATTGTCAAAGGAAATTTTTATAGCTGTACTTACACCAGACCTGAGCTATTGAGTTATTCATTGCTGATGGACTACAGCAAAGTGATCAGCCAATATGTCCTTCATGCATCATCAAGGTTTTTCCAAGTCTGTAAAAGTGCAGGTGGTTCATAGCAATAATTTTTTTTTCTTTTAGAAAAAAAAAATTCTGGTTAAATACTATTTAGGCTGGACTTCTGGGTGTAAATAAACAAAAAAAAACAAGCTTTTTAAATTGGTCCCTTTTTGTTTTTGGTTTCCTTTGGGAGAGTCATGTGGCATGAAAATTGAAGGGCATTTTAATTATACCAGTTTCAAACCGCCATTTGTCTCTGCTAGAGAGCTGCCTTCCTTACATTTAGTTTTGACCCCTTTGCTCTTATATTTGTGTTTGTGAAAAAGTTTCTGATGAAAAAGCTGAGCTACAAATAATAATAATATAAAAAAAAAACGGTGGAGTCTGTAGTGGACCATTCTCCTGCTGGAATTTGAACAAAGCGGAAAATGAGCATCCTCAGCCGTATGTTTTCATAATTTGGACTAATTTGCTCCAGTCATACTGTTAATCTTTGCCGACTTGTTGATTGTCAGCTTCTAGACACATTTCTGGAGATGTGCCCAATCGTATTTGCAGAAGGACCTCTGTCAGTAGCACCCAGCAACCCAGCCTCAAATTGGAGTCTTGTACTGTTCTGGGAAGGAAGCCAAGATTTAAATTGGACAATAACCTCTGCTCCTCCATATTGCCCTTATTTATTTTTATTTTTTTTGTGGTAGGCAGATACATTTGTTTCATACAATCCACCTCGCACTTTAAAACAGGCTGACACACGAGTCTTTCCATACAGCACCCTGATTCTCTTGTGTTTTTTTAAAAAAAAAAGCTTCATGTTTCTTGTTGACGGTTTGGGTGAAATGATTTTTTTGGAAAATAATGGGTTCTGAATTTTCATAAAAATATTGATGCCATGAAATGGAGTATGACCAAAAATATACAAGAACAATTTCAGCTTTCTGTTTCTCCTGTATTACTCATACAGATTTTGTCTGTTGCAGTTTAATGGTGATTTAGAAATGGACATTTTGTTTTTATAACTGTACCACTCCCTTTGGTAATGGTCTGTTGTTACCATAATAAAATTGATTTTTAAATGGAAACATGGCAGAAAGTCTAAGGTGATCTCGGGGAGGCGATTTGCTTTATAAATGGTTATGTTGGATTTTGCTCAAACGTGTGCACTAACCCAGGTAGGGTTCTGGGAGTTGAGTAATGTGTGTAATGGAGATGAAAGAGCGCTGTGTTCAGCAAACCTCAAACAGGCCGCATTTAACCCAAGTAGCTTAGTCCTTCTCCATCTGTCAAATTAAATATAGGTTTGCAGTAAATGCACTGATATTTCTAAATAAAGGGTCTTTGTCAGGCTGCTGCTTAAAGTGTCCCCAGAACAATGTAGCTGAACTCCATGGGATGGTGATTCTGAAATATAGCTTGGCTTGATTCTTTTCAAAGCCTCTGAAAGCACCATGAACTGAAATGTAACTATAAAAATTGAGAAATTTTGTGCCGTGATGAACACAGATAATTTTATTTATTTAATTTTAAATATGTATCATATGAATTTCTAATCTGAGGCAGTGTACTTCTCAGAACCATGCTTCCCATCTCGGAATCAAATGTTTAGTGTTTCTGGTTAGTTGGTACAGTACACAGCGCTTATTACATTATGGAGTTTTTAGTAATACATAGGTATGGTTTGGGTCTCCTTCAAAGAAATGACACAAATAATAAAAGCCATAAAGGATCGGCAATGAGCTGAAAATTCTGTCTATCTGAACCAAAGAAAGAGAGAAAGAATGACAGTTTATCATGCAGGACTATCTTCACAGTACAGAATTAAACTGCTAGTATATCTGAGCTGAGCTGTGTGATGAATTTTTCTGAAGCCATCTCAGCAAATGGTAAGAAATAACGACTAGAAGGAACTTTCTCACAGCAACTGTATTTACACAGCACCCCCCCCCCCACATACAGCCAAACCCGCTGTCTACGAGAAGACAAACTTCAAATGACACTCGGTCGTTCCTCCCCACAGGCCAAACCGCAAGCTGCAGTTTGACCCGTTGGGGTTATCTACATGAAGAACTCATCACCCTAGCACCTATTCCCAGAAGTCATTCTCCTAATCTGTTTTATTATTGATCTGCTGTACTGCTTTTGTTTCATCTTTCATGAGGTGGTTATTCAGTCAACAGAAAACGTGGATTACTGATGGCTAGCTACGATTCGTCAGTCCCTTCTCGGCTGTACCATTTACCTCTCTGCTTGGATCTCCATTTGCCCATTAAAATGTCTGGGCTACATAAGCAATATAAAATGTTCACAGAACATAAGCCATTAACTAAACAGGAGGGGGAGGGGCTTGGGAGGGATGGTGGTTTCTTATGATGTCAATGAGCCTGTTGGGGCATTAAAATACAGTTGACTGTAAAAGGCAGGCCAACAAAGCAGGAAGCGGCCGAAAGGAATGAGGCTATGAGCAGCACACTGCCGACACACCCATTCGACAAAGAAGCGTATGGCAATTTTGAGTACTTTTGCATTAACTTCCTTATTTTTCAAATGGAAAATTTTCATTTTCTTTGGAAATTTTTCCTCTTCTCTGATCTAAGTTCCCTTGTGCTTAATGTACTCGGGAGAACTCTTTGAAGTGGTCTCTTTGAGTGCAACATTACTGCTGAACAAAGCAGTCTGACCCAGTTATCTGTGGGTCTTTTATTATTCTGTCTGTCTGTCTGTCTGTCTGTCTGTCTGTCTGTCTCTATGCATTCTGGTATCCCAAGCTTCAGTCTGTCATTGATTATAGCTTCTGTGCCATCTTAAAACCACACTCATAAAATCATTAATTAAGATGAGAAATGGCATCCTTAGAATTCTGCCGCTGTTAGAAAGGCTAACGTTGAAATATTTACGTGTATGTAAATGATCTTAGAGTGATGGACATGCTGTTAAAATGGACATGCTGTAGTAAATAATGCATTATCTGTCCATAGAGCCTGGTTTGCATCATTGCGCAACTAGATTCAACTGCTAAGCATCACTGGTTTTTATTGCATGGAATTTGTATTGCTGTCACATTCAGAAAGTCTTCATCTTCAGAATTCCTGGCACAAATGCAAATAATGATATTAACAATTACCCATCTTAGTGCTGGAGGTCAGATGTAAGGTATATTACAGAATTTTATTAACACTGCCCCCCTCTCCCCTCCAGTGTAAAAGAGGGAACCCTCTCCAGAATGAAAATGGTGATGTCATTGAAGGGTGGAAGTGGTTTGTTGTGACTTTTGGGAAAGGATGGAGGGATTGCTTTAAGGAAGGAAAGAAAATGTCTCTGTGGATAAATTACACTTTATAATCATATTACTTCAGATCTCATTCACTAAAACTTGTTTACACTCCATATGTTGGAAATGGCATTTTGGCCTGCATAATTTTGCATATAAATGTCAGCAGGTGGAACGGTAAGCGAGGGCCTTGTGCAGAGGGTATTAATTACCACAAGCACCTGAAGATGCAGGTGTTCATTTAATTGCCATTTAGATATCCTACCAAGACATTAAGCAGGCCCTCTGAATGAGGGAGACAGGGCATCGTAGCTGCGGCCCCCATAACATGGAGCTGAGATGCAGAACACAGACTCAATCAAGCTGCCGTCTGGCTAGTGTTTTGTAAAGATGATCAGGGTTGACTTGCACATAAACTTCTTTTTGCATCTGCTTATTCTTTAAGGCCTACTGTCCTATATTTGCTAGCTTTATTTGTTTAATTTGATACAAAGAATACATGTAGGAAACTGAACCATTAAAAACCAAGTTGCAAACAGTAAAGCAAGCCTATGCAGTAAATGTGTGTTTTCCAGCTGAGTTTAAATGATCTTGTCAGAGCAGCTGCCCTGAATGTATAACATGAATTGGGTTGTAATTAACTGTATCTTTTGGCTTCAGGTGCCATGGAAATAGAAAGGTAACTGTGAGACTTCTTCATCAGAGCAGCAGATGGTGAAGAGGACCTAAGTCCTGTTTGTCTTGCCTTGTTTCCTCTGTTGATTGAAGAGATTTCACTGCACTTTTGTGAAAAGAGACACAATGATAAGAATGACAGAAACACGGTGATCTTTTGGGAGAATGGCAGAGGCATTGTACTGTTTTTGTAAATAGTAACAATCTCATAATCAGTGAATGCAAACAAGATTGGTGGTGTTTTTCTGACAATCTGTACCTTGCTGCCAGATTGAGGGCTTTTGTCTATATCGGCTAGATTCATATCAGCAATCGGCTGCAAAATGTAGCATGTTGATATTGTACCTTATCAAAGCTTGTCCTGTCTTCTTTCAGAAGAATGCCAGATGTCTTTTTTTTTTTTTTTTTTTTTTTTGGGAACTTGCCTGTTAGAACAAGTATTGTGTGTTTTGATGGCCCAAATATAAGAACTTTTCAGGATTATAAAACTGATAGTTGAGTAGTATAAAAAATAAGATTCTGATAAACTTTAAGTTAAAAGATTAGAGTTTTCAAAAGGCAAGAGTAGCGTAGAATTGTAGAAGATGCACTGTTTTTTGGGGGGATCGGAGAGAATTAGCTCTATATTAACAGAGGTAGGTCCAGGTGATTATATCTTGCATTCGACAATGTTAATGCTAGTGATTTTTTCGTAGCATATGATTGCTCCATATCAGTATTGTACGGTGGACATGTGAATGAGAGGACCACTTTAATAGCTGTTTGTGTGAGCCAATATTGCATGTCTGCACTGTTAAAGAATTTATTCCTGGATACTATGCCTAAGAATTATACTGGCAGAAATACGATTCTAGAGCTCAATGTGCAAATTCTCATTATCTTTCATATTTGTTTGCAGATGCATGATCACCAGTTTAATTTAAAATAAAAAAATTCATTTGAGTAACTGCTCCCCCAAGTGATACGATTATATCATAATTCCATCTAATTATAAAACCAGCAAGTCTTTTGGCAGCTGTGAGCTATTTAAGCCAACCTGGTTGCCAGACATAAAACTTAACAGAGATTTATCCAAAACTGTTAATCTTTGTCATTTCTTTTTCGGCGTATTTCTGAAAGTTTGATATGTGCATTTCACATGTAGATATTCAGCTGTTAATGTTAAACAGTGGACTGTTCTGGAAATCTCCACGGTCAGAGTACGCATTTTCATGGTTGATGAATCATTTCAGTTGAATTCAGTTTGAGCTGCATTAGTTTGTTTTGCCACTTTTTTTTCTGTCTTTCCAGATCCACCAATCACATTACCTGCTCCGGTTCCTGAAACACTTTCCATGGAAATACTGCTTTGTTTGCGCTAATTGACCTAAAGCAGCCGTCATCAATTCCTCATCTCTTTAATTATAGAGCGCCCTTTGTGTGGGATGACCCAGTTCTGTACAGACCCCTCTGTCAGCAATGCAGATCCTCCAATCACTCTTAATTTCGTTTGGCATTTGGCTCAGTTGGGCAGCCCTTGAACACAGACACAAAATGCATTCACAGAATGAACTGAACTGCTCTAAAAATAAAGACCAGCTGTCTGCAAGCTACTCAAACCACACTTTGTTAATATTAGTTTAGTGGTTTAGTATTTCTTTGTTAGCAGTTCTTTCTCCTACCTTATTTAAGGCATATCATCAAGACTAATGTGCCAATGCATCAATTTGACAACAGCTGAATCGATACAGCTTCTCTTTGTCTATATTTTGTTTGTGTTTTTCTATATATGTTGCGTGACTTACTCATGTAGCACCACCCTAACCCTAACCCTCCTAATGCTTAGAGTGTATCAGTATGGGCTGTTTGCATTGGGCTGCAAATATATTAAAGGGGGAGATTAAGAATTTAGAATATAACCCCCCCTCCCATGTCAGGATTCTCCAATGCCTTCCAGGCAGAGTATTGTTTACTGTATCCTCTGGTCTCATTCTTAGCCTAAAAATAGGCATAGTGGGAGTATTACCAGGCACTACTTTCACAGATCACCCTTCTGTGATTTAATACAGAAGATTGATTTTAGTGGCCAAGCTTCTCGTTTCAGCGGTGAAGAAGAGAAGCACAGGCCCGTGTCCCAGACAGGTCTCTGCCAGGTTAATTAGGCCCAGAGTGTGTTACAGTGTGGATGCTGCTCCCCCAGTGTTAAATTTGAGAGAAATGTGCAGGCCGGTGCTCTTAAAACCTGTACAGTGAGACATTACTTCTGGTCTTTTTAAAGCAAAGGTTTGATTTAGGCACTTTTCTTTTTGCTTTGTTATTATTACTTGACTTTTTCCCCTTTCCTCAGGGAATATACTAATTAGCGGATGCCATTCACAGCTGATTGGCTGTGTTTTTTTTTTTTTTCCTGATTTACTGAAAGGCAAAAGAAAAAGGGAAAAAGGGGAAAAGAAACATTTTATGTAATGAATAATTGTCCTGATTATGCCACAGATTATTAAACACCCCCCCCCCCCCCAGCATCCATATGATACTTATGCTGAGGTTTGGGGCAGAACCCTAGATTTACATTTGTAATGATATGTGAAATCGTACATGTCAGCTTTAGCGTAATGGTCTTTGATCGCGTTTCTCCGCGAAAGCCCCTTGTAGATGGAAAAACAGAAGCGCTCCCATTTTCTTGAGTGTGCGTCGCAGCTGTGCGAGTTCGCACAAAAAACGCGTAAAATCTCCGACTCGGGATGCTGCCGGCGATTCATTCCGTGTCCTTTTGCTAATACCTGTCAGTGGGCTCGTCTCGGAAGAAAGGAGAGGTCTTCTGTACGCCGCCCCAAGGGATAGATTAGCTAGTCGTCCAGTCTCCTGCAGTACTTTTGTACTTTCTGACAGGAATCAAGACAAACATTGTTCTCTCATTTCGAGTGACGGCCGCACCCTCCCTCTTGGGCATCTGAAAGTTAATGAATTTGTGTTGCGTCTCATTACTTCGCTTTGTGATGCAAACGTGCCATTAATTGTCGCTCCCGATGCACTGAATAGCCAGCCCTCTTTCTCTGTTGCTTCTGTTAAACTGCCTGTGTGCGTTTTTTTTTTTTTTCTCTTTGCGGTGACGGAGTAATATAACAGCACTTGCACTCAAGGACGCCGCGAGGTTAATCCAACATCAGAACAGACCGATTGGATTGGACCTTCTTGACCCAGCTAGCCTGGCTGGATTTACAATGACTTTAAGCTTTCAATGCACTTAATATATTGGATCTTCACATGGTGTGATCTCATATTGTGGTAAAGGTAGATTCTAAAGCACACTAATATAAGGCTATCTTTTTTCCCCTCCCAGCAGTTTGGGAACAATAACGGCTACATGAACATGGCAGAGGCGAATGGCGTGCTCCTAGCAGCTGGTGATGTAAGTACCCTTTCCCCAATGCCCACACACTCTCTCCATCTTCCCATTTGGTCCTTTTATGCTCTGGGCAGGGATGCATGCAAGACAAATGAGGCCGATTCCCAGCTTTCAATGTCTTCTTCCTTTCTATGAAGTGCAGCGTAAGAAAGGGCGGTTTAATTAGACGTAGAAAGACTTCTCCATTACACAGTCCATCAAGCTGTCCTTCAGCTGGCCACGCATGCCCGGTGGTGCTGGGGCAGCGAGGGAGGGAGGCTGTAACAGCTGTGTGTGTGTGGGGGGGTAGCAACGCAGAAAATCCTCCACTGTAACACTCCAAACCACAATGGAGATTTATTTTATTCAACTGTTTGAGAATATAGGTCATTTGCATTTTGCAGTCTTTGCAGTTTTTGTGCAATTTTGATATTATTTTAGGAGACCGTGCTGCAGCTAAAGGGAAGGGAAGCTAAGTGGATGCCATTCTCCATGGGGGGGGGGGGAAATGAGCAAAACTGTCCCCTTTGAAAATGTACCCCCCCTCCCCCACTCCTAAATTTTTCTGCGTAATTTCACTCCCATGAAGGTACATTTACGACTAGGCTGTATTAGGGATATCCGGCTCGAAACGACACACGATAAGAAGAATGATGTTGCATCTTTACTGTTGAGATACATCATTGCAGGTCGGACCGCTATGGAGTAGGGCTGCGTATCATTAAGGAGCCTTCTCTATCCCTCCCCTGGATAGCTAACGGTGCTATCAGCCCCTCCTGATGACATCTTCCCGAAACGAACCTGAACCTGCCGTCTGACCCTGGATACTAAGGCCTCCTTCCACGCTACCGAGAACAACGGGACGGATAGGGATCTGTGGCTGGGCTCGGCGAAGCTCGGTTAGGAATTGGGGGCCGAAATGAGGTGTAACGGATCTCGGGCACCTCGGTCCCCGCGGTGCGAATCCCGCCCGAGAAGGATGATCGTTCACACGCAGCTTATTTGCATGGATGTTGGCCGAGTCGGGGGATCACGAGAGAAGTCGAGCGCGAGGCGAGAGCTGGAGGGGGCCGCGTGACAGAGCCGTGCTGCGTCAGGAGCCCCTCTCTCCATTTCATTCAGCTGGACCCCCCCCTCCCCAAAAACACCTACACGTAGGAATCCGAGTTTGGGCAGAGCGTGGCCAGCCAGCAGAGGCAGCGGCAGCTGTTCAGAAACGGTTTAATCCCAGCTGTGGAAACGCGGTGTGTCAGGCTGCAGGCTGTTGGGAGTTCACACACCAGCCTCGCAGATTTGCATTTTATCAAAAGGAGCAAATGTTGCCGGTGTTGTGGTGCAGATGGCTCGCCGCTGCAGCGCGCATTTCAGGAGCTGGCAGCGGAGCCGGCAACCACATGTTCCTCTCTCTCTCTTTTTTTTGCTTTATTTTAAGCAGGATTTTTGGCATGTGTCAGTGTTGCTCGTTACATAAACTGAAGATACATTTAAAAATGTGGTTCTCTAAAGGCAGTCATGTGATTTCACAGTAGATGCATTTTTTCCTCTATACCGCAGGCCGTATTAATCCTCTGAGTGTCGAGCCCAGGCAGAGGGTGTAATTGTAGGATTGGCTGTGAGACCTACACTGGTCTCTCATTAGGGGCTTATTATGACACTGGGGGCTAGCTCTGCTTTTACACTAGATTCAAGAGTTTATGGTCATATGCAGAGTAAACAGTCGGCTCCACTATGCGATGAAAATCTTACTCTGTGTCCTTCTGGCCTCTGGGAAACATAAATACATACATACAAACAAACACAAAATACAGATCACAAATACAAACGAAGATGCTTACTGTAAGACAATAAATCCAATTACAATTACAAACATAAATACCGGCACAAAGGTGCAGTGTGACACACAATGCAATCTAAACATAATGCAAATATTGCAAAGTGGAAAAGAGAAAGCAGTAGATAAGTGGTCGGTCCGTAAATGAAGATGAATAGCACATCGTTGGTTGGAGGTAGATTGTGTCAACAGAGTCAGGGGTGTAGGGGGGAGGGTCAGTAGGCGGGAGTCATTCACAAACCTGATGCATCTATTTAATAGCAAAGCACTTCAACATAAATTTTTTATTAATTATTGCTGACAGGTAGTGTTTCATCCTTCCTTCCATTCATTCATCCATGCTTCCATCCATCCATCCATTCATCCATCCACTTATCCATCCATCCATGCATCCATCCATCCTTCCCACTCTCTCTCTACTATCTGCTTATCTTGGTCAGCATCACAGGGAGT
Source organism: Hippopotamyrus pictus (assembly GCA_026781145.1). Taxonomy (NCBI): domain Eukaryota; kingdom Metazoa; phylum Chordata; class Actinopteri; order Osteoglossiformes; family Mormyridae; genus Hippopotamyrus; species Hippopotamyrus pictus. Next base: position 1,008,798 of record JAODLC010000021.1, on the reverse strand, counting down.
CTGGCTGAAATGCCAATGTCAAATAATATTTAATAGAGGCTGCAAATTCAGTTTATATCAGCTGTGGTTTTTCAATCATGGATCTTTCAGCCTGCTAATCAAGCCTGGATGTTTTTAAAGTGTGGATTCTCAGATGAGGAGTGAGACAAGATGGCCTCCACCAGAAGAGCTCCAAAGGAAACCGCATAGTTTATGATGGGGGTTCGAGTCGCATTCAGAAAGGAAAAAGGAAACCGCTTCATAGCTTATAAGTAGCAGATTATTTTGGAAGGCTGGTGTGTAATTACTTGGCGTTTTGGCAGTGTCACATGACAGAGCCTCAGCCTGCTTATGTAATGAAAGTCTCCTTTATTGCTTTCCAAGAGGGGAAAATGGTAGATTTAGTTTTGGTTTCACACAGGTGTGTCAGTCAGCTTAATCATAAAATCATAATGAAATTAATTTAGTTTGTCAGCTAAGCTGAACTTTGAAGAAGTTTCCAATAAATTGAAATCTCTGAAAGTATACTTTCACCGTTGTAAAGTTTATCTGATATAGAAATGCTGCCAGACAGTGATGAAGCTGAGTATATTTTCAAAGCTGTTATTATGCAATTTCACCTGAAACTTTAAACTTCCACCCTCAACCCATGTTTCTCTCTTTCCATTTCTCAGTCCCATTTCCATACCATTTCCCCATTCAAACACACTCCCTGCACAAACACAGATGTCATAAACATAGTGGTTAGGGTTAGGGGTGGCCCAATGCATTCTGGGAGCAGCCTCTCTTAAATGAATTGTGTGATGATGTGTGACTGGTCAGGGGAATCCACACTCTTAAACGGACAGCCCTCCTCCATCCTCAGTCCCTAGGTGGCTACTGAGCTTTGCTGAGCTTTCAGAACAATTTAAATGGATAATCAGGCGGCTGACGTGAATAAAGTGGATTTTGCATCTCTTAATCTGGGATCAGAGACTCATAAGCCTCTTCCAGTCCAAAATTAGGCTAGTTTCGTGTGAAGAGACTGTAAAGTTTAGTGTGGTGTGAAGTGGACTCTCGGGCCATGCGACAGCAGGCCCCAGGATACCGCAATGTCAAAAATGACTGTGGGTATGTTTTGTGCCCAAGCAGATCCTCACCTCAGCCTGGGCTGTACCCTTCATATATGGGTCTAACACTTATGTTGGTCTATATTGCAATCTATATTGTATGTAAGCTCATTGACTATTTGTTTCAATAGAATCACTGATTTAAGCATTCTTTCCCCTTAATGATGTCTGAGGCAACATTCTGGTTGCATTCTCTGATTCTGACCCAGGTCACTTGAATTATATGATATATCCTTATGAAGATTTTTTTCATTTGCATTTGACTACTGTACAATGTGCTGTTCTAGCATGCAGTATCAAAGTGTGAAGTAATTTGCACAATAGTCTGTGAAATTGCACATTTGAGAATCATTTCAGGATATACATTCAGTGCCACTTTATTGGAATAATTCAAAAAAATATTCTTGACCTGTAAAATTTCATGAAAGGTGTATGGCCATCAACATACCGTATTTTAAAATAATGGCTCAAAATATGATAATTGTGCATATAGCGTTCTTAGCACATTTTTGCTGATAACCCTGTCATATTGAGAGTAGTTCGCTGTGGTTTCCATGACTCATGCCAAATGTGTTAGGACCTTGACATTTTCACCCAGTGAGGATCGTTAAGAAGCAAGGCTGCGTAGTTGTGTTTTCAGGAACAGGAGGGCCGTCATTTCTCACACACTAAGCCAGTGGGGGGAGGGGGAGAGCAGAATTGTCATTTCGGGATGGAAAACCAATTTGATAGCTGTGAAAGAAATTGCTAGAAGGGCGGACGTAGTTATTAAACCAAAGAGAGAGGGAAGATGCTATTATTTGCTTGTGCAGGCACATCTCGTCGATGCTTATCAGACTCGTGACTTTCAGAGTTTGGAAGTGAATCCACTGGCCAATGTCAGCACTGTAATGCAGCGCAGGCTACGTCAAAGCGCTGTAAGAGCGGATGTTATAGTGCATTTCTGCAGCTACTTTCTCTTCTTAAACACCTGCAGACTGAAGGGTCGGTGGCAAAGAGCAGGAAGCAGGAGTTACCGCTGAAGGACAAGCTAAATTTAATTTCAGTCATATGGGACGTTAGAAGCAGATTAACGACCGAACAGAGATCCCGTCTCGTGAAAGCAAACAGCTTCTGTGTAGCTACATATTGGAGGTAGTCTGGGGGTGGCGTTCGAGGCTTTAGTGTTTATACAGCTGTGGGAGGGGTCTTGGCTTTCCTAGGGGATCGGTCCGAGGCCTGCTGTGAATCTGCAGACTGCAGACTTGATAGGGGAAGGTGAGAAATTCCATCACAAAGTGACAAAATAAAAGCAATTTAACTGTGACCGAAAGCTTTAATTCCAAGGCGGAGAGATTAAGCTGTCTGATGGGCAGATTTAAGGGCAGGAGCAAAGCGAACAAAGGGAAACACTTCTGGTCAGGGTTAATAAGCTCTGGAAATATCATTCAAAGCAATCTCACTGTGACATGTATTTTCTCCAGTTCTCTCCCAAACACACGTCAGCAGTAGCCAAATGTTTTTCATTTCTTTTCCAGAGACGGCTGGGTGGTTTTCTGGGGGAAGGAAGGGTTTGGGTTATTTAAATATTTTTCTTATAATTTAGATTTTATTTGGTGAACTCTATTTTCGATCTGTAAACTTTTGAGGAAAAAAGAAAACAAATATGCCCAAATTTAATCAGAGTAATAGTGGATCCACTGTTACAGCTGCAGTTCAAATGGAAATCTTACTTTGAATTCTCATCTTTCTTGTAGCAAACCTTCCACACGCCCAGCCTAGGTGATGAGGAGTTTGAGATCCCACCCATCACCCCCCCTCCTGAGACGGAGCCGGTCTTCAGTGCATCTGAGGGGGACACGACCTTCCCAGGCACACTGGATGCCCCCCACTCGCAGGGAGGGCAGTTCACCCCGCAGTTCCCCCCTCAGAGTTTGGAATTGCCCTACATCACCATCTCCCGCAGCCTGATGGAGCAGGATGGAACAGTCCACAATAACGTTCTGCCGGGGGTGAGTCCTGGGACGATGTGGTGGCTGCCTCAAGTGTGTTTGGGTGCACGTTCTCATGGCGATAACAGTTTTAATGGTTATACTTAGTTTAGATTAATGCAGGGGTGAGATCCTGATGTTTGTGGCATTGTATTATGAAAATAAACAGAACATTAAGTTCAACCCAACTCATATTTTTCTTGATTTTTATTGTGTTGTTTTTTTCAGTCCTGAAGTTATCAGAGTATGTGTGTATATCTATATAGTTTTACATATGCATACAGTCATACAATGACTTATGTCCTATCGACTAACGTCTGATACATCTGAGGTTCCTTAAGAACCCTAGTAAAAGAAGACGTTGTGGACAATAGCGGGTGTTTTTTTACCTTGTGTGTAGCTTGCAGTAAGAACCATGCCGCTACAGAGCTTTAGTTAAGTGCGTGTGATATTGTATCAGGCGTGATACAGTATATTTGACCTCTCCCCTATCACGATCAAGATACACCAAAATTGACTTACATCCTCATTTCCAGAACATAACCCAGACCTCAATGGATACTTGTAAACTTGTTTAAATGATATATCTCTGCACGCATTTGAAATATATCTGAAAATATAAGATTCAAAACACACACACACCAGTGTATAATACGCATATATCATGTGCATAATATGCATACGCAAATGCTTGCGTGTGCACATATATTTCTGTATCTATGGTGCTTCTAGAAGTCTTTTGTAGTGCTGACAGTAGTGTTACTATTTTTGTCTGTGCAGTTCTGTGTTTGAATGGAGAGCTGTATAGTGCAAAGTCGAGAAAAGCCTCCCCGGTTTTATTGTTACATTGACACAATAGATGCATTCTATACATACAGGGTTCAGAGCCATAGGCTTTGGTATAAACAGCAGGTATGAGAGACTAGCATAGGCAGGGTGGCCATAGTATCTATATGTGGGGCTTTGTTGGGAATATAGGCCTTGTGTTTCACTGCACTTAGTTCATTACAACAGATGCTGTAACAGACGGCCTCTTCTTAATACAGCTCGTGTGGAAAGTGGAATAGCTATCTCTGCTCAAAGGTATAGGCTTGGCAGAAACAGGCAGTGCAGCAAATCACTGTGAGATGAGGACTATAGCATATGAGTTTTTCCTCTGGAGTATAATGCGTGGTAACACTGTTAAACTGCTGTATACTATGTGTGTATGTGTATGCCTGTCTGTATAATTTCTTTAAATGTCCAACTATATTCTGTATACCCAGCGACGTGTGTATAGTGTCTATATAGTGTGTGTGTGTGTGTCTATGCATCTGTGTGTAGAGTGTAAATACATTGATACCTCAGTTCTTGAACTCATTAGAACTCGAATTTCTTAAAAGTCGAACCAACCAGTTCGAAAAAAAATTACCTAGA
>JAODLC010000021.1:963261-994138 GCA_026781145.1 Hippopotamyrus pictus | reverse complement strand
CCGGGGGGGCGGGGGGGGGGGGTTCAAGTGGGTGTCCATGGCTACCGAACGCAACATTTGCAAATGGACAGTAGTACAGCCTTGAGCAGTGCGTCTCAGACTCAGAACTTCACTGCCACACATTTCCCGTGGCGCTTCATAATCCCCTACAATAACTCTATATAAATATGCTCTATATAAATACAAATCGGTGGGACTTCTTGCTTAAAACTGCTTCTTGTATGTTTTAATAAACAAACTTGTGCAGGACTTTATTGTTATATACTCTGCAATATGAGGCAATAGGTCGTGATTCAAAATTTGTATCAGCATTTTACAGTCTAAATCAACCGGGAATTAGATATGATTAGTGTGATTCATTTTAATTCCATTGAGATTTCCTCTTATCCTGTTCTTTTTTTAAAAAATATATATATATATATATTCTTGTGCACCTGTTAAAGTTGCCTCAGTGTAAAATGCCAAAGAACCTTCCCCACAGATAGATACATTTTTTAATAATAATCTGTGTCGACGTGTGACCTAGATTTATAGTCTCATTCAGTCAAACATTTACAAGCTGTTTGTTTCCTCTTTATTTGCTTTAAATAAACAGCAATATATTAAGTTAGACAGGGGGCCAGTTGTCAGAGTGATATGGATTTTTGATGACTGATTTGGAAAGCTGAGTTCTTTCCTCCTCGTTGGACACACACAATGTCGGCTCGACAATGGAGCTTCTGGCCCTGACCCGTGTCCTGCACGCCTGGAGCCAGTGTGTGGGCCGCAGTCGATGAGTTCCCCAGCTACATTGCCCATCTTTAATTAACATGTGTCCCTTACAAAGCCCATGCAGATGAACCCATACCGCTCAGCACCTGCTCCTGCTGAGAGCTTGGGTCATTTCCAAGACAGCCCCCCCGCACCCCCCCCTTTTTTTTTTTTTTGGTCAATGCTGCCCAACCTCATAAAACAAGAGGGGAGTATATTTATACTTTGTTGGCACTGTAAAAACATTCTAATGGAAGTGAGCGATAATAAGACCATTTCATCCTCAGAACGGCCAGTGGGTCGTCATGGAGATGCAGTCCCACGTAACGGCACACCCAGCCCTTTTAAACATTACAACCAAACAAACTAAAGTGCGAAATGAAGTTTTTAATACTTCGGGAAGCACTTGCTCACAGCCCAGACCAGGATAAGCAGTCGGGAGATGGATGATGGGTGAAAACATTTGCACTGTAATATGTGCAAATATGCTGCCATTACCTTATAAGATTCACCCCCATTTCATACTATATGTGTTAGAATAGAGCAAGAGTCGTAAGGAGGCCCCATGACCCCCGGATTGCCTGCTTCACTATTTTATTTCTTTCTCTCAATAAGACCGAGTTTTAAATAACTTTCTCAACACTATTCAACCAGCAGCATCCTCAAAGCTAAAACATATTCAAGAGGTTCAGCCCCTGGCCATTAGTTCTTCGTTATTTATGAAATCAGGGGGTCCTTAGTTCTGGTCTGCTTTCATTTGGTGGTCCTTAGTTCAAGAAAGGTTGAAGACCCCTGGAATAGAGTGCAAGCTGCAGCCACTGTCATTACCGTTGAATACAGTCATTACCGCTAATGCCAGATGCAACCAGCGAGCGCCGTAATTAAAAATGATTAAAAGCATTTCCTGAACAATTCTGCTGAAATCCAATTAATAGAATCAAATGGAATCCAACCAAATGGAACTGATGTTTCTATAAGCCACAGAAATACCCACAGCTATTGATTTCTAATGACTGAAAGCATCAGTCCCTCACTAATCCTGATCAGCTGATTAATGCTGGCAGAAGAGTGCAGATTCCATAGCTACTTAGCTGATGAATAATGATGTCCGGGCCTTTTCCTTCTTTGGCTGGTGTCAAGCAGAGTCTGTTGCGTACGCCTGGCCTCACGGGTGATGCTCGGCTCAAAAGGTGAAACCTTGCAGATGGTAGCATCACCTAAATGGCAGCAGTACCCAGTCTGGGAATTTAACATACCCTTTGGCTCCTGTGCCAGCTAGTCGTGTTCAGCGAAAGGGGGATTAATGAGCTTTCCTTCTGTGTTGAGCTCATTGATTGCCTATACTTCCTAAATTCCAATAAATTCGTCTTTGTATATTATACTTAGATCATTAATTAGAAGTAGATTCTATGGCAAATACGTCTGTAGCTTTCAGGTATATCTAAAAATTAATTGTGTGTACATATGGGAATATTTAGAATTCTTAATTCTACACTTGTATATGTTTTTTTAAAAGGTCAAACTTTCTGGTGTTGAAGGACACTTGGCTTAATATAATTGGGCAGGAATCATATGCCTACTTGGTTGCTCCTGAAATCACATCAGGAACTCTAGATGGCCGTTTGCCAGCTCATGTGTCTACGAACCAGGGCCATACGGTAGTTCTTGCTTTGATAAATGAATTGCTTATGGCCCTTAACAGTTTGTGCAAAGAAACATTACCAGGTGCTCCGTTGTGTAACCTATTTACGCTGTGTGGCATGCAGTTTAAATGGCTAAACCCTAATTGCCTGGTAGCTATCAGCTTAGTTCAGCAAGATCTTCAGTCCTGTATAATTGCAAGCAAAATGCTCATTCACCTGGTCTCTCTGGTCTTCTGCTACATTATGGGGTGTCCAGCCTTTTGATATACCGACATGCTTTGTGTAGAAATTTCACAGACCAGTAGAACTTGTCAACCGAGGGATGGATATATAGCTTATTTCTGAAAAGTAACTCCTCCCCCAAAACTCCTAACGTTCTATAGCCCAGTTGAATATTGACTATGGACAGGATAATGGGAGCTCCTGTATCACAGCGACGACGTTGGACTATGATGTCATAGCTGATTTGATCACAAAGGCAGTTGTCACTGGGGTCTCTGAAACTTTTAATTAAGAGTGTCTGTCCTCCTTAGCTGTTGGATAGCGCTAATTTGTTCTTCCCTTCTAATATGACTGATTACAATGTGACATACTTTGACACCCTTTGAATAGTATATGAAGAGCGTCGGTTTAAGGCTATGTGTTTAGTTGGATTTCATAAATCCAACAGCTTGCCTTGAAATGAGACTGAGCAAATCAAACTGGCTTGAAGACAGTTGGTGTAAATCTCGGTAAAGATGTTTACATTCCCATCCTCGCAATCTGTCCATAATCTAATTTTTAAAGTGCCTTGTTGAAAGTACCACACCATAAGATACAGAAGATATCCTTCACTGTATGTCTGTGTCCTGCCGCCCCTGTTTTCTTCCAAATGAGATACTGTATAGTCAGAATTTAAGGGAGGAAATGGGAGGAGATTAAAAATATTTAGGTCAATAAATATTATCTGGTAAAAGTGCTTCTTGGCAAACAAGCTTGAATCCTCATGAGTACTGTAACTTCAGTTCATTCCGCATTCTTTACATCTCTATTTGATTTACTGATGTACTCATTCAGAGAATACAGTGATTATGCTGGTACCTGTCCGCTCTCTCTTGCTCTCGCTCTCTCTCTCTCTCGCGCTCTCTCTCTCTCTCTCTCTCTCTCTCTCTCTCTCTCTCTCTCTCTCTCTCTCCTCATTATCAAGCTGCTGGTCAAAATGCAACAAATGAGTGATTTTTAGGAACAACGCAAGTGAGATGTGGTCCTTTGCCTCAGCACAGCCCGAGTGACTTAAAATGATAACTGTTTGCAAGCCTTATAAAAAGGTCAGCAAAGTATAAGTGGTGTTTTACCAGCAGAGTAATGGGCACACTGCTGCGTGTAGATCCCTGCTAAATGCTGACTGGACATTCAAGAGCCATGGATTCCCATATCAAAACAAACTAGCAAAAATTAACAAAAATAAACCAGACTGGTGAGAAAATTGTATTGCTTCACAATAAAATGTAATGCAGCTTTCTGAAATCTATGCATTTTTACATGAAATAATGAAACTGCAGATTCCCTTTCCTGTATTTTGGGCTCCAGGATCATTTTTATTGAAATTGAGGGGGTGGGTGTATGAAGGGGGTGGGTACAGAGGCTTAAACACTTAGCTCTAATAGGCTCGGGTAAAAGGCTCGGCCATTTACTGTTTTGGTCGCCACTTTTAAGATCATGCTTATTTAGCCCCTTGTCTTTGTGGAATTCCCCTCACCAGTGTTTTATTGCCTTTTTTTGTTCTTTGCCCGAAATCAGCTCCGAAATTACTCCGTGTGCCAACTTACTTAGCCGATTTATGTAAGCTATTACTTGGGTCGTATGTCGCCATGGCAACAAGGCTGATAAAGCGCACCGAGAGACCAGAATGATAGATTACATGTTCATGCTGTGTCATATCCAATTAACTCAAATTGACTGTACACTACATTATGCCAGTGCTCTTAGAAAGATCAATCAATATGGACAAAATCCAACAAGGGACCCCCTCCCCTTATTTCTCCCCATCCGACGGCAGGAAGCAGAAACAGATCATGCTGCCATGATGTGTTCTCACTGCTAAAGGGGGCAGGTGCTACATTGACACCATTCAAACTTGGTCTATTCAGTCCAAGCCCTTCTAACGCTCCATTCATGCATAGCAAAACACCATCTGCTCCTGTGTTGCCTCAAGCAATCACAGCTGACCGAAAAAACCACGGTAACAGCTGTTGCGAAACAAAAGCCAAACAAAGACGCCAGGGAGAGGGTAGATGCAAGTCCTGCACAGAAATATATAGATATTTTTTGGAACTATATGATATGTTTGGAAATCCTCTGAGAAAACAGATTTAAGAAAGCATCAGTAAAACATTTAATCATCCTCTCTGGAAGAACATTTTATCTTCAGTTGGCCATGTCTGGATAGATACTGTCTCCCATGGTTTCACTTTATTGGTGGTGTAATGAATAAAGGATCAGCAAATTAAAGCCAATGTTTTCTTTGTGTTTTTGTAGCCAGCATAGATAGCATACCTGTGCTTTGTGTGGCTTCCAGTTAATTCAATGATGTGCAGTGAAAGTTAGGCAATCAGAATTAGCAAATTCGCTACTGTATATAAATCTTTTTTATTAATATAAAGACTGACATCTGAAGCATATAGTAGTCTAACAAGTGTCCCTCTGCAATTTTTTATGTGTGGCTTTTTTTTCAGTATTATTTTTTTTAAAAATAAAAAGGTAATTCTTATAAGAATCTGACATTGAAAATTTACAATGCTAGGTGCTATATAGGCATTTATGTACAATATTTTTCTTTGTGGTTTTTAAAAAAATCTCATGAGTACAGAAGCCATGGTAGGTGATTATTAATAGATGTGATTTTCATAAAACTGTGATCAACTTTACATATTATACAGATCATACCCTGTGGCTGAACTCAAATTTTTGATGGGCACGTTTCATAAATACTCCAGTGGGAGAAAAGTGGTTAAATAGTTAAAAGACGTACAGTTTGAATCCCCGGATAATCAGAGCCTGTTCTGCTCAACACAAATCCTCTTCTTACAAGGCTCCTGCATTTTCCTTTTGAATCATGTTGCCGATTTTCAGCGACGGGTCTGTCACTCGTGTTAACAGCCGATGTCACTTGGTTGCTTAGCGAACGTGGCACCTCAGAATGGGCTCCGGATTGAGGTACAGAGTTCTTTCTGTAATCAAGGGCTTACTTTAACCGAATCTGTAAATAAGAAGTGGGCATCCGTAGGAAACTTGGTGTAAAGCTCCATGGCTCTCTGTCACCGTGTGATAGGATTTGTCTCCCTGCACCCCCGCAGTGTGCAGCACTGACCCACGAGAACGGGGGCCAGGAGATGTGAGGCTCCCGACAGCTTGCATGCCTTCAGTCGGTGGCAGATTGAGGTCTTGTTACTGCTGTCATTCCTCCTGGGCATTAGACTGTAGTACACTCAGCATCAAACAGGCTTCACTTGGAGGGGGGGCACATTAGCTCACTGTTCAACCACCATAGGACCGGTAATTTTGTCATGTGCTGAATAAAATGGTAGCAGTGATCCATACCCTGCTTACCTCAGATCTTCCCACATAGAGTCATATCTCGTTCAAAAGCTCGGGATGTATTATCTTCATACCTTATCTGAAGACTGTTTTTATGTATCTCTGTATGCAGGTAAAGCATTTTTGTTGCAAATTTTGTATGGTTTTCCAATCTGCATATAGTTCTAATCATGAGCGTCCTGCACCTTTGTGCGTGTTAATATTTCGACCGGAACCCCCTCGGTACGTGCAGTCCTCCGCCCGACGCAAAAGCTGCATTCATTAATGCAGTGCCAGGAGGATCAGCCTCTTGAAAAGAACAAGAGTGGGCTGTGTTTCTGTCAAAAGAGATTTAGTGCTTGACCCAAGAATCCATTGAGCGCTCCGAGTGAGCCATTGTTTGTGCCCACTCATTGTTTGTACATTACAGAGAAACGAGGGGCCCCAAACTGGGAATGGAAGCCCAGAGATTCAGTGCCAAGGGGACAGAATTCCTCCTCATCCCCCAACTCATCCTGAAAAGCAGGCCTGTGGCCAGTTCCCCGGGCTCTCCCTGACACTATATATTTACCCCCAACTCACACACACATGCAAGCACAGTCACACTCCTGCCTGGCCAAAAAGCATCAATCCAGACAGTCTTGGCAATACAACCAATCAAACATGGCCAGTTGAGCCCCTCTCCAAAAGAATCTAAATTAAGAATCCCTCTTGTGCAAGGTGACTGTCCCACATCTATCCATCAGTTTTAAAATCAAACCAAAGGAGCATCATATCTGCATTCACAAACATAAATGAATAAATGAGGCATGTTACTGATTTCTGAAAAAAAGGTGTATGGAACTGTTAATGATATATATATACACTAGGAGGTCTCTGATGCAGCTTATAAATGAGCAAAAAAATGCAAGTAAGTTCTTGCCCAGGATGTTTCAGCCTTCTTAAGATCATATTCTTCAGCTTAAAGGAGCACACTGCTCATTATTTTTATGCTTTCAGGATGAAAGCATGAGAGCATCAGTGAAGAACTGGATAAAGTATGCCACATGCTGTTTATTATAGTTACATGAATATAGAGCTTTGGGAAAAATTAAGAGACCACGGCAAAAATATCAGTTTCACTCATTTCTTAGTTGAGTATGTGCCTATACTGTACAAACAGTTTTGCAAACTCCAGCCTGGCTCTTCCTTGGTTTTCATTAATGAAGGGCTTCTTCCTTGCTTTATGAATCTTCCGTCCTGCTTCTAGCAGCCTGTCATGAATTGTCTTTACAGTGCACTTCACACAACCTAATGTTTTCCTTTCTTTTTGAAGGTCACTTGAGTTCATCCTCCAATTTATGTGGCACTGCCAGATAAGTTGACAGTCATCTCTGGCATTAGAAAGTCGCTTCTGCCCTCTTATCTGGCTGGTTTTTTGGTCATTGCCATTGTCTCTTGCTTCACCTTGTTCTTGTGTACTGCTGTCTTAGAAACTTTGAGTCTGGAAGCAGCCTGCCTTACAATGTAGCCTTCTGCCAGCAGAACCAGGATTAAACCAGGATTTAAAAATGCAGATTTAAAATAAAAATAAAAATAGTAATTTTTACCAAAGCTGTATATAAGAAATGTGACTGTTTCCAAGCAGCATATTGATTGAACAGTTAAGGGAAATCTTGCTACTATTTCTCCTAGTGGCACACTCCAAGGTCATTCCTGACCTCTTTTTCCATAGACACGGACGCCTATTTGTTAAGGGGGAGCCCTACACACACCAAAGTGGTCCCTGTACCCCATATTCCTGAAGAAGCTCCCTTAGTATGTGTCAGGACATGCCTTCCCTGGGGCTGTGTTGGCATATTCTCAGGAGTACTAACACAGCTTTGTGTAGGAGAGGAGTTGGTGCACTGTTATATGGCCAAGCTAGAACCGGCATGGCTCCTCTCAAATTCCAGATTTGACCATTGGGTGGAGTCTCCTCTCTAGAACCTTGGCATAGGGAGAATGAGAAGTGCAGTTTCCCCTACAGCTGGACCAGTTCTTCAAAGTGCTCTTCCCACCTCTTGATAATATCCCCACAATTGGCCAGGACTTACTCACTCCATCTGAACACAGGTTCCCGCCGCCCCTTATAAGATGTTGATATTTTCCCAAAATATCCTTCTGATTTCTCTCCAAAGCCTCTCCAGTCTTCTCCCATGCAAAATTGCTTTAGTTGTATCATTTCTGGCCTGTCCATACCATTTAGCTGTCTCAGGAGACCTCCATGCAAACATTGCCCCAGAGGTCTACTTCTTTGAAATCTTCTATTATCTTGAAGGCTTCTATTACTACAGGTGTCTGCCAGTAAGTCAGTGGGTTACCATCATGACACGCCTCCGGGTCACACTGTTTGCAGCTGCTGTAACAACTGAGGCCTTAAACACGGTCTCTTCAGACTCAGCGTCCACGGCCTCACTTGGCATCCAGGGGAAATTGTTTTGGAGGTGTGAGCATCTAGCACAGAAGATCCATAGCTTGCACAGAAGTTCAATAACAGTTCACTACTGAGGTTTAGATCCAGCAGACCACTGATCCCAATCACACTCTTCCAGGCATCTCCAAGTCTTTGGGTAGGAACACGGAGTGTTTAGGTGGTACCCGTTGAGCACTTCAACCAATCAGACTCCAAACTAGTCTTTGGTGCATATGCAAAAACTGCTGGCAGAGTTTGCCTTGCACTATTGTTCATGGAGATTGGAGAAACTACAGCTGCACAGCCATGTGAGCTGTGGGTATTCCCCATCACCTTCCTGAGGTCCATCACCATGGGAAACTCCAGAGCAAGAGAGACCTCATCCCTGATCAAGATATCTGGTTCAAGAGCCCACTTTGCACATCGAGGTACAGCTAACTCTATCTAGCCAATCCCTTCTCCTGGCTCAGGTTTCTTCCCCACCAGAGAGGTAACAGTCTACATTTCTCATGCCAGTGTCCATTGTCAATGTCTAACCTGTTTGAATCCTTCCTGCTTATGCTTGTTACATAAATGGCACTGTAACTGACAACACCTTTCTTCTTGTGGTCGATAAACTGAGAAGATGGTTCCATGTAGCCATTCAGCCTGAGCCTAGCCAAGTCATGTGGGTGTCTTGGACACCAGGCTCTCCACAGCAAACACTACTCCAGGCGTGGCTCCAGGTAATCCTACTGAGAACAGAGTACACTTGGTCTTCTTAGCAACTTTCCTTGGCAGTCTTTGGTGGATCGTAGTTGGTCTGGTTTCTCTCCGCACACCTTTTCTCCAGAGGAGGCCCTACTAGTTGCTGAAGCTTCAGGTGACATAGCTCTGTGGATTGTTAAGGTCACTGTTCTCAGTGGAGACTCAGTTTTGTGATAAGAAAATAAATCAGGGAAGCCCTCAGCGGTCTTCTGGAAAGAAATGGTGGAACTTCATTGATAGAGTGTGCACTTTGAATTTAAATCTGTAGCTGAAGGTCAGGAACTTGTGGTGATGAAGGTCCATGCTACGGCAACTGCACTATTCTTTACTGTACCATCGTAAATTTTGAGACGCTTTTAAAGCACATTCTGCATTAAGATGTGAAAGGTGACAAATCAAATTCAACCAGACAGCTGAATATGAGAGTTTGTATTGACCTTTAGTGTAGCTATTAGAACAGGATGACTTATGTGTACCTCGCAACATGAACTACATTAAAAAGTAAATACATGTGCTTTTGAAAAGGTCAAAACTTTTTTTTCCCCCTTAAATTAGTTCTTGTCTTTTTGTCAATATTGGTAACACTGGGAAAGCAGAGTCAGAATAAAATCTGTTCTACACGCAGATGCAGCTAAAACTCCATACCCAAAGAAAAGCCAAACAGACATTGTTTCTCAACCCTGTCTTCAGGGACCCCCAGACAGTCCATGTTTTTGCTCCCTCCCAGCTCCCAGCACACCCGTTCCAGGTATTCTGTGTTCTTGATTGGTTGGAAGCTAGGAAGTAGCAAAAATGTGGACTGTCTAGGGGAGTCTCTGAGGACTGTCTGGGGCTCCTAAATGAGGCAGGCATGTAGCCATGTTCTAAAATAACAAAATTTGTTAGCTACCAATCAGGCATGTAGCCAAGTTATGATTGCGAGTGTTAACCCTCCCCCCCCCGAAAATTACTTCTGCTCCCTGATTCAGCAAAAATATATTTGATTGGGAACACTCATCCAAGATTGGTGAAATCTACTGAGGGAAGCTTTATAGGTTGTTTAGTTTGTGGTTTTATTTGTTATTATAACAGTAAACATTTTTGCTTGTTTTTGCCATAATATGAAAGCGAATATGAATGAGGATTTAAGACGTTCGGCTGAGTCTCTCCACTTCCCACTTCTATGTGCACAGTGTGGTTCAAACGACAAAAGCACCATCTGATGGCTCGTTATTCATCTTTCATAGTGTAATCCGCACTGAAATTCCAATGAAAACACAAGCTGGAATCTGAAAGGACTCTTTATTGTTGCATGAGTGTCCCTTGCAAAGCGGAAATCTGAAACCGTAATCCTTGATTTGCATTTGCTTCTTTCAGCCATTTTCCAAAGCCTTCAAACCCAGTGCGTTGCCGACGTATGGAAATACTGAAGTCTTGTTCCTAAAAATCATCAACCATGGGAATGCACTGATCTGTGATTTATATCATAAGAATAGAATGACAATAAATAAATTAATAATAAAACATAATGTTATTATTTATTGGCTATTTTTGGTATTGTTTGATAAGGCTATTATTTAATGGGGTTACCCATCCACAGTGATGCTTAAAGCTCCATGTTTTGACATAATACACTGTGCCACTTCAGTCAGTGGAATAAGCATGGCTCCTTCTTAAAGTTGTGCTGCTAGTTTTTGCCCATAAGGAGACCATAACCTCGTCAATCTCTATATGAATCCCTAAGACTCATTGACCTTCTTTATTAGTCTGTTTGTATGATGATAGAGGTATCGATGAAATGGCCTGCCTTAATATAGCATCATGATGGCTAGTGGGTTGACTTGAGGTTGTCGGCATTTTGATTATGATTCAGAACGCTATTTATCATGCTTATGTCGTGCTGAAAAGTAATAAATTAATGTTAGATTGCCTGTTGTCACTGTGAATGTTGTGTATTGTACAAGGTCCTAAATATATCGGCTGTGTCAGAGAGATTATGTGCTGCTGTTTATGCTGAGAAACTACTGATGCATTTGTGTTCATTGTTTTCGTAGGAAGCACGGAGATAAAATCGCAAGGTGGATTCACGTCCCATATGGGCTGTACACTAATGTTCCCCCAGTTTTTTTGGAAAGACTCCCGACTACAGTAATGTGAATCGAGTGAGCAGTTGTTGAACCTGGATGGGTTCATGGATGATTGATGTGGCATTGACAGATTTTTGAGCACGCACCTGTTTGTAATCGTAGGTGTCAACAATGTTCTAAAACATAAATAACATGCAAATAAATGTGATGCATAAATTTTACTGGGTCATCTATATTTAAACACAAGTACGTTAGTAAATATCTAAAGTAAGTACTGTGAAATCCTTTTGTAAAGTACTTTACGTTAAAATCATAAAAATAACACTGTCCTTTTAAAGCCCTGCGTCTGCTTAAAATCACTATTCTGCACGCAATAATGCATTTCTCAAAGTAATGATCCCAATTGGCACATCTTAATTGTGATCTAAAGTGGAGCGGAAACCATTTCAAAATATTTTGCCATGCAGAGAAAGGTCATTGATGCTATGAATTAGTGTCAAAATTAAAAAGTGAAGTTGACTTCATTAATTGGATTCCTGATTTCTCTCTTTTTTCCAGAAATGTTCATACACCACAGATGTCTGCTGAAGCTTTATTTTTTTCCATTTTAACTGCTGTTTTCATTTCAGTTTTCTCTATAATAACACTTCAGATGAGTCTGGGCCTCGGGCAGGCAGGGATGTCTAGTGAAAAAATGAAATTAGGTTTTCAGATCAGAACCACTTCAAACATTTGAGATGGGTATCTGCTCCTGTTGTGAAGAAGCCTTGAACGTTAGCTTGATATATTCACTGCGTGTTTTCTCAGAGCTCCTGCTTCACATGGTGAAAATTGAGGTTCTATATACAGCTGTAAATCTCTTACACTAGAAGTCAAAATCTCTTACAGATGAGGTCAATATATATAGCACTACATAATAGTCTTAGGCCTCCGAAGAAAATTATGTTTGAAGTGATTTATCTGGGCACTGAGTGTATATTTATGCTGGGAGAAAAACCTTTATATGTATACAAATATTTATACACATACACATACAAATGCACAAAATACACAAAAACAGTATCAAAAAATAAGTAGCAAATAATTTCTTCAGTTCTTCAAAAAGTTTCTTGTATAATGTGGGACTTTTAGATGGACAGTGACGGCATCAGTTCTCAAACTTTTCTTTGGGGCACCCAAGTCAGTCCATTTGTTAAATTTCACCATCTCACATAATTAATTGATTTATTTGGTTAATTAACTTTCTGGGGGTATTCATTAGCCATTACAATGTGAGGATATGTTAGATTGCAACTGCCAATACTGGGGTGACTTGAAGAAAGGTTCTGAAATAGCTGACAGGCTTAGACAGACATAAATTCATAGTGTTAGACCAACATAAACTTAATTTATAACAACATAGATCCACAGTTCAGATTTCTCTGAAGATATTTCACTTTCCCCTGTATGCTCTCAGTGATGTAAGGCTTGGACATGGAAATGGATCTGGGTCTGAAAGTCTGCTTCAAGGTAAGAAGAAAGTAATTTATTTTAAGAAGTTGGTTTTTTTGCTGCTTTATCGTTTCAATGCAAAAAAGAGAAGAAAACGAAGACAGGTATCTTGAATCTAGTTTGTATCCGTAAGTGATGTCTTTCTGAAAGGTGTTAGAAGTTTTCTCTTTTTTTTACCTCTTTCCTTGTTCTTTTTAAAATGCCACTTAACAAGACAGAACATGACCATTCTGCATGTGATCTTTTTTGGGGACTGAAAATCTACATCTCATCCATTTCCACACGATATGCTGAATTTGATGCTAGCTATAGCGCCGCCATACGACGTGGCATTTTCTGCGGTATTGGTTAGGGCCCCTTTTACGGAAAGCAGATTCCGATACGGTGAGACATCCGTTCATTAGCTTTCTCTTGACAGCATTATATATGGATCTCCTAATATTTTCCCCCATCATGGTGTTAATTGACCAAATACTGCCCTGCCATCATTATAACATTCTTTCAAGGCTATTGATAAATGTTTTATTTAGCCAGTGTAATATCTTTCACAATGAAAGGATCTATTCCCTTTTGCCATTAGAGATATTGGGGTTAGACATTTATTATGAGGGTTGTCATGCAGGAGTTCCAAGAGATAATATTCATGTGCGAGACTGAAATAAAGCTTTATGTGGTTCCCATGTGGCCATTCTCATATTTGCCATTTGACAGGACGGGAGGTAAAGGACCCTACTCTTTTTTTATTATTCCTGCTGTCCTCGCTCTGGCATGTAGTGACATTTCATTAATTCGAATGCCTTAAATGGGGAAAGTGGAATATGGAACAAGACTGACAGCAGGCAGAGTGGGTCGCGCTTCTGAAATATCAGTGCGCAGCCAGTTACTTGGCTGTCAGCGGTGGATGTGCATAAGCAGGGAAACAAATGGATGTAGAAGCCTGGGGAGAGAATCGCTGGCGATGAAGCCATCCTGCAGAAAGCCGACTGTAGATGTCAGTGGTACATGGGCTTAAATGAATCGCGTGTCGTCCGAATCTGACTGGCAGCCCCGTCGTTGATGGTGGTACCTCATAGCTTTGGAGCTGTAGCTCCATGTGCGGCTACTTTTGGGCAGAGGCTTCGTATTTTGTACACGTTTCGGGATGATATTCAGGCCTGCTGTCAGTGTTGGGCATTTCAGGTTCAGAAGCTACAAATCCAGACCAGGATTTTGTTTTTACCAACCAGTTCAGCATAAGGAGTCACACTCACAGAGTACTCAGCTGCTGGGTAGAAACAAAGTCATGGTCTGAATTTGTAGCTTCTGGACCTGAAATGCCCAACACTGCCTGCTGTACAGGTCAAGTGTGAGTCCGTCTATCCGTGTGCGTGTGTATGTGTGTGTCTGAGTGTGTGTGATGGGATGGTGTCCCATCTGGTACCGTCCCGCATTACAACCATTTTCAGATCACATTGTCTGGGGTGCAGAACATGTTATCTCCCCCCTCCCCCTCCCCACCATTCCACCTGAATGGCTGAAGCCCTGCCTGAGAAATGCATTGTGGGTCTAATCTGAAGCAGTGACACTGGGTGTAATCAAAACAGCTTGATGAGGTGCTTGGAGAATGTCGTATGAAGCGCAGTGTGAGGCTGACCGTTGCTTTTGATTTTGCAGAACTCACCGGACGACACTAGTTATGCAAAGCTGGGGGTGAGCATTTGCATGCTAATGGAAGTCTGTATCAGGTGAAAAGATGGTTTATGTGAGGCGGTGTACCAGTCAGGCCAGCTGGGGCAAGCGCAGTCCTTTTGGGTGTGAGTGTGTGCTCTTTTTCACCAGCTAGAACTCCTTACGCATCAGTACCTCCGTCAAAGTGCACAAGTATGTCTCCTGTTGAGAGAGATGTCAGGTCAACAAAATTTTGGATGGCCTGTCAAGGCAGAAAGTGGTGATGGACACATTGTGAGGCTAGATTAGACTTTAGGTTCACTTAGCAAGGGTGGGGAATACAGGGCATTGCAAAGTTTAGCATCTTTCCAAATAGACAGGTTAGCATTTTTTGTAGAGTGCTTAATGGATTCTCATGCCTTGCAAATGACTGATGAAATGGAACAAGCTACCAAGAGATAAAAAAGGGGAAAAATAAGAGAATTTTACTTCAAAATAGGTTGAATGCTTTGAACTGTGCATTATGAGAACTTCTCGATGATACTATTGTATATCAAATTCTATATTGCATATTATAAAGGTGAGGTATCAAAGGCTGGTAATAAGTCTGTCTAATTATCATTGTGTAAGGAGTAGCCATAGAGATTAAGAGAAAACAAAAATGTAACCTTTAGTGATATATGATTCAAATAACAGTAGGTTTTTCTTCCAGAATAAGGAAGCTTATTGCAGACAGCAAATTTCAGTTCAAAGGCTGCATTTAAATCTGTCTGATTGTTTCTCATATGGTCTTTCTGATATCATAATTGAGCACGTCTAAGCCCACTGTGGAGGTGTTTTCAAGTGAGCATAGATGTAGCTTCCTGCCTTTGTTATGGCTATTATCCATTTCGGTTACGGTTTTGTGAACTGCATCGAGTCACATCACAATATAGGCTAGCTGATGAGTTAATAAAAGACATACCACTGCATACTGGTATGGTAGTAACTAGATAAGATTTGTTTTATATTCATTTTGCTATTAATGGTTTGCTAATCAATGAAGAGGTAGGCAGTTGAATAACCAGAGAAATAACAGCAATTGAGTTTCCACCTAAGCAGTGACATATGTTTTGGTGCTGTTTTAAAAAATATTTAAAATTACTCATCATGACCCTCAGTTGGAAAATAAGATAAATAAAGGATGTTTAAACACAAATTTTAAAGGGTGTCAGAGTTCTGCATACCTCTAGTCTCTAGGCAAAGGTTCAAGGCATCTACCTTAACCAAGAAAACAAGGAACCAACCCTTGGAATGCAATCCGCAGGTCCATAAGCCCCATTGGAACGCCATGAAAGCTCATCAGTCACTTCATCCTCTGTCAGCCATAACCTATTCTTAGCTTTGCCTTTAATGTCTGGATTGTGGGCAACAGTGGCTCTATAATTATGCTCATGAGCCTCTTCGAATTTCTTTGTAATATAATGGCTAAATCCTAACCCAGCTGTTCATTACTACTTCATTTCTTCCCCAGTCCTTTCAGAAATGTATCAGTGGTGAATCAGTCCTGCAGCTCCACCTCTACACAAAGATAAGCAAGCATGAGGAGATGATACCCACCCTCCCGGCAGAGGACACGAGGACTCTGCTGCAGCTCCCCAAACTCCCTGCATGCCGGTATTTGACAGAAGGATGTCTTGCCTGAATAACAGTACGAGTTTCTCCTAAAGAAGACAGCAGCCTTTCCTGTCATATTAAGGCAGTGAATAGACATAAGGAAGAGTAGTTTCTCTGAGGCACTTGTGCAGTGTCTCTACCCTTTCAGCTCCGTTCTTCTGTTCTCGAATACTTTATGTTGGGGGAAATAAAGACTCCGATGTTTTTTAGCATTGGAATTGGCTAGTATCTGGCTGTAGAGCCCTCAGCTGCATCATTCACTGGAATTATTCAGGGGGGTGGAGGTGGTAACTACCCAGTTCATCCTCCGCTTGACCTTTCCTGCCATCCACCGTGTCTGCTGGAGTGTGGAAATGGGGTGTTTGTCCAGAGTGTCTTCATTGCACATCTAACCCAACAACTGTAATGGCAGTAACAAGGCCTTATCTGGGAAAACCTGAGCTGATGTTACCTCTAGTGTGTGACGTCTAATCCAGCAGGAAATGGACTCTCATGGACATGCTTGACCTTGCCTGGGGTTCATTGTAATTTCATATATGGAGCACTAATGAGTCAGGCCCTCTATGGCTCTCAGCGGTGTCAGTGTTTAAACTTTCACTCATTAAAAGAGTTTTTCCTTGCCCCCGTTCCTGTATTAGGAATTATTTCCGAAAGTAGCCCTTGGTATTAACCAGGCTGCTGGTTATTCGAGCTTTTTTTTCGGGCGTCTGGGAGCTGTCGCTACACACAGCTGCTCACCTACAGTCCTCACAAAGGCTTTTGTTAAGCTCTGGGTCCCTGCTGTTCTGCTTTTCATACACTGCTGCTTAGCCTTCCTGTGGCACAGCCAGCAGATAAAGCTCATCTCTCTGCGGCAGGCGAAAAGCTACCCTAAAAATCCAGCGTGCATATCTCTATGCATTTTTAGAAATTTCATGGCAAAAGGAACCATTGTCTAGATTTTAATACCTCTGTAGCATATATTCTAAAGCAGATCTTGGTATTGTTCTGTGCATTAGCATTATTATTATTTTTTTATTTTCTGGTGAAAATTCTGCTCCTGCTCTCCCCCTGTGGACGCTTAGATAGAGAGATGACACGGTGAGCGAGCCCAGTGAAGCAAGTGTGCCTTTTGCTCGGTGCGGGCACCGTGCGAGATCACAGACTGCGGCACAACAGCAGCGCGCAGTAATGGCTGTCAGCAGAGTCAAGTCCGCGCGCGATTTGATCTCTTTCCCAGAAACACGCCTTCTCTGCTGAGAGCCCAGAGGCAGAGGCATTCGCTTGACTAATTAAAGGGAAAGGAGCTGCAGGTATGTGTCACAAAAACGCATCCCCTCCATAACACAATCCCCATGACATTGTACTCTGATGGAGGCATGCATTCTAAAAATTTGATTATCCATTGAAATTTTTTATTATAAACTCCATTTTTATATATATATAGCAAAGTCTCTATAAAGTCAAGGCATGGTCTTTCCTGCCTTATTCACTAACTTGACTGATGTCTACTCTGGGTAATATAACAATGTAAAATGGTGGTCATTTTATATCCATCTTTCAAAAATATTATTAAACTAATGTGACACTGGAAAGGAATTGCTGCAGATTTTTCAAACAAATCTTGTAACCTAAGATGTTTTAATCACCAGCAACATTGGAATTCCTTTCCACAGCAATGAATGAATTTATGTAATTCTGAAAAAAGTATTAGTTGGACCTTTCCTCAGTGAATATCCATTATCTTAATATCCTCATTCTGTTATAATTACTATTTTAACTTTTAATGCATTTCTATTTTTGTTACCTTTAGGAAAATCTAGATTTGATATTTATAGGTCAAGATATCAATGTTACGGCAGGGCCTGGCGAGGGGGAGGGCGATCCATGGCCCCAGCAAAAGGGGCTTATTTAACAAACTGAACAGAACACAAAGGGGAAAACAGAAAATAAGGGAACCACAAAGCCTCAATACCAAATCAGGTAATACAAGACAAACCAAATAATCACAAAGAAAATGAAGTAGGGTGACCAGATAATCCATGTCAGGGAGGACACTTTGAGGTACTTCGGGTTTTGCAAACTACTTTCAAATTAAAAGGCTCCTGTGCTCGGCTAAATAGTTCCGCTCTTCTTGTGCTTTGACTGGTTTGTTTCCTTGACTCATCCAGCTGTTTCACATTAGCATTAGTAATACATGCATGATTATAGGAGACTGACCAATCAGCACACAGCAAGAACTCAGTGCTCAAGTGAAATCCAGGTCCGTTTAACTGAAATGGTAATTTACAATTCCTGTCCTAGCTCAGAGTGTCCTCCCTGACATGGATTATCTGGTCACCCTAAAATGAAGACAATCAGGTAACCGGAGCAGAACTGGGAGCAAAACTGGGAGACAAACACACAGTAACGCTACAAACATGCAGAACTACAACAAACTCCAGAACAACACAAACTACAGGTTACAAGTACAACGACTGACTAACAAACAGAGTGAGGACAGACACTTAAAACAACATAACAAGCACAGGGACTAGGAAACAGTACCAAACACAGAGGCTAACAACACTAGGCCAAGACTAGGAACAAAAGTAGAAGCAGAACAAAATAAAATAAGGCACAAGCTTGGTAAATCAAAACAGGGCTATAAAGATAAACCATAACAGACACTGGGGAAAAACCAATTATAAAAAACCAGTCATAACTAACCCATTGAGCTATGTGGCAGTCCAGGGTACAGGGGAAGCATACTAGAGGTTGATGGACTACAAGACTACGGGGGAAAGCAGGATGACCCGCGACGCCTGCAGGCCAAAAGGGGACAAGATACATAGAACAAGGTCAGATGAGCACCAGCCCTGACAATCTAGGCTTTTAATATATATGTATATATAAAAATATAATATTCACAATAAGTCTTGTTGAAATCTTCAGTGGCTTCTTCTGACCAGATGTGCATATAAACATGTCCAACTCAGATTAGCAGGATTATGACTTTCAGGTATTCAATTTAAATGCTAATTGCCAAAATGCTGTCATCAGTGGAAATGCTCTTGTGTTTAAAGCAACATTCTTAATATATACAATTTTTATTTTATGAGATCTATTCTGTTTATCGCTTAAAGAGAGCATACTTTGAGTACAGGAGAACAGGAGGTGAAGAGGGAAAATAGTCAGTTTAAAAAAAAAAAAAAAAAACATCATTCATGCATTTACCATTAAATAAATAAATCTTCCATTGAAAATCATGCATGGTCAGATGCCTTATAGAAATTAAAAAATGGGAGATAGTTCTCTATCAATTAACATAATATTATAAATGCACTGCAAAGTCAATGTTGTATTTTAACTTATCATAATATCAAATGTGATTCAAAGAAATATTTTGTTGTACTCTTGAGACGTTTGTGTAATATTATTCTCAGTGGAGTGGAAGTTCTGAG
This sequence comes from Hippopotamyrus pictus, assembly GCA_026781145.1. Lineage (NCBI taxonomy): Eukaryota > Metazoa > Chordata > Actinopteri > Osteoglossiformes > Mormyridae > Hippopotamyrus > Hippopotamyrus pictus. The sequence continues at coordinate 974,727 of JAODLC010000021.1, read as the reverse complement.
TGAGATTCTTCCTCTTGATTTTGTGTAACAGGGTTTTAAATGAGCCACTGATGTAACATGGATTCTTCCTGCGATTTGGCTGGACCACATGCTGTGAACATCCCAAAGAAAATGTAATGGAGCTCATCTTCCCTGGATTCAAGCTGCCAGTTGCTGAATGCGAATGCATTTGAAAGTGCTCAAGCTCATTTTTATTACACTGTGTGCACTGTCATTTACTGAGAAGGGATGTTCTCAGTTTCAGTGTAGTGATATTGAGTGTATAATAGTGCACACTTGGGTTTCTAGAATTAAATTAACAATATCCCTGTATATTTAAACTGGGAAACATTTCTGTCTCCTATGGCAATTCAGTAAATGTACCCATTTTCTTAAATAGATCATTTAATCCTAAGAGACACCTGTCATCACACCATAAAGTGCATCCCACATTTTAATTGGTGTATCATGTATCACTGTTACGTTTTCGATATAAGGTTACATTTTAAACATGAGTCTTTTTCAGAACAACCCTCATTGTTGCACAGTAATTAATACTCATAAAAGCCTGAGAAAATAATCTACTGTTTTACAGTGAAAACTACACTAATTGGGTATTTGTTCAAATTAGGTTATTATAAATGACATTACTCTCCTGTTATTGTTTGGGGTCAGTTATAGATCTCCAGTCTTCACTCTACAGTGGGTACTTGTACCAAAATGCTTTTCCACAGCTGTTTGTCCTTTTGTTCTTCAGAATGTAGATAAAGCACGGCTATATTTCATCATGTAGTCAAGCCTGGGTTTCATTTTGCTATTTGCTGCTTTTTTCATTACCACATTTTGTTTGCTATCCTCATGTTTGTTTGGTATGCCTACTACGTACGATCTGACCACAAACAGGATAACAGAAAAATGCAGGATTTTCCTATTGTCATGAAAACAAGAGCTTACAATTTAAAATAACTGTAGACTCAATCACCATGTTCGTTTATACTAGGGTTCTGTCTTCATATACATTTGTCGCACTTTTCTGCATGGAGCTTAAATTCTCTACTTGTTGTATCTCAAATTCCCAACAAAAGCAAACAGACACTTTCTTTGTCGTAGTGGTACCATCTCCCTGGACCTAAAACAGCTGTGGAGATGGGAAACGCATCTTCATTCAAAGCGATTTAGAAGATCCATGCTTTTGAACAACATGGTCTCATTATCATTCCTGCTGTATCCAGTTCTCTTTTAAATGATTTATATTTAGACTTTTCCCTTCTCTGGTTACAGAATCCTTATTAGGTTAATAATGTGCTTGGCAGGAAGCCTATTTCCTTTGAGAGAGCGTCTGTCTGTAAGTGTGTGTGTGTGTGTGTGAGTCTTCATGGGCGTGTGAGTCTGCTTCTATTTGAAAAACATGCACTGATAGTGTAGTTTTGGTTCCCAGCTAGATTTGTTTTTCAACCACTGTGCAAAGGGAACTAAAGACATCTGGATTCACAACATTGAAATGACAGATGTGCTCACCTCTGCTTTAATTAAAATCTAAACTTGAATGTCTATGGACGCATATGTTTTTAGGTTCTGGTAAGCGATGGCCGTCTCCCTGTGATGGGTATGACTTACCTGCTCGCCTCCCAGCCTGGGCATCATGGCAGACAGGAGAGCCCAGTAAGTCCTGAATGTAGCTGGCACTTCTTTGAAATTTTAGGGCACACAGAACAGACCTTGTGCTCAGGCGCATGAGGATGGGGAGCCTGCGCTGTCAGCTCATCGGTGACTAAACCGGACGTATCTTGGAATAGCAGCCCGTCAACCCCTCGTTGTCTCATCATGTTACTGCGCACTGGACTGAAGACCAGTAGGAGCTCCATAGTAAAGCGGGGCTGTGTCCTGGATAGGATCTGCATAATACCTTTATACTCTAGCCTGTTTTGCATTAATGTGGACAATGGCTACCAAGAATGGGCTGCCGTCGCATCATCCGGCAAAGATTAGCTATGTAAAGTGATTGTGCATTAACAACAGTATAACTATGCTCAGTCTTTTCAGTGTCAAGTTGTGCCTCTGAAGCCACCATAACCTCTGTGGACTGAGGGGCCAACCTCCTGTATTTCACTGTTTCATTGTCCTCAGAGCAACAGGTGGTTTACGTCCTTGGCTGAGGCCTCTGCCCGGTGTGAATGTGAGCCACGTAGGCATCTGTGGAATACAATCATCCCCCCCACCCCCACCGATAAGGGTAACGCTCTGCAACTTGAAGCTACGTGTGCAATTATAGCATTACGCCAACACTGCAGCCCTGAGCTCCTTAGAAAAAAATCTGGATGCCTATTAGTTTGTAGGGCGGAGAATGTCCAGTGTAGCCTGAAATACCATTGTGTAGGTACAGTAGTTAGTACTATAGAAATCTGTGAAGAAAAAGAAATGTATTCATAATATGCGGAAATGGCTGCAGTTCGATGCATAGTTTCAGTGCTGAATAATTTAGCATTGTTGAAAAAAATTTTGTCAGATATTTATTTGTTAGTAAATAATAGATATTTTATAAGCATGTAGAGAAATAATTATAGTATAAGAGTATCATGCATATTTATAGGAATTAAAAACCCAACAGCCTGTATGTGGTGTGCGAGCTGAAACTGGAGCAGTGACGATTGTGTCAACTTTCTCCTCTCTGCCTGAGAACAGCTTATTTGCACCATTAAACCTGGTTTCACTGCATACAGTCAAACTATGAGTAACAAGCACAGCCACCTCCAGTTACAGTGAGTGTCTGTGCCACAGTCACCCAATATCGCCTATATACAGTAAAATATTCCTTTCCCTTTAGAGCCCTGAATCTAGGACAGGTAATATTATTATTAGAGGTTTAATTGAGAAATCAACCTTACATAAGAATAGGACCAATATGACATTTCATTTATCATCTTTAAAATATGTTTTCATTGCTTTAGTTAGAAGATCTTTTAAAAGCACCTGTTAAAATAACCTAGATATGTGGGTGTCACGTGTTCATATAATGATGTCTTGCTTGAAAGGGTAATTCCACATGAAAAATGACATCTACCTAATTAGATCGTTAAGAGAGAAAGCGATATGTAGGTAGTGGGAGCTGTATTTCATAAGCTATAAACAGAGCCTGCACTTTTTCACCTCTGGTGCCAATATTTTTCATCCTGTTTTTTGCTGTTCTTCCATACAGTGCTGCTGATATCATTCACTGTATATAGCATAAAGGCATTGGCTTGTGCATATGTTGTTTACTTTCATTTTGAGGCATCATTTATGGTACTGAAATGTGAACAGTCTAGCTGAATGTATATAATAAATTCGGTAATGGAGGTTTACTATCTACATGGTGCTGCAGACAGCTTGTATGCAGTTATGACTTTCTGGATTTTACATCTGATGGTGTAGCTACAATCAAATGAAAGGAGATGAGTTAGTGTTTGGTATACTGAATTGGTGTTTGGCATACTGAATTAGTGTTTGGCATACTGAATTGGTGCTTGGCATACTGAATAAGTGTTTGGTATACTGAATGAGTCTCTGGCATACTGAATTAGTGTTTGGTATACTGAATTAGTGTTTGGTATACTGAATGAGTGTTTGGCATACTGAATTAGTGTTTGGCATACTGAATAAGTGTTTGGCATACTGAATGAGTCTTTGGCATACTGAATTAGTGTTTGATATACTGAATGAGTGTTTGGTATACTGAATGAGTGACATACAGAATAAGTGTTTGGCATACTGAATTAGTGTTTGGTATACTAAATTAGTGTTTGGCATAAATAGATAACGTAGAAAAAAGACCAATATGCATAGAATAATGAAATGATAGCTTAGACTTCAGTAATATACTACAATAACTACATAGTGTCCATCAAATGTGGTTATTCCACATTGGACAGGTCTAAAATGCATGTACCATATACACCTACAGGGAATTTGACAAATCCAATTGACCTTAGCATGTTTTTGGACTGTGGAGGAACCCCCCCCTGACAAGACGGGGAGAACATGCAGACTCCACAGACATAGATCCAGGGCAAAGGCTCATACCCTGGAATACAATCTTACCATCCTTTGTAATCTCCTGCCATTGAAGTATGTGAAATTGCAAGGAACTTGGCTGTTTCTGAGATGCTGATACCACCACTACTGGCACCAACAATCAGAACATGTCCCGAGTATCTTAGATCGCACATACCTCCCATGCTAAAGCTTTGGTGAGCAGTAACTGAACCTCTCCTACCTACATACTTTATGTACTGATTTGAGGCCATGCGATTGGCTGTTTGGCGGAGCAGGCTGTTTGCATTAAGGGGCGGGTATTAGAAAGTGGCCTCTCACTACATGTATGAATAAATATAGTCCAGTGTATCACTAATATCACTTAAAACTACTCCTACATTATCATTACTTAATTAATTTTTTTGTTTCATTTTCCTTATGAAGGTCAAAACTGACTAAAGTATAAGTCTAAGTAAAAATTGTGTTTTTGTGAAAACACAAATAATCAATAAACTATTCACAAGTAAAATGCTTGCAGTCTTTTTCTCCTCATATGGCCCCAGCATTTCTATTATTCCCATGTAAGTAGACAGACTTCTCTTTGTGCTGAAATCCTCTGTCAAACAGTCACCAAGTTCCCTCACATGTGATTAGATCAGCTAACAGTCAGCTTCCTTATAGCAGCTGAAAGATGTTTATGATGGAACGCCAGCAAAAGTCATTCTAGCTGATTGGCAAGATAATAAAGTAGAGAGAACATTTGTGTTGGATTTAATTTAGCGAGATGTCCTCTGAGCAGGGCTCCCGCCATCTGTTTGAGCAGCTGTATGTTTATAATTGCAACAAGACTTACTAAGTGATAACTGCTGCAGCGATGCATTAGATATGCAATTTAAGTAGGACAAGAGGGACCCTCATCTTTGCAAAGTGTCCTGAGGTTTGAGGCTCGGAATTACTGCTCGATGTTGCCTGGCAATAGCACTAAAGCGCCAATACATTCTGTGCTGTGATGGGATTAATCAGAGGTATCAGTGCTAAGTGATTCACATTTCCCATTAAAATCTGCTGTGAGCCCATCCTGAAAGGGCTGCTTCTTTTATGTAACAGTCATTTATATAAATGTCAGCCTTTCTTTGTATGTGTAGTCCTGGGATTCTCAGCGCATAGCTATTCCAGTTGTCCCACAATCGTTCTGCATATAATATTTAAAAAATAGTCTGTTTTTTGTAAGAAACAGAGTTCAGTTCAGCCCCTCCCAGTGCCTTTTCCTGGAATCATTATGTCAAGACAAGAATCATCATGAAGCACTCTGCTTGGGATTTCAGCATCGCAATGGTCGTTAGCCCGGTATCAGAAAATCCGTCGTCACTGGCTTTACGGGCATTGCACCCATAAATTTATGAGGAATATGCAATTATAACGATGCTTCGGGTGACTGTAAACATAGTTTGGTTAGCTGACATCTATGATGATAGGCCCTCATTTGGATACTAGGCACAATCAAGTAAACCAATGTGGTATCTCTCTGTGTGCCTCTCATATACATTTTGGCAACACTGAGATCCAGGTTTACTACTGAAATCCTTTGTAGTACATATTGTATAGTATCATCCTGAACAGAACAGTATTTATACAATGTAGTTTTATCGTGATTTAATTTGTAGTATCCATGCATAATATATTATTCGTATAGGAAAATCTGATGTTAACACTGGGAAGTAAATAAAAACCCATGTTCCCCAAAACGTTTGATGCTTGTATAGGACAAAAGGTGTCAGCTGTCTTGTACAACTGCATCCTGAAGCCGGGCAGGAAGCTTTGCCTGGACAGTATGATTATTTGCGAACCCAAGCACGCATAACATCTGCTTCCATTCTCCATCACTGTGGATATTGCCCTCTGCAACGCTCTTCAATGTTTTCTGAAACCCTCGGGTAAATTTCTGCATTTAAATCCCAAGCTATCAAAGCAATTTGCGCATGTTGTAGGTAAACACGCTGGGACCTTGTTACTAATGTCATACTGTTTCTGCCCATGGCGAACAAGAGAATAGGAAAAGATGTGTTTTCATCATGAAATGCATTTCTACTCATTTTGGACGAAATTGGGACTCCACAGAAAAAAAATGTATGTCATTATCTTGTCTCTTGTTCTGTTATGCAGGATTTTGCATCATATGTATGTATTTTTAAAAAGCCATTTTAGGGATATATTTAAAGGATCCTGTGGAAAATGTGTAAACATTTTGTAAAGGTACATATGATGGCAAAACAGCCACATAGCAAGTATGCATCTTTTAACAGGCAGAGTACAGGTTTATAGTCAACCCAAATATCTTTTCTTAAAAGGGACCACATCGCATTGTCTGAAGGATCTGGTGGCATTGATGAATGGGAGTGCGTTTTTATACGTTTGTTTAAAACTTTCCTGGATCGGCTGAGAAATACCTCTGATAATTTGCCAATTTTCATTCATGCAGGATGAATTTTAATAGGATGGTCAGCTGTTACTTTTTATTTCAGGATTAAATAAAATCTTCCCTCATGGTACTTTGACCCATGTGACTTGGGTGGCTATTGCAGACTTGCTTTAATAATTACTCTGCCTATTGAATCCTCGAGTTAAACCAGCAAGAGCTCTGATCCTGCATATATAGGTTTCTATTTTAGCTCTTCCTAATTGTCATGGCTGCCTGCTCTTTTCATTGAGGGTAATAAATATATGTAACCCTGTAGCTGATAGTCCTATGTAATGATAATGAATGCAATTTTGTTGCTAAACATTTTTGAGGGAAATCTTACGTCAACATTGAGCTTTTTTTTCTAGCTGAGCCTCTGTGATTTCCCCAGCCTATTCTATTTTCTCTTTCATTTTCTGTAATTATGTCTTGCTGTCTATTAAAAGCCAATCATCTTGCTGGGGAGATTGCATCTAAAAGTCCTTGAAGCAGACATAGATCAAGGAACTGGCAAATGTTTAAATAGGTTTGTCTTATGCATATCTTGATTTTAGTTTAATCCTAAATCCTTATTCCTGCAATGCCCCAAGTGTACAGCTCAATATTTATGTAATGAAATAGGCATGCATAAAGAAATAGAGTTCTGTTAATTTAATGAATAATGCCTGGGTGATATTAAATTTAATCTTGCATAACTTTTGATTGGTGTTTATACAGTGCTCTTACCTCTTTCTGATGAATGTATTTAAAATTGAATATGGAAAATTAGCATACTATGTAACATTCTTTAGAAATCTCATATATTGATGGGCCTGTGTACTTTATTTAATTGTCTCTTTTTAAAGTAATTTATGTAGACCCAGCCATATTATGACGCTTGGCCAAGGGTAGGCATGCTGACACTGGAGTGCCGGTATCCAGCATGTTTTCTATCTTACCTGCTCTCTGTGAACCACACCTGATGGCAAGCAGATAGCAACTCATCCAGTAGGATAGAAAACCTGCTGGATACTGGCACTCCAGGATCAGGGTTGCTTAGTCTTTTTCTAGGCTTTTCTTCCGGGGGGTGCAAGGTGAGAGAACCTATCCAGTCATTCATCCAAAAAGATTTGTAAAAAAAAAAAAAAAAAGAATAGGAAATACATTTACAAAAAATATTTCATATTCATATGACGAACATAAGCCACGTTTTTAATATAAATTAATTTAATTGAATGTAATATTATTCAAATAGCATTTACATCTGACCAGTACGAGATGCAATTACACCCCACACCCCTGCAAAATCACCTAGACATAGCTAACGTTAGCTTGATTAAAGCGAATTGGAAGAGTCACACAGTTTTATTATCATGGTTTTTGTTGTTGTTTTTCTGCTTGCTTGTTGTTAAGCAGCATGAGCAGAACGTTTTATAGAAAACACAGCAAAGGAGTGATGGCACACAGTTTTCTAGGATCATGTTTGCTTTTTCTAAATCTGTACTCCTCATTTCAGTGGATGCCAAGGCCCAAGGCTCAGCCATATTCTGCCAGTTTCCTTTATACCTATATATCCTTTATACCTCTGACAGGGACTGTCACCCCTAATCTTTATATGTTGATAAATGCAATGAATGTTGGCTTTCCAACCTTGTGCTAAGTCAGCAATGTGATACCAGAAATTCTGTTTTATATACATATATGTGTGTGTGGGGTTTTATATACATATATATATATGTGTGTGTGTGTGTGTGTTGTGTGTAAATATATATATATATATATATATATACACACACATACATACATACATATGCATACATATATATAAACTAGATTAGTTTCTTGATTTCTTTTTATGATTAGTTTTGTCAACAAAACCTGATATACTGAATATTATTTTGACAGCAGTTGACATCAGTATTCACAATAGAGAAGTTTTCAGAATGAGATGTCTTTTTAATGATGTAATTAAGAAAACGCATGTCTTTAAACATTAGGTAAAGATGCTGTTAATGCTTAATGTCTGATGCAAATGGTTTATCCATCAAATGCATGGCATTGTGTGAATGCAGATGGAACATAATTTAGAAGGTCATGGTAAATAGACAAATTCGGTAACTGTTTACCAAATTCTATTAAAATTTTTAGCAAAAAAATCCCAGGAATCTATTTTCTTCTAGTGAAATAGGTCACCAATTCAATTACAGTCAGTGAAGCATAGACTCACTCTATCATGCCAAATTAAGTGCATTTTTGCAGCCTACTTTCTTTCAGAATTTTATAGACATATTCTGTATAGTTGCAAGGATCTGTAGAAAATACATTCTTTTTTGTATTCAGTGTTTTTTTTTTCTTTCCAGATGGATGGAAATTCAGAATTTTATGCACATTGGAAAAAATAATTTCCTTCTTATAAAAGTTATCTCATGCCACTGAGTTAATCTTTTCTGAAAGTTCTGCACTTCTGTCAAATCTCATTATAAGTTTCAGTTTTGCTTAGATAGTCTTGAAATTTAGCTGCATGAATTCAGGTACAGAAACCCTCCAGCAGAGCACAGAGTTTGGCAGTGTCAGAGACGGACTGGATAGCCTGACTGATAAGATGGCAGTATATTTAGTCGATCAGATACATATGTCAAACATGATCTTACAGTTAATATAGTATATTTAGGAGCGTTTTCACCTTGCTTCCAAACCCTTTTTAATTTGTTGACCCACTGACAAAAGTATATTGTTAACCAAATGGTCAAACATGTTTTTCTTTCTATTACTCTCTTAATTACCTTCATTAACTAACAATAAATGCTGGTTATTTATGTTGAACTACTAGCTTAGAATTTTTCAATGGTTTACCAAATTTTGCGGCTCATTATGAATTACTGTATATTATCTGTGTCAGAAATAGTGCCTGTACAAAGCAGATCACAAGATAAACACCTGAAGTTCTTAAATGTATCATTCCATTGAACCAGATTTCTTTACTTATTTGTATTTATATGGCATAGTTTTTGTGGTGTGTTGGACTGTACAATGTTAGGAAATCCCCCAGGGCGCCCATTGCTGACTGTGTGCATGTTACAGTAAATAATACTGTTTTCATCTGTCATCGCAGTCACTACTGTATGAACATGGGTGGCAGTGTGAAGGTATGTCATTGGGCCCCTCTGAGTCCGTCTTGTTTTTATCTGAACCAGAGGTCGTTACATGCCACGCCCTGTTACCTCATACCTCTCATGGCTGTTCATTGGAATATGGCAGCTATCAAATCATTGGTTTCATCTTAATTGTAACAAAAAAAAATGGATTCTGTTGACTACACCAGATCCCCCACCATCTTACATAATGAATATTTATGAGGACATATGGCACCACAGGCGATTAAAAGTAGAGAGCTTGTCAGGAAAAATGTTTCAGTCTTACTAAAAATTGTATCATGCTGTTCAGAGGGATGTCCGAGTAAATCACGTTTTACTAATAGTAGGTAATGTTACTTCAAATGAGTCCCCAGGCACTGTTTGTATTGTCAATGCTGCATCGAATCTCACACTACTAGTTTTTTTCATCCATATAATTGCTTGCCTATTTATGCCAATATGGAAATAGTTTTTTTATCATTCCCTGCATATTTCATCTAAATTAAATGGGTTCGTTCCTGTTGTTAAGTGCTGTGTTTCAGAGTCAATATCCTAGAATAAAATTTTCAGAAACCAAACATTCCTGAAGACCTGCAAATTTCATTGGGATGAGTACTTGCATTGGGTTGAGTACCTGCATGGGGTTGATACAGTATGTGCATAGACTTGGGTTGAGCATTTGTGTGAAATGTGTGTATCAAGAAGTCTTAGCAGGTATTCCGGATCACATTAATTGCTTTCCAATGCTGGGCAGACCTGTTACCACCATGTCCTTCAGAAGAAATTTTTGAATCGGTCATATTTTGCCAGAGATATGCAAGTTGTCGAACCATACACATGTCAAAGCTACATTTACCGAAATTAGAGCAAGCTAACACCTTAATGATCAGATCATACAATACAAACGGTGCCTGGGGACTCATTTGAAGTAACATTACCTACTATTAGTAAAACGTGATTTACTCGGACATCCCTCTGAACAGCATGATACAATTTTTAGTAAGACTGAAACATTTTTCCTGACAAGCTCTCAATGTAGATCTTGGCCACATTCTTATTTTCTTTCTTTTTATTATTTTTGTTGTATTATTGATTAGTGTTTGTGTGTTGGTAAACAAATAAACCATAGTCCATTACAATAAAACAGCAGACATACACAAACTGTAGTTTTCATTTATGATCAGGCATCAGTATACAATCGATTTGACATCAGTGGGTAATTTTGAAAGCAAATCTAAAAGTAATACTGACATCCTACAAAACTGTTACAAATTCATTTTCTCGTCTTCCTTTCCTTGTGCCCCCAAACACAGTACAGTTGGCAGATTATTACCTTTATTACCTATCTAGTCTGTTGAATAAATGAATGCTAGCTGCATGTCAGTAGGAGAGCTGAAACTGATAGGGCAAACATATGCTGCAATCACAACAAAACAATAATACACTTTTTGACCATAAATGCTGAAATAGTCTGCCACAATGTATTACGAAAAGGCACACTGTATGCCAAAAGAATATAACGTCCAGAGAAATTACATATTCTCATATTGTTTTTCTTTTTATATATAAGTATGCATTATATACATATACAATTTACCACATTCTTCCTTGGCATCATCTACAAGTATAAAATGATAGCAGTAGTAAAATATGATATCTATTTAATCAGCTAGTGTATTGCTCCCAGGGCTCTGAACCGGTTCAAGGAACGAAAACGAAAAACGAAAACAAATGACATTGAACAGGAACAAAAACGAAAACAAAATCAATTTTAATCGTTCTGAACAGAAATGGAAACAGAAATTCCAAATTAACCGGTTAATAACGCTATTTTTATCGTTCTCTTTATTATATCAATTTGGCAGACCAAAAACATGAATTCAAATTGTGTGCGCAAATGCGACG
>JAODLC010000021.1:944188-960200 GCA_026781145.1 Hippopotamyrus pictus | reverse complement strand
TATATATATATGTCTTCCTTATGTGCTGATAACATGTTTCACGCACAATATGCACAATATACTGTGCATTCTTAAGTGTAAAGCAGATATCATTTCTAGGTTTACAGAAGCTTGTTATCTATCATTTCCCATGTGTTTATTTATGTGATTTTTTTTTAGTTGGCATTCTGGGTAACTGTCAGCTAATGTTATCCTTGAACAGAATGAAACTGGCTTTGACCAGTTTTTTTTATTATTATTATTGTTTTTTTTTTTTTTTAAACATAAATCCATGTTGAAGTGATCCACAGGCATGAAGTGTTAAGAATCCCACAGCACTGGGTACTCATTGTGGATTTGTGCTCTCACAGGTACTGAAATGAGAGCCATGGTGAATTCAGTGCGATGAGGCAGGCTTCCCTTGCACCCTGGTGTGGACCTCACTGTGCTGTGAATACATTCCTGTCTGTGAAATGCCAAGCAAATGAAACATAATACCCAATGATTGGATCCAGTCATACTGCTTATTATAGACATCAAGGGGTAATGAGGTATGACAAATATTTTATCACCAAATTTAATGAAGCTGTAAAGCTTGTGCTACAATCATATCTATATACTCCGGCAGTATCTGGACTGTAGCAAGACTGTGATGTAGATATTGTCAAGTTCCCTAATGCATTTTAAATATTTTATTAATACTTTATCCACCCAAGATTACTGTACAATCATTATGGAAGGATTTGTAGAGGTATATCTGTGAGTTCAAAGGGTAGGCAAAGCTTAGATATCAGAAAGGGTTTTTAAACACCTCTGCAATGGTAATAATATACACAGAGGAAATTATAAATGCATAATATGCTTTACATACACACAAATGTGTGTGCACTATGTAAGACAAGCCAAGAGCATTCTTTTTTTCTGTTTTTTTTTTTTTTTTTTTTTTTGCATTACACAGCGTTACATGAAGTTTGATTTCTGCTAAATTTAGCTGTGCTATGCCTTCAGTTAAAGGTTATTTAACATTATGATCCTCCACTGGGAGAATGGGCCCGACTGTAGGAGTCATTTTGCTTGATGTCCAGCGAGCTCAGTGCACGCCTTTGCTTTTGTGTGGGAATTGTGCCCCCTAGTTCTGGCTAAGCAAACATCTCCCAATGTCCCATCAGGCCTAATATTTTATGGCGTCTTGGTGAGCACTGAAATGTGAAATTAAAAGCGTTAAAGCAAAAATAGTACTCAAGGAAGAATGTTATTGAGAGTATGGAAATATGTATTAAATTTTTTTATTTGAGTGTAGTATTTGGTATTGTTTCTCTTTTACGTCAATGTTGCATGTAATTGGTACTTTTCAGCTATTGTTACTGATAACTAAGAATATTTTTAATTGCTTGTTAGACTGATAACTTGTTAAATTCACTCTTTTGATGAAAATTACTATAAAAAATTCATTTTAAAAATAAAAATTTGTTTTAAAATACACCCACTTGAAATATGCGTAGAGGAAGCATTTCATGATTTGGATTGGAATTGATGAATGCATTCCGGAATGGCCCCAACTCTGATCACCAATATCACACTTTTACTTAATTGCAGTAAAATATTATGTTTGTGTAAAATATTATGTTTGCCATTCAGCATCTATAGGATGGATAGTTACAGATTCCAAGCTACACCAGACAAATGATAGGTACTTGGGAATTTGGAAGCTGTATAAAAGCTTCTATGGGGTTCAGAACCTTCCTATCCATTATTTGTGTTTGCATATCAATGCTATCAGGCATATTATATGAACATGCTTCATACTACATTTATACTGTTTCAATGTTTACATTCCAATAAGCACAAACCCCTAACTATTTGCATATTTTAACTGTACATTGCATGTAATGTATGTATTGTACCTGTGTCAATTTTTAACATGGCACAAAATTTACACAAACTGCTATATTTATCACATACCTCACATATATTCCTCTCTGTTGTGTATCTTGTGTCTGGTATTTATTCTCTATCTGCCTTATGCCCTAATTGTTAGTTTCTATTGTCATGGTGTTTTCTGCATTTCAAACTGTATCTCATGTAGCTCTAAAGAGGCAATAGTTGCCAAATTTTCTGCTTTATATTCAGAATGTACAGTACTGTAGGTACCAGTGTTTCACTCAACATTCGATATTACCATGGTGTCATTGCCAGCCTTATTTTTCTCCAACATCAAGAAATAGAATTAATAAATAGCACCATCAAGTGGTAGCTCCAAGAAAAAGCTGATATATTCCCTAAATGAGAACTGTGTACTAGCATCTCTGCAGAGTATTCTGCTCTTCCTGATATAATTTTCAGTTTCGTCGTATGTGTTAGATAAGCAGTTGATGGATGGATGGATGGATGGATGGAAAGAAAGAAAGCTAGCTAACTTTACTAAATGCATTGTTTGGTGAATGTGTCCTGGGTTTTAATACCAGGAGATTCCCCAACATAAAAGCCCTTTAAATGGGTTAACAATACAAGTTAATTTCTAAATCTAATGCTAAATATTATAAATATGCTGATTTCGTCACCCTGCTTAAGTTTTAGTGTCCCCTGGTTTAATTTCCCTTAATAGATTGCTTTAATCCCTTTATGACCGGCATGACCTGCTTCTCTTCTTGGTCGCAAAGACTTCAATGGATAAACCTATTCACTTTTTGATTAGTCACAACCACAATCTTTTTAGATCTTCTGTTTTTTTTTCACTGTCTCATTCTTAAGCTGCCTTTCACCTGAGACTCAGAAGTGCAACCGAATGGTGATATTTTGAAAGAATTTTGTCATGAATTTATTATATTTACTATTGTGTCTCTGGTGTTACACACAAGTTCTTAAGATATACTTCAAAACTCAGGGGTGTTTTTATTTATTTAGCTATTTTTAATTCTTATACATTATTTATTTATATGTTATACATGTGTAAATTTTAAGCAGAATTAAAATTTTGTATCTTTTTGTCCCTGACGATCCTGACCAGGATGAATAAATGGAAGATGGATGGATGGATGAATTGTTTTTGCTATTTATGAGAGCCTGTTAAACAGGAATGTGAGTTTGCAATGTGAATATATGCAGGGTCCCTCTTTATATGTGCTGCTGTCTGAGAGCAATGTGTTAGAGCTTCTTTGATTTCTGTTTCTTCATTGGGGACCATTAACCGGGCACAGCCAGATGAGGCATCAGTGTTACCAAGCCTCGTTACCACCTGCCAAAGTCGCAGCAACAGCTCCCTGCACGTAAAATCCCGCGTCTTCCTCTGATCTGGCTAATCAAACGTGCTGCTCAAATCCGGCAAATCCACCAACACTGACCTTCTGCCCCCAGAGGCGATCTGTATCTTCTCATTTTCACAGATCTATCAGTTTCCTGCTAAAGGAAATTATACACTTCTCTGTAAACCTCCTTTATATCTGTATACCTGCTGCTGGACCCCCCAAAGGGATCAATAAAGTGAAGTCTAAGTCTAAGTCATTAAAAAAGCTCCTTTCTAAACATAAAGAGATCTCATTAAAAACATATTTCAGCCATAGAACTTAATGTCTTTAAAATATATACTGTATTTTTTAACGATTTCACAATGTAGTTTTTGTTTTGTTTTTATAATAGTGATATAACAGTATTACGGAAAAACTGTTAAAACTTTATCTTCATGCAAACCTTTTATACAGCAGGCACTAAATGAGAGTTACAGGGAAAATGAATTAAACACAGAGGATACATGTTCTCCAAAATAATTGTTAAACCGGATCTTTGGGCAGAAAAAAGTACTTAAAATGCATGAATCCACACTGAAGTCTGTAATGTCAGTGGAATGACTTCACTGTAGAATGTGGTACATGGAGTTTGTCTGGTTTCCTTCCAGCATTTGTGGAAAAGCAGTCCCAGAATTACCTTACCAGCCTGCAAAAAGGAAATTATTTCCTCAGGTAAGCTGTAGATCATTTTTGTCAAATAAAGGCTCTTAGCTCCCTGAATTCAGTTATAAGGCTGGATTGCAGCGTGTTACAAAACATTTCAGCATAGCTTGCCGTTGCCTTTGTTGTGTGGGGAATGCTAACATTTAAAAAATAATTTTTAAAACTATTATTTTTCTGGTGCACACTGTACACTGATCATTTTAGAAAATACTGAGTGAAAAGTTATTTTAATTAGCAGTTAATTGCCAGCTTCCTGATTTCAGTTTTTGTAGCACTCTTTGGGATGTACCATTCATTTTGTGGTCTATTGTACCTTGTAGTACAGGTAATGTTGGTACAGTAACATTGAAAAGATCTCATTCGCATAGCTTCCTTTGGGAACCTGACAATCGATTGGTTTGCAGCCAGAGAATTCCTGAATCATGAAATGAATCTACTCTGTGGATGTGCTGTGCAGCTACAGTTGCATTTCTTTGTTCAAAGACAACAGAGTGGATGTTTATTTTGCATTAAGAAACAAGGTACTATCCTGAGTGCAAAATGAGTGTAAATGGCGCATTAGAACAGGTCGGAAAGACACACCCTCAAACAGAAACAGCTGCACTTGTCGTTGGGATAGTCATATATTTTACCAAATAAAACATTGATGCTCCCTTTAAAGGTACCATTCTTCTTACTTCCCGTTTCATAGACAATACCACTTAGGTGATCATTTCTTTCCACCCATGATCTATGGCATAGTAAATATTTAAAATCAAATTTGGCAAAAAGACATAGATGGATGTGGCGTCCTGGGCAGCCATGTTTTGGACCTTCTGTTTTGCTGAATTTTCCCTTTTCTTCCTCGTCGCTTCAGCACTGCCCTCTAATCTTGCTGAAGATCTAGATGGCAGCATTGCAAATGATGGGCCGTGTGGATGCCAGTGTGGGACGTTATCCCAGTATGCTGTTACTGGCCCTCATTAAAGTGACAGCTCTCCACTTATTGCACTCAGGATGATATCTATTAACCTGGAGACTTTAGATAGATTTCTAGGAGTCCAGGCAGATTATTTTCAGCAACCTCTAACTAAGCATTTCATTCAATTATTAGCATTTCATTCAATTATGAGTGCAAACAACAAACCACGGTAGTGTTGGCGGTACCTGTGACTTTATCACCATTATAAAGTTATCATTTCATGTATTTATGAAATATCATTTACTACTTTGAAATGTTTTTATTAAACATTATAAAACAATGTATTTATTAAAGTTGCTGCTAGATCATACATGATGCTGGTCTTGCTGTCTATAGGTACTCATACACCACAGCTGGAAGGGGCCCATAGGCTTCCCCAAACTGCCCAATTATAACCCTAACCCTAAGCCAACTTTAATTGCCATATCCCACTTTTTAACATTTTACTTAAAGCTGTCATCTATAATGCACTATAGATACCTTCATAATGCATTATAATGGTTGGTGTAAGCATTAAGGATGCTTCAAAATGCTTAGAAATCTATAATGTATTTCAGATGAGAGCTTCATGAAGCATTCATATTGCATAATAAACATGGTTATAATGTGTTATGCCTTTTTATAAATATTTATTATAGCTGTTCATAATGCTTTATGAATGCATTATTATGTGTTATGAATGTGTTCATAGATTCTTATAGACATGGCATTCATAGAAAGTGTTACCAGAAATTCAACTAGTTTTAATCCACCTTCTAACCATTTATCAGGGTCACGGCTTAAAGGCCAGTTCCTATGGGCAATTTGCAGGCCTTACAGCAGGGGTAGCCAATCTTATCCACAAAGGGCCGGTGTGTATGCAGGTTTTTGGGATAACCTGTAGGTCAGCTGTTCAAACCCAGGTGTGAGGACTCTTCAGCCAATCTAATTAGGGAGTTGCAGCGAAAACCCACAGACACACCGGCCCTTTGTGGATAAGATTGCCCACCCCTGTCCTAGAGAGTCATAATCATTTTCATCCTTACTATTTAAAATCACTCCTAGAGAGGTTTGAGAAACTTATATTGAACTCTTTTTTTAATAAAAACCCCTATATTTATTATAACAAAATCACATTGCAATATTTGAAAAATTTCCAATACCATGCTGTCATAGTATATTATAAAATACTTTATTTTAATGCTATCGTGATCTCTGGTTCTTTCAACAATATTTAAGCTTGGGTCAATTAAATTTGTACACGCATTCATTATTATTATTATTATTATTCTGGTACGGCTGTTTTGGTTGCCCTAATTGAATGGGCAATTGAGTGTTTCCTTTCTGTTGTCAGAATTTGATATGCTGGTCCTGGATCAATCATACCTTTGGCACAGTCATGTTTTGTTGGGTTTCCTTTTGCAGTTTTATGAATGCAACAAAGGCTTAAATTTAAGGGACAAAAATTGTCATATCAATTCAAAGGAAAAGAATTTCGATTCACTTTTTTTTTTTTTTCCAGAATCATGCAGCCCTAGTTAGGGTACAACTGAGAGACCCTTGAGAGTACAGCCCCAGTGACAAGCAAAGGTACAAATTCGTACTCTCTTTGACACGTATATAAAGCATACAGTGGCGAAACAACTTCAAAATTAGCTGGGCTGTCCCTGAAACATTAAGGTTTAAGAGCATGATCTTAAAAATCCAAATAACATCAGTAAAATTGAAAAAGACCATGCCGAAGCAATATGGTGTTTCACAAAGTGTCTGAAGTAATAACATTTGCTTACAAATTTTGCTAAAATTTAAGCAATTCAGCTAAAAAAAAAAAAAAAAAGTCACTTCCGAAAAGTCAAGAAGCCGATAGTGTTTCAGAATTTCGATACAAAGATAACCTGCTTATCACAGAGACGCGTGTTAAGTGCAGTTTCACAAACTACTCCAGAGGGAGATGAGTACAATCTGATATCAGAGAAATGATTACATGCATTTGCTAAATAGTGGGCAACAGCCTCATTCAGCACAAAAAAATCCCTCATTATATAGTGCAGTCCGTAAGTATTTGAAGTGACATTTTTTTAAATTATTTTGTCTCTGGACACCATCACAAAAGATTTTAAAATTAAACACTCAATAAGAAGTAAAAAAAAAATGTGCAGTTTTAGAATAACACTTTATGGACAAAATGACAAAGATTCACCTGTAAAAGAGCAATGGAAAGAGAAATGAAAGGGACAGCTCACGATTCCCAGAATACCACCCTTAAAATGGGGAGGGCGGCTATGTATAAAAACCAGTACTATACAGCTGTCCATAGCCTTAGATGAAAGCTGAGAATCTGCACTTGGGTGCGTCACTTCAAACCCATTGTGATGGTAAACAAAACCAAAATAAAATGTGTCATTGTCCAAATACTTAGACAGCACTGTAGGGCTGTGCAATACGGACAAAATAATCATATTGCGATTTTTTGAACGAATATTGCGATTTTATTTGCGATTTTGGCAACTTTTTGCTTTTTCAAACGAGCTACATACATACATTCTAAATGTATTCAGTGCACAAGAAGTGCATAACAAAACATTTCACAATGAAATAACATAGTATTAAGTTTTTAAGTCTTTACTGACGATGTGCGCAGGCATCATATCTTTGCATATATGATAGGTGATTGCGTCGGTAATTTCTTTGTGCCGTTTTGATCCTTTCTCATAAGGCACGGTGCTTGCAAATGCTTGAACAATGGATACTCGTTCAGTCTGTTCGGGCTGGCTTTGATGTGTGCTTTTGTTTGTTTCGATGGACTTTGTCGATATGCATTGATCATGCAGTTTTTTATGACGCTGTTTTAAGTGTTGGAACAGATTTGTAGTATTGCTCCGTTTCGTAGGAATAATCATTTCACAAGTCTTTCAAATTACCTTGCTCTGTGACACATCCTCTCTCCTGAATCCAAAATACTCCCAAACGACTGACGTTGAATTTCTCTTTGGCACCAAATCATTTTTATTTTGACCTGCATCCATATTTTATGTTCTTTCCTCCCGCTCGCCTATTCGGTTCTCCCGCTCCGCTTCGTCGTGCGCGGAGTGAGCTCTGATTGGTTAACATCTTTCTCCCGCTCAGCTTAGCTGTAATTGCCCGGTGCGCTGCATCAGCTCTGATTGGTTAACATATTAAAATCATGCGCACAAGAACGTATTCTGAATAAAAATCTAAATAAAATAGATAAAATCGCAGCCTTATGCGGTTTAGAAATCGCATGTGCTTAAATCGCGATTTTTTTGCGATTGCGATTAATTGCACAGCCCTACTAATAACCAACATCATTGATTCTGTCCTAAGTAATCCTAATTTATTTATTCTGTTGAATTAATTATTGTTCATAGCCTGTTTAACACCAGGATTTTAAATATTCTGCAATACTGCAAAATATGAATTCCTTCATTCTTGTTTTTTAATATGGTATACTAAAATTGCAATTATACTGGTTTATATGCACTGTAAAAAAGCCAATTTATGAAAAGTTATCTAAATAAAGTTTTAAAAGTAAACTGAACTAAGATATTTTTGTTTGAAATATTCAGAAATAATACTTAGTTTATTCAACAAATATGTTGCTTCAATGTTAAAAAACTGTATAATACTAAAAATGTTTTGTTGAACTTACATTAAAATGTTAGTTTTGCGTCTTGAGCGTGCGTTTGCGTCTTGTTGGCCCAAGCGCATGGTAATTTGAAACTTCAACTGCGGGGATTACTGAAAGGGCAGCATCGTGCCAACAATTCACTTGTTTCTGCTGAGTTACAGGTGAGTGTCAATCATTTTCATGATCGAATAACTTTTTTTTTTTTTCATTTAATATGTGATGTGCTACCAAGCTAACTACCTAATCTGTTTTACTAGTGTAGTGTTGATTTGAAACAGCGTGCCGGTTCAAAGCAGTCCAGCATTTCTGCCAAATCATAGGTAAGTTATGTATTAATCTTTTTTTATTATCATCTAACTTAACGTTATATTATTTGACGTGTAAGCTTGGATGTTGGTGTCCCAAAATAACTATCTGTTCGAATGTAGCTGCTTGTTAACGATTTCGCGGGGTTATGTTAGCTTTTTAACTAATTTAGACTTTTGAATGCTTGTGTTTGAACAGCGAATTTGTCATTTGTTTATTGAAAAAAAAATACACGAGTATTGCAATGAGTTCAACGTGACGTTTGCTAGTCATATGCATTTGCAAAACAAGGAATATAACGTTAACTTTAGGTCCTGTCTATCCGGATGCCTGTCGGCACCGTTTAAACGTTGCGCGTATAACGGTTTTGACAGTGGAACAGACAGTGAGAACTAAGTATATCAAGAACATCGTGTGACATTCAGGCAATATACATCACTTATGACGTTCGGTTACCTCGACTAAACGGCCAATAAATAGTATTGTGGCGCTGGCTATCCAAGCCAACTTAACTTACCTCAAGACAGTTCGATAGCTGGAAATCACATTTTAAATATGTGAAATGGCTGGAAAAAAAGTTTTTGCAAATTAGTAGTCCAGAAATGAAAAAAAAGAAGATACTGAAGTAATGCTATGCAAGTATTGTAAATTTTCTAATTCTGGCACAGAGAAAATGTTAAACTACATTTAAAATTGTGTGAAATGGCTGTATATTATTATTATTATTTGCAAATTAGTTGTCCACTAATAAAACAAAAGTAATGCAATGCAGATATTGTAAATTTTCAAATCCTGATACAGAGGTCTTAGTAAAGCATTACAGGCTTCATCATGGACGAGGTCACAAAGGGGCAAACTGGCCCTGCCTATACTCAGATTGTGTCTGCTCATTTAGGACACAAGGCGCTTTAAAATCACATTTATCACGCAGCCACACCACCAGAACCATTACAAAAGTCAATGTAAAATTCAAATGTGAGCTGTGTGAGTTTGAAACTGTTTGCAGTGAAGGTGAGTTTTTTAGACATCTTGGAGGACATCTAAGGAGTCATGAAACTGTACAGTGTCCTTTTTCTGGCTGTGAGTATAAAACCAACAAGCTCACAAATTTTACCTCTCACAAGAGTCGGAAACACAAAACTAATACAACAAAAGATATAAAAAATTCAGTCAGTACTGTAACCGAGAACCTTTACAATGATACAGAATTTGATGACAGTCAGGATGATGTTGAGCAGCCCTCACAATCTGTTCAGGAGGCAACTGAATTTGGTTGTGAGAGTGTGGATATTGAAACTCTACAGCACAAACTGGCCTCTCTGTTTTTGAAAATGCAAACCATCTTGCATGTATCCAAGAGTGCCATTGATAGTATTATTGAGGAAATTCATGACATATTGCACTTTTCCAGGTCTCTTGCTGTTGAAAGCATCGAAAATATTTTTGTCAAACGCAAAATTTATGTAGATGCTTGTATCATCCAGGAAATTAGCAGTGCTATTTTTGAGGCCAATCCTCTTCTCCTGACAACAACAGAAAAAAGGTAGTTTATCTACAGATCACAGAAGAAACTTGTATTTCAAAGAACACTTCTCTGTAATTGATCCAACGGAGTATCTCTATGACAGGACACACAAAAATCACTTTGTTTATGTGTCTTTATATCATGTCTTGGAACGCCTACTTGGTCATAGAGATATTTTGGATAAGATTGTGTTCAGTGGAGAGTCTACTCCTGGACATTTTGATTCTTTCCAAGATGGTTTTTATTTCAAACAGAACAGACTTCTACATGACCAAGACCTTGTATTATCTCTGGGACTGTACGTGGATGAATTTGAAGTTTGCAATCCCTTAGGAACTTCAAGAAAAATTCACAAGATGGTTGCAGTTTATTGGGTCATTCTAAACTTGCCTCCCAAATTTCGTTCTAGTCTTCATTCCATTCAGCTTGCCGTTCTTGGTAAAAGTGATGATGTGCGACACTTTGGATATGATAAGTTTCTTAATCCATTGCTGAAAGATGTAAAGTGTTTAGAGCAAACAAGGTGTTTTTGTCTCTGCTCTGAGTCGGTACGTAAATGGTACAATCTTTTGCGTATGTGCTGATAATTTAGGCGCACATAGCTTGGCAGGTTTTCAAGAAAGCTTTAATTCAGAAAATTTTTGTAGATTTTGTTTGATCAGAAAACATGAAGTCAAGTCTGGACAGACTGAGATTAGTGACTTCAAGTTAAGAACTGTAGAAGAACATGATTCCTTTGTGCAGAAAGTGCAGACAGATGTAAGTGTCCAACATGTAAATGGTGTGAAAGG
Source organism: Hippopotamyrus pictus (assembly GCA_026781145.1). Lineage (NCBI taxonomy): Eukaryota > Metazoa > Chordata > Actinopteri > Osteoglossiformes > Mormyridae > Hippopotamyrus > Hippopotamyrus pictus. The sequence goes on along the minus strand of JAODLC010000021.1, from coordinate 949,063 downwards.
GGAATGTGCACTAAGCAAGCACTTGTCTTTTTTCCATCCTGTCACAGGTTTCCCACCTGATGCATTACATGATTTTTTGGAAGGTGTTGTACCTGTTGAATTGTCTTTGTGCCTGAAAGATTTAATTTTAAAAGGAAACATTTCATTTGATGAGCTCAATAACCACATTAGCTCATTCCCGTACAAAGATTCAGACAGGGTTAACAAGCCAAAGGTATTAACTAAGTCATGTTTCTCCAAGGGTACTGTAGGTGGAAACGCACATGAAAACTGGACACTTTTACGTATGCTACCTCTAATAATTGGCCACAAAATCCCTGAAAATGAACCATCTTGGGAGATTCTAATGGACCTGAAGGTTATAACTGAGATGGTTCTATCTTCAAAGCTTTCAGACGAGTCTCTGTGCTACTTAGAGAGCAAAATAATAGATCACCAAAACTTACTCACTGAAACTTTTCCAAACTTTTCTTTACGTCCAAAACATCATTTCATTAACCATTACCCACATTTGATTCGTTGTTTTGGACCATTGGTGTCATTATGGACAATGCGCTTCGAGGCGAAGCACAGTTACTTTAAAAAAGTAGTCCATGACACTCAAAATTTCAAGAATGTTCTACTGACACTTTCCACAAAGCATCAACAAATGATGGCTTACTATATGGATGGTGAGGACCTTTTTAAACAAACGGTATATGTAGAGAAAGCAAAGGTTTTCACAGTTGCCTCTCTGGAAGCATCAATTAGGACCGTGATTGAGAGAAGGTATCCAAACACAAGGGAAGTGTCTCTGTCCTCTGATATTCATTTGCATGGAGTTCGATATAGAGCTGGCATGATTATCTCTGCAGGACAATGTAGTGGTTTGCCAGAATTTTTCAAAATATTGAACTGTGTAGTGACCTCCCGAGATGCGTCATTCCTTTGCACAAAACTGTCAACCTAGTATCTTGAGCATTTCAGATCATTTGAGATAAAGGAAAGCAGTTTTAATGATATTCATGTTCTTGATCCTGACATGCTGAATGACTTTCATCCTTTGACCGCATACAAAGTTGGTCTGAAAGTGCTTGTGACTCCAAAGGTGTTTTTAACTCATTAGGGGTCGATAACAGTGAACAATTTCATCTGTATTCTTGGTCAGATATGTTATTTCTCAATAGATTATCTTTTCTAGGGTCCATCCACAGATTTTATGATAATATGTATTCTTATGCATTAATGATGACTTCTTTTTGATTCTAGGTTGTGTGTTCTGAAGAGCATGTTGTTGCGGGTTCACATTTCCCCTACCAACATCAGGAGGGTTGAGCTTCTTCAGAGGCCTCAGTCAGTGGACCAATTGAAGTCTGTCCTTATTCAGACATTACAGATAAAAAATGAAAATTTCTCACTACAGTTTGAAGACCCAGACTTTAACAATGAACCTTGTAACTTGAATAATATCACAGAGCTACCAGCAGAGAAAGCAACCTTAAGGCTTCTGTGGGAAGAGGTATCTCCTCCACGTCACTCTGAAGTTTCTCATTCAGTGTCTTATCTTGATACAGCAAGCATGTCTAGCTCTCCAAGTAGTGGTCAAAGCCCTGAATCATCTGTGCTAAGAAACCTAAGAAGTGCTGAACAGTGGCCATCCACTTTTAACATACCTACTTTTTCTCTCGATGTCGAACTCAGGCTGCGTAAAGCCAATGAGGTTTACCAGGAGACAAAGAAGCCACTGAATGTCCCAAGAGATATGAAGTCTCAGATTCTGGACAAAATTGCACAGGCCATTTTGGAAATCAAAGCCTACCCTGATGCCTATGAGATCCAGTCGGTTGCCTCTGCTCTAGTAGAGAAACACCCTTGCCTTACAGAACCTGGCAAACGCACAGGTTGGGATGGGTGGGTGATGAGTATAAAGTTTAAGCTTGGTAATTATCGGGCCAAACTAAAGGTAGCTGGTTGTTCTGAAGTTAGTGTTAACCGTAAAAGAAAATCATGTGAGGGTATGACAGAACGGGCCTACATGAGAAAACCTAAAAAAGCAAAGATAAATTTTTTGCCTAACCACCCTGAAGGCCAGACAGAAGATTCACTTGAAGAGAAAAGAAATTAAGAAAAGAAACCCGGACTTGACACTCATTCACCGACAGATGCAAGAAACCTTTTCTCTTCGCCGCAAAGAAGTTGTTGAGGTTCAGCCACTAGTAGAAGAGATTACAGAGAGATGGCCTGGACTTTTTGTAAAAGAAGAGGTAAGTAACTGAATGGCAACTGTTTTCTGGTTATCATTAGTAATGAGTGATGATAACAAAAATTGCCTTTTTGGTTGTTGATATTTTTAATTATTTTTGGAAATTCTGAACTTTATATTGGAAAATGTTCTGTTTATTTATACTGTTTTGTTGTTTTTAAAAAATGTAGATCTGCATGGAGTTCTTCCGGATCTGTAACATAGATCTCCTGAAAAAGTTCAGCGAATCACTTGATAAATATACAGCACCTCTCCTGAAACTGTACAGAAAAAGAAGAGATTCATTGGGTCCAGAAATGAAGACACTTTTGGACAAGCTGGATGAGCAGGTACTCTTTAAGATTCTTTAATATACAATACACATATTTAAAATATTGAAGTACCTTCCTGAATAGGGTAATTAAAGCAAGTTTGCATATCTTTCGTCTGTGTTGTGTGGGAATCTAATTGAACTGGTGAATTTTAGGAATAATTGTATAATAATTATAAACTATATAATTGTTCCCCACTGTGAAAGCATTGTGCAATTAATCACAAATGATCCTCTTTTTACTCTCAATTTGAGATCCATTTAATCCATAAGACTTATAAGGCGGTAAAGCATCTGCACCCTTTGTAAACTTTCTTCTTTTGTTTTTTTTTTTTTTCAGGCCAGTGATATTGTCACTCACCGAAAAAGAGCAGCTCTTGAGGGACTGCCACTCATTCTGCGTGAAAATTCGGCTTTCTTGCTCAAGATGTGTCTGGTAAGTTGCCCTTTTCATACCTTATTTGTAATTTGTTAGCATGCTTAGTATTACATTTGTTCATTTTGTTTGCACATTATAAAAATAATAATTAGGGCTACAAGCACCACCATTGCTCAAGCCCTAATAACAATAAGTAATTATGTTTACATGTCAATTTATGCCCCCTCCTATCACTTAATCTCCTAGGACGTTGACCCTGAAGACCGCAGCACCAGAAGTGTAAAGATCGGAATCCTCACTGTGGTTGAGGATGATGTTGGCACTCCTGCTTCACTGTCCACTGTGATCAACCGTGCAATAATCCTGGAAGAGGCCATTGTTCTTCAGGATATTCCAGATCTGCCTGAAGCCTTTGCTTACTTGTTCGGTCTCTTGTATGCACTCAATATGGAATACCCAAAAGAACTGAAATATACTTTTGAAGTCATTCAGAAAATCTTTATGGATCTTGGTGATACCTGCTCTGCGAGAGTCCAGTCACTAAAATCAAAATTGTTGTAGCTGACCATTTTGCGGATGTCATTGGAGCTATGGCAAATGGGACAATGATTTTTGCAATCAAAATTTAGTAGTACATACTGATTTATTACAATGTATAATTTGGTTCAATCTTTGCACCCTTAAAGAATACTGAATCTTTGAGTTTTGTTTTTTGTTTTTATCTGGCTGTAGCGGTACAAGCTATTTTTTTTCTGATACACTTACATGCAGTAAAATAGTTCATGTTATATATGAATCATACTTTACTAAGGTTTGAGGTTTATTCAGATGTGATGTTAATGTATTCTCAATGTTGATCTGCCGAAATAATACAAAATTCTTTATGCAGTGTTTGAATCTAGTATATTTTGACGTATACTTGTTTTGGATTTTATGTACTTTGCTGTTCTGCCGAATAAGAATGCTTTATACACTGTGGTTCGAGGTTTTGCTCGGATGCTTTTACTTTTACTTTTGTTTGTTTTGGGTTTTTGGGCAAAATATTACTTTTTTTGGAGCTCATCTTTCAATTTATGTTGAAAAAAGTGGTAGTTTTATAATTTACAAATTTTCCAATGATTAACATTTCTGTACTATTTTTCTACAAACATGCCTAATGCAGAAGACGTGTATGGCATATGGTAGATTTGTATTGTAATGTGTTCGGACAAACTATTAAAAAAAAGAGAGAGAAATTTGTTTTGTGGTTTATTAAATTCTAATTATGAAAATAATCATGAATACATAATAGATCAACCTGTTAGGTAAACAAATATATTTATGTTGTGAGAACTAAGGATTTTAACAAAATACTTTGAGTTGCTTTGTCTTCAGACTCTGTTTGTTCAGTTAACTCATAAAAGTGCTTGTGATAGGTTGCCTTATTATTTTAAGTTAACTCAACTTTTTTTTTTACAGTGTGGCCAATGAGGAAAAGTGAATGAACAGCCACTGACCATGTTAGTTTGTCAAATTTTGGCAATACATATTGACATACATTTGTCACAAAACTTCAAATAGTCCCTATTAATCATAGTCCCTATTAGTTTCCCCTGCTTCTTAGACAACTGCGTGGTGGAATGGACTGAGTTATTCCTAGTTATTCCTGTCTAGTTTTGTAGTGATGTCCTGTAGTCATTGGGCCTCATTCACCAACCATTCTTACGAACAAATTTGTTCTTAAACCCCACGTACGCACTTTTTTACGAAGATTCTGACATACACCAATGTTTTCTTATCTGAATTTGTTCTTAGCTAAGAACAGAATCTACGCACACTCAAGACCATTCGTGTGCACATTTGAGTAATGATAGTTTGTTCAAAATAAGTTATAGCAGTTTTGTTCATTCTACAGTTCATAAAATGAAAGTATTTGAATAATTTATAAAAGTAAAATATAAAAAA
>JAODLC010000021.1:898924-938071 GCA_026781145.1 Hippopotamyrus pictus | reverse complement strand
TTAGTTAAGTTCTCCCCAAGCGAGCTTGATGGGCCGAATGGCCTCCTCTCGTTTGTATAGTTCTTATGTTCTTAAAACTATAATCATTCGTCAAAATGATAGATTGTTTTTAAATAGATATATCTGTTTTTACCGCACATGTCTGTATTCTTATTTATTTTTTTTGCCATTTTAAGCTGCAAAGTTCAACAGTTTGCTTCAAACTGAGTAACCTTGTGTATTAATATGCAATGGCAGTAAAGGATCGATCTATCTATCTATCTATCTATCTATCTATCTATCTATCTATCTATCTATCTATCTATCTATCTATGTTATATATATTTGCTGATTTATTTATTTGTTAATTATATTTATTGTATGCATGTGGGTCATGAGAACAGGAAACTACCAGCGTTCTGGTTTACAGTGCGGTCTACAGTAAAGACTTTACTGGACAGTAATACTTTAAGTAGTTTTCTCTAGAGAAGACCTCTGAGCAGCACTGACATGGTGCATTAAAACATTCGACTTTAGCCTGTGGCGGCAGCTCTTTTTGCTGGAAATGCCATTCAAACGTAGGAAAGGTCAACAGTTACAATAACTTTATGAACAGGAAGCGCTCTGCTCCACCATCTCAGATTGCTTCCAGATTCTTTCTCAAGCAAATTATGAGCAAAATTGTGAGCAGGCACTATTTAGTGGGATCGAATATTAGCCTTTGAAGTCTGCAATGAGACGCATTCTTTGAAATCAGCTCAGCGCTGCTCTCTGCAGAGAGAGATATTCCCATCTTTTCTACCTCTTATACTGAGGCTATTTAATAGATGTCCTATTCTATATTTTATTCATGATATTTCATTTACTTCATTTACTTGCAATTTTGGTAGCAATTAGAAACCCAGTGAATTTTATCTGATTGTTTCCATGTGGTAAACGCTTCTTCAAAGGATATCTACTGAGATCCATGGTCAGTATTACCTGCAGGCCACATGTAAACCAACTAAAGTACTTTGTTTATTACAACTTGAGAAAGAGTACAGTGAAGTACTAAATGTATGCCAAATCTCTACTGACGTCCTGAACTGGGGGAGGTTCTGTAGGCTGGAAATGCCCCAGACAGCATGTCGCAGCTACACAGTCGAAGCATATAATACTGTATATGAACAGTCTTTGTTCTATGACCATGTAGCCAGCACAGGGTCACTGGGGGCCTGGAGCCCATCCCCGACAGCCTGTGGCTCTCAGCAGGGGAACACCCTGGACTGGATGCCAGTTCACCACAGGAAGCACTGACACGCTCTACACAGAAATGCTAATTCAATGAACTTAAGCGGTTAAAGAAAACTCCCGAAAATACAAGATGCAAATGCCACACACATGACCCTACAGTGCTGACCATCATGGTTCCCACCTTTAATGGTTTCATACTGAACGACATTTTTGGATCTTTAGAGTGGTTTTCTGATGAATTATAGCAGCATTTCTAGATGTTAGATATTGTAAATTCTCTTAGTTAAACGTTCCAACTTTAACCCTAAATATGTGTATCCTATAATTAAGATTTAGTGGCATATGGCCGCAGCTGTATGCTTTAAATGTGCAGTTCCTTTGTATCTCAGCGCGGAGTGATAAAGCAGCTAAAAAAACCCCCGCCTTTGGCTGCACCATCAGTCTTGCCCCGGAAACAGGGTTAGCATCGAAGCATCTTTATGAAAACCTCAGAACTGGGTTTTGATCACTGTATGTTGATGGATTGCCTCCATTGCTATACATCCAAATTAAGAACTAATATCAGCTACTGATGCGACTCTGTGGCAGGTGGAATTAAGAAATTTCCCCCAGGGGTCTGTCTGAAGAACATGCTGTGTTGGGATAAGGAGTCTGATAACCTTGTAGGATGACCATTACGGTAGAGCGCACTGATTGCTAGACCTTGACCTCTGAACTCTGTGTTTGTGTCACTTTTAAAACAATGACTGTTCCGTGAAGGTGTGTGAATAAGATCTATGGCATTTTTCAGGATATGATTGAAAATTATGCATAAAGAGAATGATGTTTGTCTTGACTTGGACAATCATCAGCTTCCTCCTAGATAGCTCTGGGTTCTCCATCCCTTGGTCCAGAAAACACACATGAAGTTCACATCCAACCCTGTCTTTTGTGAGATGGCCCATTTTGTCCCAAGCGATGCTCCAGTCATCTTCCTAGACATACAAAGTGAGAACTTGCCAGGGATGCCTGCTACAATTTCTTATGTCCTGTATGCAAATACAAAAAATAAGAGTAGGTCCCTATTTTGTAGTATTTTTATGTTTAAGACATAATGAAATGAAGAAGGTTGAATTGAATTTGTCTATCTTCATTTGGCATTTGCTTTATCGATTGTAAACCTAGATTCTAGAATGGTCTTTAGCAATGGCCATGTGAACATCTCTCATCACTAAATTTGTGATGTTCTGCCTTTGACATGGTAGATGCTGAATTTAAAATAAAGCTTTGTCCCCCCCCCATCATCAAGAAAGCAGAGGCCGTTCTCACCATGACATATGCTTGTGGGAAGCTGACAACTTCACGAAAAAAAAAAGAAACGGCCTCGTCGATTTGGAGACAGGTAGTCCTTTGATGAGTTCATAAGCAGTTCACAGACAGCTGCGGTGCAGCACACTTTACAAGACACTGTTCAAAGATCTTCGACATCTGAGGAAAGCCCCGTGAGCCGATAATCCTACTTTCAGAATAGTAGTCCATTCAAGATCAATCCCTGATCGGAACATCAAATAAAACCAACACTCTCTCTTTTTTTCGCTCCCAAAAATCACTTACATGGGAGTGTTTGACGTGATAGCAAAGCCACTGGGGCAAGGCGCAGGGGGGCTGGGCTGCACAAGCCCATGTCAGGTTCTCAAATATTTCCCAGTGATTAAAGCTAGCAGTTTAGAGCGCAGCATTTTTAATAAGGCTCCCTTCCCTGCCCATTGCCCATCCCCAGCTCAGGGGAGAGGATAGGCAGTAGGGCTTTCATGTTTATCTGTGTACCAGAACAAAGCAAGGATTAGCGCTCCAGCTTCCCTCCACTGATCAGGGACATTGCAGAGCACCTCCCTCGGGGATGTACCACGCCGGCAGGAGAATCTCAGGACCGCCAGAGCGGCATCACCGCACAAGACCATAAGGCCCCAGCCAGTGTTGGGCATTTCAGGTCCAGAAGCTACAAATCCAGACCAAGGTTTTGTTTCTACCAACTAGTTGAATACTCAGACTGTGACTCTTTATGCTCAATTGGTTGGTAGAAACAAAATCTTGGACTGGATTTATAGCTTCTGGACATGAAATGCCCACCATTGGCCCCGGCAGTGATACCATGTGACCATCACAGCTGCTGGCATCACTGGTAGCACCACATTGTGACGCTGATCCTCATTATCACACATGCCAATATATTTTTGTGCGGTCATATTCGTTTTCTGGATGACATCGCCATAGTAGGTAATCCATCTTCAGAACTGTTGGAATCTGACGTTGTTTACGTTTCAGTCTGCTGAGATGTTTCGGGATGATAAGCTACATCTCTCCTGGAACCCATTATCTTTCTGGCCATAAACAAGTATCTATTTCAAGCTCACACTAACCAGAGCTAAATACTGGAAGAACTGCAAGCCATAATTTAACACTTATGGGCAACTGTAAGTGGAAGAATTTGTGTGAGAAGTATTTGAGGAATAAAGTTTCCTCAGTTACTGGAACCTAGATTCTGGCTGTGTACACTTGACAGCAGGACATCTAAATCTGTTTGTGACAAGAAGGTCTCAGGGCCAAATCTTAGAAGATCCAGTAGGTTCTTGAGTGAAAACCCTCTTTCTATTAAGCAGGCAAATCAAACATTAGGCTACATCACATCTGTCTGCTTATAAGATGCAACCCTATAAGCATCGCTGGCATTTTGTAGTTAAAGATATTTTGGAAAAACCAGTTTAATTTCTTATGGAGGTTATAATTGAATTTATGTCGGTAATTTATTTTGTTACACCAGTCAATAGGCATCTGATGCATATTGGTATTTGTTTCTTGCCATTAGAATTGATGTCCTTTCTCCATTAGCTTAGGCTGCTAATGCATTTTGGTACATTAGTAAATAGACCTGGCCTGATTAATCACAACTTCATTTAGATCATTTACTTTCTTGTCCTTAATTTAATTTTTTGACTTTGGTAATAAGGGCAAACCACACCTGCCTCATCTGCAGGCCTTGCTCTTAAGAAGCTTTCAAAGGCAAACGCAAAGTAAGGAAATACTACGGATGAAATTGTACCCAGCCCACAGTTCAAGGTGTCCCCACGGTTCATGTTTGCGGCTCCTAGTTACATATGTACTGTGGTATTCGTTGTGAAAAGTAGACCTGCATAGGTGGAATATCAAATGTTTAATCAAGAAAATTTCACAGCACTTTACTTGAAGCTTGCATCTATAATGCATTATAAATACCTTCATAATGCATTATAATTATATAAGAATTAAAAGAGCATTTACAGCATCTTCTATTGACAGCCATAAGGCATTACAATGCTCATTATAATACTTAATAAGCTCCAATGAAGCTCTCATCTATAATGCATTGTAGATACCTTTGAAATTCATTGTAATGGTATAAGAGTTAATAAAGTTAACGGTGTAAGAATTAATAATAGAGATAACAGTATAAGAATTAATAAAGTTAACTGGGGGTGGCATGACAATGATAAAAGTTGTGGACCTTATTAAACTAGGCTAGTTGAAGCCCCTGGGCTGCAGCCTGGGTAAGCCCGTTCATTAAAGCGCCACAGGAGAAACACAGCATACAGGAGACAGCCTGCGTTAGGCCTTCTGCTTTGCCAAAATCTGTCAGTCACACCATTGTAATGAGTCACAAGATACCCCTTTTCACACTCAAGCGCCTATCATGACATGAATATATGAACAGAGGTGGCAGACTACAGTACAAAGAAGGCATCGCATCCACATCGTAACAGGACATGCTCTGCCTTGGGCTTTATATACTATTGCGTAATTACTGTGCAATATTTGATGTTGGCACAGTAATTAACATCTATTTTCATAGATACAGATTAAAATTGATTTATTAGTTCATGATTCGTCCTCATCCTCCTGTTTCTCAGCCACCCTCTCAGTGTAACAATTTATCAGTTTTATGTAATAAACACAGCTATTTACAGATCCAACTACCCATTTTCTGTAACCGCTTGTCCTGTTCAGGGTCACAGGGGGTCTGGAGCCTATGGGCACAAGGCAGGGAACATCTCAGGATGTGGTGCCAACCCATGGCAGGGCACACTGACACAACATTCGGGCAATTCGGTAACTGCAATTAACCTCAGCAAACTGTGAGGGAGGTGGACCAGAGCACCCCACAGTGACATGGAGAGAACATGCAAACGCTGCACACATGGAATCCTGGCAAAGATTCAAACCCAGCTCCAAGGGGTGTAAGGCAACCATGCTAGGTACTGCACCACCATGCCAACCCCCTATTTCTATAACCGAATAATTTATTATAATCCTGAACTTAATAAATTATGCATGGGTGTATATGTTTATCAGCTGTCTAATTATAAAAGATATAGTGAATCTCCCTTTTTCTTTCCTGAACAGGATTTCTCTGTGGTGGTTATTGAGATGTCTTGCACAATCTGTACCTTTCTGTCCAACACCAGTGTTTGAGATTGGAGAAACTGCGAGCCAAATGCGCAAGTAGTTTCGTGTGAGCCTTTCACGTTACACCAGACCCTCAGCAAGGACTCGATGACATTTCTAGAGTCGCATGAAAGCATCACGCGGAGCATAACGCGGCTGTACCGATTCATTTCCATTCACTGTATGAGTTTGTAAAGTTACACAGTGTCTGTTTGCCTGGAAATTGATGTGCGGCCAAGCCAAGGACACTGCCATTAGAAAGCAAGGGCTGGTGGTTGTCCCGGAGGCCTGTGAGTATGAATAAATATCCATAAAGTGCCGTGGCAGAAGATGTCAAATCCCCAGGCTTCGATCTTGCTTATTGATAATAGGTTTGGCTATTAAGTTTCGTCACCCGGTCATTTTCTTTGTGCATTTCGCACGCTGACCTTTTGGGTTTGAGGGAGTGTGCAGGGAATAAGCAGCGGTGCAGGCTGCTGGGCAGAGGGGACATGACTCAGAATACCAAAACACCCCCCCCCCCCGTGCTGTTATTAGGGTGTGCTCACAAACACGTGTCTCCCCCCCATGACCTGACAGATGGGCTAAATGACAGGCCAGTGCTCCCGGTGCTGCGAAACGTCCCCCCCCCCGGTTACACTCGCTGCACACAGATGGCTACCCAGTCACGCTCGCGTCTCATAATGTGCTTGCCGATTTTCCCAGGCATCTTTCACCTTGTTTTATGTTGACAGTCCTGCCTCTCCCACGCTATTGTTGAGTATTGATGCTTCCTGGGTGATATACTTCAGGGAGGGGGTAAGTAAACATGTAAATACACAGTCCATGCCCTGCCGTTCTGCAAAATTGTTTGTTTTCTAACCTACCCTCCAAAACCACCACCCCCCCCACCACCCCGACACCAGCTAACCAACCAACCTGCCGTTACACTTCACTGTGCATATTATCTGCATGAGACATGTGACTTTATTTTATTTTTATGTACATAATTTATTATATTAATCGTCTTGATTGTCCTTATTTATTTTTCACAACTCCAAAATAAATTAGTTTGTGGAAGTACTTGCTGATACATAAATGAGTCCGATTCTGATCCTGACATTTTTAAAGCACAGAATTAGCCATTGATCATCCTCTTGGACATTTTTGAGGTTTGGAATATAACTGAATATACTTATTACTGTAATATGATAAAGATAACCTGAGAAGTCAGCATGTGATACTACCAAGTGTAGTATCACAAGTGTAAACTGAGAAGTCAGCGTAATGCTACCAATCACGACAGTAAAGATGAATTTAGCTAGTGGATATCTCTGCACCAACATGGCTGCCGTCAAAACCGCATGGCACTCTGATGTTAATGCATCACCAATTTGTATTTTAAATGAAAAAGGTGGGTAATTCCTCTAACAATGGAACATATGAAGGAGGGGGGTGTTCCACTCCAGTTTAAATGCAAATTTTAGGGTGTTTCCTTTTACTAAATTCAGGAAGTTAATGAGACACATGAATGATATTATACTTCAGTTCAATTGTATGTATAATTCATAATTATTGATTGGGCCAGTTAAAAGAACACCTTTAGTGAGAAAAATGATCCTATTAGTCCAGGCTGGATCCCAACCAGAGCTGACAGTTTCTGGGCTTCCAGGATATATCTGACTCTGGTAATTGTCATAAGCATTTTAAATTGATCAGTGTAGCACTTGGATGTGACGTTTCATTCATCAGTTCACAAGAAATGTGTCTAATATATTTTGAACAATGTTAGAATATTTTTTTCTTATTTACTTACAAAACTTAAAGCTTAAGGGTAGATTCAATTAATTTTCTAAAATTATTCTTCTTCCATTAAATATCAGAAAAAGTGATAAATCATTTTATGTTTTGTTTTTTTGCACTTCATAGTAAATTTCTGTCAATGAATTTGTTATGTTACTATGACGGATTTTATACATAATTATATTATGTGATAATACTAACATTTAAATTTTGAACTACACTATATGGAGAAAAGTATTGGGACACACCTTGTAATCCTTGAATTCAGGTGTTTCATTCAGACCCATTACCACAGGTGTATAAAATCAAGCACCTAGGCATGAAGTCAGGTATACAAAGGTTTGTGAAAGAATGGGTCATTCTGAAGAGCTCAGTAATTTCAAGCATGTTGCTATCATAGGATGCAACCTTTGCAATAAGTCAGTTCATGAAATCTTTTCCCTGCTAGATACTCCACTGTCAGCTGTAAGTGGTATTATTGCAAAGGGGAAGTGGTTAGGAGCAGAAACTCAGCCACAAAGTGACAGACCATGTAAAGTAACAGAGCAGGGCTGCCGAGTGCTGAGGCGCATAGTGCGTAAAAGTCACCAGTGCTTTGTCGACTCGGTAACTGCAGAGCTCCAGACTTCCTCTGGCACTAACCCCAGCACAGAAACTGTGCACCGGGAGCTTCATGGAAAGGGCTTCCATGGCTGAGCATCTGCATGCAAGCCTCACATAACCAAGCTCAATGCCAAGCGTCAGAGTGGTGTAAAGCACGCTGCCACTGGACTCTGGAGCAGTGGAAATATGTTCTGTGGAGTGAGGAATCATGCTTCTCTGTCTGGCAGTCTGATGGGTGAGTCTGGGCTTGGCAGATGCCAGGAGAACATTATGTGACTGACCACACTGTGCCACCTGTAAAGTTTTGTGGAGGAGGGATAATGGTATGTTTTTCCGAGGTTGGGCTTGGGCCCTTGGTTCCAGTGAAGGGAACGCTTAATGCTTCAGCACACCAAGACATTTTGGACAAATCTATGTCTCCAATTTTGTGGGTTGGAGTTTGGGGAAGGCCCTTTGCTGTTCCAGCATCACTGGGCCTTAGTGCACAAAGCATAGTCCATAAAGACATAGTCGGGTTTGCGGTGGAAGAACTTGACTGGTCCACACAGAGCCCTGACCTCAGTACCATCAAACACCATTCGGATGAACTAGAAGAGAGATTGTGAGGCAGACTTTCATGTCCAACATCAGTGTCTGACCTCACAAAGGCTCTTCTGGATGAATGGGGATAAATTCCCACAGACACACCCAAAAATCCTGTGGAAAGGCTTTCCAGAAGACTGCCAGCTATTATAGCAGCAGAGGGGGAACCAACTCCATATTGATGTCTATGGATTTTAAATGTGGTCTCTTGAAAGTTCCTGTAGGTGTAATGGCCAGGTGTCCCGATACTTTAGTCCATATAATGTGTGTGAAATGCTGACCCGTTCAATGGTAGATCGGGTCGTATATATGTTTATAGGAGGTACTGCTGGTAGTTCAGTGGTGGATTTGCGTGATTTACTGGAGGGCCAGTTTACCTTTGATTACCTTTAGTAGATACCCAATATCTGCACTGAACAGGACGTACAAGAAAGACAGCCAGAAGGCTGATAGCCAAACCCCTGAACAAAGTATTTCACTATTATTGCTCATGGAACTATCCTGACCACAAAACAAAGACAGAGTCGTAACGCACTTAGAATAGTTTAATAAATGACAATTGAATTCACAATATTGCACTTACTTATTTAACAAATTAGATGGCAAAAAAGGCTGTTGTCAATCAGTTAATTTATTCTTCATTGCAATTTTGGATCAATACCGGTCTTGTAAAAATGGTTTTTCTTCATTTTTCATTTTTGATTCCTGAGGTCAGTCACATGGTTCCACATGGTACCTGGTAGAACATTACTGTGAGGAAATGAGTGTCTCTTACATTCTCCTAGTTACATCGTCTCCGTGGGGCTTACTTCTGCCTGACAGGCTGGCTCACCTCCCCCCCCCCCATGCCAGGAACATTGATGAAGTCGCATTAATGCCCAGAGAGCCTCTGAAGTCCTCCATTATTTTGACGTGTGATAATTGGATTTGCTGGCAGATTAGCCTGCGACAGCAGCTCTAGCATCTCCCTGCAACTGTCATATCCAAAGTGTCGTAGCTGGTTTTGGCACCGCGGTCTGTCAGAACATGGTTCAGTCAAACCTATAGCACACTAGTCCCCTTGGGGAGGCCCATTCCCTGTGATAGACCCCCCAGAGTTAAATGTACTGTGTTGGGGGTTAAAGCAGTGATCAAAGGCTAATACACTGTGAAATGGATGGACCTGTCTGCACCCATAATGCTCTCATTTGTACAGCTGTTCTCATTTTAAAGTGTGAGTATTAAAGATGCACACAAGCGTGAAATTAATGTCTGTGTCCGGAAGAACTGCACAGTCATTTGGTGACTTGCCCGTGTAGCATTTTATATTTTTTGGAAGTGACAATCGCCCTCTCTGTTGTTACTGTATCATATCAATCCATCAATCTTCCAGAATAAGGCAAACTGCAAGGGTCCACCTGAACCCCGGAGGTATGGGGCAACTGTGCTGCCCGCCATACCTCCTATTAATAAATAATTAATATAAATTAATCATTTAATCCTTTAAAGCCTTTGAATAAATCATCTGCCAAATAATAAGAAATAAATGTAACTATTATCATATTAGTATTATACATTTATTGATTATATTGAATGTATTCTTTAATTCGCTACAATGACTGCTACTAAAATTATATATTGGTAAATGTTATAATTCCTGATATCCATAACACTGCACATGCTAAAGTATCTTTGGAATTCCCTCTCCTAAAAAACCAAAAGAGAAACGGCTTAATAATTATATTGTCAGGGTCAGATTGATGGATCTGCCTAGATTATTTATTATTTCAGATGTGAACAAAAAAAAGTTGTTCCCTTCGTTAACCTGTTCAAGATCATTAATCTCATTAAATTGTGGAATTAATATAATTTTATCTGGCACTTTAGAGTTTTGGCTCGGTTTGGGCATCTCAGCCTGTGAACCATGGCTGTTGTGGGTAAGGGGAGACGGGGGTGGCCGTTAGTCAGGGTCCCAGTTCCCCTCGTTTACAGACGCTCCGGTGAGAGGAGAGGGAGGGAAGCCCTTCTAGTACCTGTGATTGTTTCATCTGCAGATTGGACTGGAGGGATAGTGCACCAGAATAAACGTTTACAGCTAGTCTGAATGTGCAGTTTCAGTGTGACCGCATGGAGAGAAGATTAAATTAAGCCCAAATGTACCTGCAGGACATATCTGTGACCCTGCAGCTTAGAGTGTTTAAGAGGGTATTTTATGGTGCTAATACTAATGCTGTCATTTAGTGTGGCCTTATTTGACTCTCTAGTGTTACTCCTCACGACATCTAAAGTCAGCACAACGTTCGGTCGCAGTGCTCACCTTATTCAACTGAAATTCTGCCAGTCTGTACTCTGCATTATTTAAATGTCTTTTTACATATTTTAGTCTTTATTTTTTATCAAATATCCAACATCATACATCTGAGTCAGCTTAACCCCATAATCTTCTCTCCAGAATCCCGTTACACAAACAAATCCCCTAGACCTCAGGACATAAGGTAGACTCTAGCTGTGATAAAAGCCAAGGTTTCTAGTTAAATCTGTGCGCCAACCTCTTATCGTTTCGTATCAAACAAGCACACATATGCGATTACAGACGCTCCTCTACTTACGAACTTTCAACTTATGCATTTTCAGACATACAAACGAAGAGGACTGTAAGTCCAAATTGTGTTCATTGGGCTCCAGTTTCCTGTCCGCAACAT
The DNA here is from genome assembly GCA_026781145.1 of Hippopotamyrus pictus. Lineage (NCBI taxonomy): Eukaryota > Metazoa > Chordata > Actinopteri > Osteoglossiformes > Mormyridae > Hippopotamyrus > Hippopotamyrus pictus. The sequence goes on along the minus strand of JAODLC010000021.1, from coordinate 926,753 downwards.
CAATTTTTAATTTTTCTGCACGCCAATTCTGCCTAGTATGATTTTTTGCTGCTACTTCCGCCGCGCAGCAGTGCAGCGTGCGTACTCCCAGCATCCTAGTTGTTTGTACTTGCGTATACCCTTAAAATTATGTTGAATAACGACTTACGAACATTTCAAGTTGCGATCGGCCATTCAGAACGTATCTCGCTCGTAAGTAGGGGAGCGTCTGTATATTATTATGTACTGTAGTATTATTTTGAATTCCCAGCTCGTAGGAAAATATTACCAGTGTGAGACGCTTAGCTGAAGGAAAATCCAGCTTAAGGTTTTTGAGTCGTTTATCTCTCGTAGGATAAATCTTTCGACCGTAACCATTGTTTCACATTAGGGGTCTGGAAACTATGGGCACATCATGTCCAGCTCTACCTTACAGGTGTTTTAGTTTATCGATGAGAGGAAATGGGATCTTTACACCCAATTTCATCTGAAGTGACTCAGGATTTACATGTGGGGTATCCAGTGACCCCCCCCCCCCCCCCCCAGTGTAATCATTTCCAGATTGCAGGTAGTCAAGAGCTAATGAAGGGGCCTGCGCAGAAACATCATAGAGAACTGCTTAGCAGCCAGGTACAGTGTGTTGGTCTGTTTGAATTACAAAAAAAATTAAAGACAAACTTCCTCCTTGGGGCTTTATAACAGCAGGATTTGTGTGCTAAATTCTTAGCTCAGGGACAATAAGCACGTAAGACATGTAAGAAATGTGTCCAATTAAAGCGGAGAATGCAAGCAAGGAATCTCTGGCCTCATGGGCTAAATCTCCTGGTCCGGTACATAGCGCAAAGTAAGGAAACGCGGCGGATGTGCAGTAATTCCCCCCCAGCCTGCTCCCTCATGTGCACGCCATGTGAGGTGGGTTTGGCTGCCGCGCCAGGCTGCGGTATTGCCGCACAGAACTACAAAAGGCCCAGGAGAATGTGGAACATGGCATTCTGTGTAAACCAGCTCTGGAAGCAGCTGTTTATGCTTCCCCTCTCCCCTTAATGGCACTTCCACGTCTTCCCGTAGTCTGTCTGCGTCTGGATTACGACAGCTACTCCTTCCCCGAGTACAAACGCAGTTTTTTATTTAATTGTTGTCAGATTTGTTTTCTCCCCCCTCCACCGCTGGGTTTATGTTCCAGGGCCTTAATAATAGTTTTAATGGCGTGGCAGATCCGAAACCCTACAGATTGATGGGTTACCTCAACTTTTAAATGCCTGAACTTGACTTTTTTATTGGTGCTACAAAAGCAGGAACATTGGTAAAAAAAAAATAATAATAAAAATACAGTAAAGTTGGAAATTTCCAAATGATTAGTAGTGTAACACTTGGTATTATAAGGTTGCAGGGCATATTTGTGATCCATGTCTGGAAGCTGTTGCTTTACAGTGTTTTTGTTCAAGGGGGCACAATTGTTGAAAAGGTACAGGTGAGTAAGCTTGCTGGTTTTTCTACTGGGACCGTAATGCATTAAGCTGCGTGAGAGAGTGTGTTAGTTGTGTGCTGCTGGAAGTGATAGCACCAGCTTTCTTTTACAAATGCCTTGCAGACAGCTGGAATGTGCCTGGTAGATTCTGCAATAGGCCGCAGTTTATGAATCTATGCCGTTTCTCTCTACTGCCGTCGGCTGCCTGTCCACGAAGGGTTTCTCGGTGATACCTGGTGATTGTAACAAAGCATCATATTTGAAAATGCACTATGTCTGCTGATATTTTTTCTAACAAATGATTTTGCCAAGTCCTTTTACCACTATAAGAATAATTGTATGTTTCATTTATTCGATAAAACAGTGGTCGGGGTATAGCCATCGCAGTATATGCTCGACACACTATGCGGTTTTTCAAAAATAATTGTAGCTGCTGAGCAAGTCTTTGCAGTATTCACAGGGCACAATAGCCATCAAGTTTTTTTGCAATAGCTGTCAGGTCATATGTTCTTCACTACCGATCCTTTCTGAGTCCAAAGCTGAATAGCAGGGCTAAATTAAACGCTAAAGTCTGAGTAAAAGCTTCATGACCTTTATCCAACCGCTATTGATTCCCAGAGCACATAATCCATAGCGGTTGATTTGTTAACCATTATGATCTGAATCAAAACCCTTTAATGTCCAAAATCATTGCAGCTGAGTATTTATGTAGCGTCTGGCAGCATCGACACCTTACATGAAGTTTGGCGTGCAGCTCTAGGCCGTGCTGCACAGTTTTTTATATTTTATTGGTTGTAAACTTCACGGGGCGTGATGTTATTATTGAAATCTGTGAGGATATGTTTTTTGCTACATTCTGTTTTGGTGTCTTTTGGTGAAATGGTTCATGAAATGGAGTGATGGCAAGCTACTGTATCAGCATATCGCTCGTTTGGTCTAAAAAAGGAGGAAGCTGTACAGGGACACTCTGTGAGTGAATAATTCAGAAACACTGCACCTTTGCTGCTTCTGTCGCAGCCAGCCTGCCCAATGCTTTAACGACAGAGCAAGGTGATACAACAGTGTTAGGTCATGAAATTGCCTGAGGTGTGACACACTAAGAGCTGCACACAATGGTTTCACCCAAAGTAAGTAGCTTTTGTTTCGTAATGAGAATGGTTGGTAACACTTTACTTGATGGGACATAAATAATATAGTATTTTGCTATTACTTATGGATTAATCAACCACAGATTAAGGCTTAGTTACATACCGATGTCATGTTAATTCTTCATTAATGAATCGTGTTGTATGTTATATCTCAAGTGGTTACTATATTTGTTACTATATCTGTTAATGCTGTAAACCTATATGAACTACTGAAGGAACAAGTAAAGAATAATGTGATATACTGATCTCATGTTTGTTCCTCATTAATGAATCATGATGCAACTTTTATCTCAAGTAACGACAGCATTTGTTCATGATTTGTATTTCACTAGTACTGTAACTGACTTATTACTAAGCATTTCTGCCCCGTCAAGTAAAGTGTTACCGACTTGTTTAAATTTGCAGGTGAAATTGACTGAAAATGTTGGAAGCTGTTTTCTTTAAGAGGTTAATGCTTCAGTGCAGATCCATCTGTTATAAAGTTCTACAGGATATGGATATCTGCAAAGCAAAATTACTCAGCAGGCTAAGTCTCTGTGCTTGTAATTGGAAGATCGCTGGTTTGAGCGCCAGCCTTGGCAGAATAGTCACCAATCCATAGACCCTTAACACCCAACTTTAGACCCTTAACACCCAGCTTCAGGGGGCTACACAATGGCTGCACTGTGAACCCCAAGCTTGGTCATATCTATCTGTGTGTCTCATGGAGAGCAAAATGTGATAAGGGGACTCCATAATTGTGGAAATGACAAACAAAGGATTAAAAAAAAAAAAAAAATACAGTTAAGGTATACCCTGAAGCAGAAATGGCAATATAGAAAAAATAATTTATACATCACCATTTTTGTGAGCTGCTACCTTAATGACCTTTCTTTGATAGTGAAACATCATTTATTCCTGTCATGCCCTCTGCGATTCTACATGCAAAACAATTAGAGTAACATTACTGGGGCACTGATCAACTTACAAATTTAAATATATGTTTGTGTATATGTCTATGAGTATGTGTGTGTGTAGCAGGTATATATAGCATGTCTGAGTTGTGAGTGCATACAGTGTCTTAGCTTCTTCTGGACATAAATAACTCTGTACAGGCACTTCACTTTTATTTTCTTTATTTCTTTGTTTAGTCATGCAGGAGTGATCGAGGCCATTGTGGTTGCTGCTAATTGTACTATGCCATTTTCCAAGGCTCATGCTGTCACATTTTGCGACGTTTTAATGAACAAAAACTCACTAAATGATTGGTCATAAGGCAGGGTGAGGTGGGCCCTCCTGTAGGCCTTCCTGTGTGCCTTCCTGTAGGCCTTCTTGTGGGTCTTCTTGTAGGCCTTCCTGTAGGCCTTCCTGCAGGGTTTCCTGTGGGCCTTCTTGTAGGCCTTCCTGTGTGCCTTCCTGCAGGCCTTCCAGTGGGGCTTCCTGTAGGCTTGACATTTCCCAAGGCTCATGCTGTCACATTTTGCGATGTTTTAATGAACAAAAACTCACTAAATGATTGGTCATAAGGCAGGGTGAGGTGGGCCTTCCTGTGGACCTTATAGTAGGCCTTCCTGTGGGCCTTCATGTAGCCCTTCCTGTAGGCCTTCCTGTCGACCTCCACTACCACACCTTACCAGAGAAGACAGGACAATGAGCACATTTTCGTCCCTGTCGTTGGGAAGTGATCAGTGAGCTCCAGGCAGTTGATAACTATTTTTCTCTGGCCGATTGCCTCCATGTCCAAACAAAGGATGTTTGGATAGAGAGGTCAAAGGCAAGGTCTTCTTTTCACTGGGATAAAAGGAAGAGGAAATTGCATGCTGATGGCCAGGGCCCATCATGGTGGTCCAGTGATCAGAGTTACACAGCTGCAGTGTGTGTCACCGAGATGGCAAGCAGGGATGGGAGTGAAAGCTGGGAGATGGATCTCAGGAGGCGTCAGGAACATACTGGAGGAGCTGAACTTTGGAAAAACTCAGCTGTCAACTCTTACCATGAGCCTTCTGTGTGTGCATGTTCTATCCTGAAGAAACATACTTGTTAAGGAAATTAGACATTTGTGAAAGAACATTACGTAAGGAACAGATTCAAGAGAAAAACACATCGGTACTCTCGTGTCAAGTGACTTGACTTTGTCTGAGTAATGATTCTTTTACAAGCTCGCTCAGTTTTGAATGGACAGTTGTTTGATGCAAATATTTGAAGCAGTATATACAAGATATACTGTTTTCCGTGTAACAGAAATGTTAGCCTTAAACAGTGTTATAACACTGAAATTATAATTGTTTTTTAACTTTGTAGTTTCACAAAACTCTTTCATAATCAAGCAGGACACCCAAATACTTATACATGTATATTTTAGGTAACATTTAATTTATTTACCATATGGTTTTATCCAAAGTGACGTACATTTGAGAAGGCAGAGTGAGACTGGGGGTTAAGGGCCTCGCTTGGGGGCCCATCTGTGAAATTACAGGCACATCCTCCTAAGCCAGTGAGCCACACACTGGCCCTGTACATGTACCTGTGAGCTGTGTGTCTCCTGGTGCATGTAGGGTAGCATGACTGATGAGGCGAGTGCTTGATCCTGTTAGCTGGTCACCTGTTTTTCTTTGATGAAGGAGTATTGAAACATAACATAAACCACACTTCTGCCTGCAGTACTATTCAGCCTCTGTTCTATGATGTGTTGAGCACCATCCTAATGAAAAATCAATGGGCCTACTTGAGAAGGCCCACAGTGCCGGCATAGCGGTTATGTAATTTGATCATATCAATCATAACTGTGTTAGAGGCAATCCATCTGACTTTAACAGGGTCGGGGTCAGCGGGGAGAGACTGCGCCCCCCTCACCATCACTTACCACATATTATGGGGTTTATTCTTCTGGGGAGAAGCAAAGCCATCCGCCATATATAGTGTTAACTGGCCTGTTCCCATCAATCAATATTGCTTCCATTCTTCCAGATTTAATGCCAGCTCCATAGCTTTCCAGTCCAATCGATAGCGAGCCTCCCCCCCGCCCCGAATGGCTGCTGTAGCTCCAGGTAAACCTAGCCCCACGTGCCGTCACCGTCTGCAGAGAGGAGACGTTGCCTGGTTCCTCGGTGTCCCCTGGCTGTCCACTTGGGCCCCCGCCGCAGACTGTAAGCGGAATCTACTGTATACCCTGTTGCACTGTGGCTGTGTGCCAGAAGACGCTGGAAGATTCTGTCAGGTCACTGAGGCTGTGCCTTGTTGGATAAGGGTAAATTCAAAGAAATCGTAATAGACGTGTCCGTTATTTATTTTAGGTGTAAGAATTTGTTTCAGTTCTTCCCCGGGAAGTATAGATCGGCCAGAATATGCATGCTGCAGGCCTGGTCTCCCCTCAACCACACCACAGGAAAGGTTTCGGGATATAACACAGCGGCCCCGCATGTTCAGTACCTTAGGGCAGTGTTTCCCAATTCGGTCCTCGGGGACCCACAGACAGTCCTTGGGGGGAGCAAAAACATGGACCGACTGTAGGTCCCCGAGGATCAGATTGGGAAACACTGCCTTAGGGTAAAAACCGACCAAACTTTTCCAAAGGACATCCAGAGAGAAGACATCCTGTAGACAGAATTCAGTATATTGTGGAAGTGTGAGGGTATTACTCACACTTCACACTCAGAATCAGTAAAAGCCCACTTCTAGATAAGGGTAAAACCATGTACATGACAAAGATGACCCCAATACCGCTCTCAAACAATGATATTCTGCTCATGAATTGGGAGACACCCCAAGGAAAACAACCTACTTAACTGGGACTACATGTATCTTTTGTTATTTTATGAGTCAATGTTGTATAAGAGGAAGAAATTGCATTTATGATTGAAAAGATCCTGATGTCATACAGTAGGAGTGTGTGTGACATCTGGTGCCAGAAGTCAAGAACAAAGTGTAGTATTTGTGGCAAAATTCTATGGCAAAAGCTAATGAGAAGAAGATAGACTTCCTCCTTCCTGATGGTATAAAGTTCACCGTCTCATCCTAATGGCGCCCCAGTGCCATACTGGCTGCAATCGACTCGCGCTGACTCGTGGGCCGGCTAGACACGTCTTAAAACTATTGACGGGATCGACAGATGGTGTACACACATATTTGGCTTCAGATGGAAAAGAGAAGTGAAAAAAATCAATGGAGCAATTCTTACTTGTATAGCTCATTTTAAAAATTGAGCCTGACACTTTGCAGATATTTTTTTCCATAGGAGCTTGAGGAATTCCATCACCTTTTGCTTAAAAGGCTTTTTAAATGTTGCACAATCCCTATAAATGTCTGATTTCATTTTCATTTCCTCTCTCCCTGGCTAGATGAAAAAAAATGTAAAGTTTGCCATTGGACTGGCATCCCATCCAAGGTGAACCCCAGCCTTGTGCCCCTTATGTCTAGGATAGATCCCCCCCTCCCAAGATCCTAACCAGGATAACTAAAAGACAAATGATGAAAAATACATTTTAGAATTTATAAGGTTAAAACAAAATTAAAATTGACGCAGACAAAATAAATTCATTTCTCAAGTAAATGGTTATCATTAAATTACACTGATACATATTGATACTATTATTCATGTTATTATTTATATATATGTTCAAAATATTTTCACCTACTACCATTAGTTGTAGACAAGTTTGTCAAATTAAGATGTATGGCTGAACATTTCAACATGCTATTATTCCACGGCTAGTGGATGGAAAAAACTTGTTATTGTTGTTTGAACAATTTGGACTGAATATTCAAAATTGACCTCCGGGCTAACAGCTCAGTTATTTATGTTTGCTACAGAATGGTGTTTTGGAACCAGTCTCTTTTTAAACATCCTAAACAAAAGGTAATAAATCATAACACACAGCGAGCTTGATAGCTATAATTGCTCCCAGACAAGTTTCCCTTAATATGAGTTTCATTACACATGTGTGTAATGCTCTGATAGTTTTCTGATTCCACCTCGCTTCTCACAGAGAGCAGCGGCTCAGCAGTAAAGCCCAATAAGTACTTTTTATAATGACGTTCTGATATATAAATATATATGTCATGTAGCTGAATGAGGTTTTAATACTTATATCATGTAGCGCTTCACGTAATAAACATTGAAAATTAGCATGTAGTATGTCAAACGCCTTGCAGGTTAATGTCATAGCCGCAGCTAATTTTAGTTGACGCTAATGGTCCCGAAATTAGCTGGACTGTAGTGTGGCCGTATGGGAGCAGCGTGTGTGAGTTAGCCAGAGATTCGGACGCCCTCTACGCGTCACTCACAGCCTGTAGTCTTTGGCTCCTCAAACTCTGCTGTGTTTATACTGGTACTCCCTGCTCTATGTGTGTCACATTCATGTCACAATAACACCATCGCTGGTCCAAAGGCTAGAACTTCCCCATGAGTAGTACAGGCTGATATCGAAGGAGAAAATCCTATTAGGGTCCAGTATTGTTCAATTTGGCTGTAGATACGTAGGAGTCGTGTGCGATTTTATGACTTTTAAGTACCGGGGATTTGGATCATAAATTCTGCATTCTATTGGTTTTCGTAACCGATGTATGTGCTTCCAAGCGGTTTAGTTCCAAATAGCCGCCGCGGATCTGTTTTTACTACGCTGGCTCCCTCTGAGGTGTCTAGGAAGGCTGTGGTCACGAATGAAGTTAACGATGCCAGAGGAAATAACGATAACTTCTGTGGTGTGCCGATCGAGGGACTCGTTTGTGACAGACAGACAGACGCAGACAGGCCACAGAGCTGAAATGCAGACAGACTCATATATTCCCTAATTTAAGAGCTAATTCATTTCCTCACACAGTTGCCGCCATGTGCAGCACGATGCGCCACCATTCGCTGAAATGCGATAATTATTTTCACGTTAAGGTTTTTACTGTGACGTAGAGCACGGGTTCCCAAACTTTACCTATAGATCTATCACAACTAATAATAATCAGTAAACAACTATAAACGAGTAATAATAATCGGTTAAAATCCAATTCTATTTTTAGATTTTTTGAATTTTATAAGCATATTCTGGAAATCGTCGCAACCCCCACTTTGGGAACCCCTGCTTTAGAATACCCAGGGTCCCTGGATCCTGAGGACTGTCCACAAAGGGCGCCTCTGTGTCCCTCTCCATCCTCCTGGGTCCCCTTAAAGGGGCAGCCCAGCCTCTGCATCCTTCCCCATCGTTCTGGGTCCCCTTAAAGGGGCGGCCCAGCCTCTGCATCCTTCCCCATCATTCTGGGTCCCCTTAAAGGGGCAGCCTAGCCCCTGCATCCCTCCCCATCATCATAGGTTCCCTTAAAGGCAGGTGGCGGCCCCCTGCGTCCCTCCCCATTATCCGGGGTCCCCTTACCGCCTAGCAGCGTCAGCACTGTTAGCCATCTTACCAAGTGGGGCCGGGGTCGGGGGGGGGGGGTGATTTGCTGAAAGATCATATTAATGCTGCCTTCAGCAGACAGGAGAAGTGGGGGCAAGTCGTGTGTGGGTGGTATGGACACGGGGGGTTTACATGGGTTTTATGGAGCATGGAGGTTTATGTATTGACCTGTGGCTGACATCTGCTTTTCACTTTCATAACATAATCAGCACTTGACACGTGATTATAATAACTCAATCCAATTTAATGCCCTCTCTGAAAACACATTGATTTTTTTTTACTGCTCCCTGAACCTATTACTGTAATATCTGCGCATAATTAGTTTACACATTGCTAAATTACTGACATATTAAGAGGAAAATGGTCATGCTGCACACTCGCATAACTGCCAGGAAAGGAAATGAACAGGGATTCAAATGGACCCTGGGGGCTTTAGTCAAAAAAAAGAGAAAGAAACAGGAAACGGCAATCTATAAAGCGTGTCTTTCCACATTTCAAGCTGGCTAAATGAATACGGCTAAACTGAAATGTGCTCAGAGATGACAGCATCATAAGCCCTGCCCAGGGATATTCACGGTGCCTATGATAGGCAGTCCCCAGGTTAACTCTTACTTACGAACAAATTGCCATGAAGCCTATTATATAAAAATATCTGGGTTACATACAATGGTTTGTAATAATGAATGTGCGTACTACTTTGTGACGCTCATGAAAACATTGCACAACTTCAGCGGTTCATCGACTCGACGTACATTACAGCACCGTATGTAGTCACTCTTATTACTGTATTATTACTACTATTATGCGCTGTATTACTATTTTCCTGACACACCTACAAATTTGACTTAAAGACAGACTTAGGGAACGGTTCTCATTCATAACCTGGGGACTGTCTGTATTGACCACAAAGGTTCGGTTCTGATGGTGCATCATTCTGACAGCCTCAATATTCATGTGCTAAATTAATTTAGCTACTGTAAGAGTGGTAGAGCCACTAGGAGAATGTGCAGATTGTTATTAACTGAGTTTTGGCTATAAACGGTAAAGGATGTGTGAGTAACATCCTCAGGCTGAAATTGTTTCTCCCCTCCAAAGATCATTGCCAGTTTCCAAGTAAAGCTCCTTGAAAAAATTAAGCTCAGAGCTTTGAGCGAGAATCTAATCAGCTGATAGAAGCTTTGCTTGGTGCCGTGTTATATTTTCAAATGGATTGTATTCCTTTGACTTGAGCTATCCCCATTGATCCAGGCTGCAGAGTAGCCATTTCCCCTGAAATGAACATGCATAATTGGTATTGGGTTTCAATGCATTGCCTTAATGCCCTGGGATGACTTAAAGCAAGCTTAATGAATTTCCACTCAAAATAGTGATATGGAGGGTATGTGACAGGTGCATGTGTCCGTGCACTTCTCATTTAAAGATCACTAGATGGAGTGTTTGTCTTCATGCCAAATTTAAGGGTACCAGGTGGACTAGAGGTGTTTTCATGGCCTGCATTAAGAGAAAGGTGTATGATCAGGCCACCTGTCTCATTGCTACCTTTATCGTTTTACCTTTTCTCAGTCTGGAAAGTAATATTCAGCTGTTTTCCCATCCATCCATCCATCCATGACTGACTTTGCTGGACAAGATAATGAAGGGGGCCTGGAACCTATTCCAGGCGGCGCCTGGCACGGGGTAGGGGTGGGCCTGGATGGGATACCAGTCTGTTATGGTATTTACTCTCACTGACCTCAAATTCCTCTAATGGTGGGTGGAATAGCCAAGCTGTTCCTTTTCAGTCTGTCATTTCAGGCTGTGTCGGGTTAAATACTCCCAAATATTTAAATATCCCCAGTCCAGTTTCAAAAGACGCACAATTCTTAAGTGGATTTAAGTATGTTACTTTTATATATATTATATACATGCACAAGTATGTATATTAATGATTTAATATACTGTTATACGGTTATTAATATACTGTTTTTATGCATTAGCTATAATAAGGGCGAATGGATTAGGAAGAGGGCACACCTAAAGCAGTGATGAATAAGTTTTAAGCTTGATTTTACTGCTGTAGGCTGTGGTGCTGTTGTTATAGCCTGGAGATGTTTTATCCTAACAGCTTCAGGAAAGTCCAGCTGTATAAATACATATTATCTGTAAAAGAGTGTTTATTCAAAAATAGAATTGATGTAAAATAGACATGTTTATGGGCTGATCTGAGAAACTGAGGGTGTAGATTTTCATTAAAATTTTCTTGTTAACATAGTGTTGCTTCTGTTTCACGATAATTATTCCTTGATTTTTTTTTTTTTAGTTACCAGGCAAACCATGTATCTGTCACTGGCCTCTTGTTTACTCAGCTGTAGGCCCACAGTGAGACGGAGCAGGATTTTTGGATATTTTATTTCCTGAGAAAAACATTTTCGAGAAAAAAACCCAAACAAATCATTGTGTTAGCTGTGCAATCAGCTTGATTATTTAATGAGTAGAAGTCAGCGTTGATTTTTAAGGAGAATGAGGACTGATGTATGAGTTGCTTCTTTCATTTGCTCTAAGGGGACTTCGGAACAGGAACAGACTTTTCTCTCTCTCTCTCTCTCTCATTGGTCCATCTCCTCCTCTCTCCATAGCCGTCAGTAGATGGTGCTGCCATCTCTCAGCTGCCACGACATTGCTCTCTATAGCCTGGCCGGCTTGTCCCACAACAAAACATGCCAGCGTGTTCCTCACTTACACACATCACGTGCACCACAAAAGCTGTTAAAAGTCCAGCTTAGTTCCTGAGTTGAGGCAAATGTTTGTTAAATTAAGTGGTGATTTCCTGCTTGTCTTTCAGACGGAGGAAAAGGGAGGGATTTTATTTTTAATTGGCTGGGCTTTGAGTGTTCTCTGATTGTTCTGTTCCTGTGGTGTTTCTGGTTGTTTGGCTGTAACAGTGTGAATGGTTTCCAGTACCTGGTGTGGTCCTGGGTTTCGATGTAGAGGGTTCTACAAAATGCTTTTCTTCTTTTGGAATGTACCATGCCAGGTAAAGTGCAGTGGCCGGCCTACGGAGTCCATTAGGAGACTGCGAAGTGTAGCACTGTAAGTAGAAGCAGCAGCGCTCGATTTCCACCTGAACAAAGCGGATGGTAGTGGCTATTTTCTCATCTAGAATTAACAATGAGCATTTGGATGAATGTCATACTCTACTGTACCTCATTAAATCTTTTTAAAGATATGTATCCTTAATATGTTTAGTTGATCTGATGCTGTATATATGTGTAAATTTAATTGTTTGAATGCTATTTTATTCCAGTTATTGTAATTATTTTGCCATGACATTATTGAATGTGTCATTTGTAAATAACACATGTATTTTTTGTTATGAGATCTTGTAAAATCATTATCATTACGTATTACCTAAATATGTATAAAAATAAAATAATGCCAATGCAGCCCAAAATGAAGAAGCAGAATTGACTGCTTTGGTGCTTTGTGTTTATTTGCTAGTGTAGTAACGCTTGTTTTGAGTTGTGAGATGTTGGAGTGGCTGTGTAGCCTTTGTGGAGCTAAGAGGCGGAGGCGTCCCCGGGAGGAGGGAGTCGTAGCATGTAGGGAGGAATGTGACGATGTTACGTATTACTACAGTACAAGCTGAGGTCACCGCAATGGGCCGACGAAGTTTATACCAGACATTCGGCACCCGTGTTAGCGCTGTCGGAAAACAGATCATGTGAATCGCTGTGCCAGAAAGGTTTTTTAGGTGTTTGTGTGTGTGTGTGTGTGTGTGTGCGTGCGTGCGTGCGTGCGTGTGTGTGTGTGTGCGTGTGTGTGTGTGTGTGAATCTTTCTGTATATATAGTGTAATCTTCAACTGTACATTTGTGAACATATTCACATTACTGAACACATGATATTTCTTGCTGTTCTTTTTATTATTTAATACTACAAGCCAGTATTATTATTATTATTATTATTATTATTATTATTATTATTATTATTATTATTATTATATGTTAATGTGACCATTGTGTGGAAATAATATTGCGGGTTTAATTGTGGACATTAAAATAAATTTGTTTCCAGGCTGCCACAATATTTTAATTAACGTTTTTCAGCAAACCTCAGAAACTTTAAGATGACTATATTAAGCCCTAATTTATGAGTAAATATACTTGCAGGCATATTACATATTATATGTAAGTAAATAAGTAAACAGCAGTACACTTGTACTTTTTAGGTACAGTGTGTTTTTTAAGAATTAATGTTTAGGTACAATGTTAAATTTAATATAATATAATTTATACAGAAATTTAAAATTCATGTCCAAGTATTCATGCTAATTCTAATGTAATTAGAATTATTCAGTAGCTAGAATGATTGCATTATACTTGGCAGGAATGCATCAATCTGTTCAGACCGAGGAGGGGTTTTGCAAGCTCATACACAGTCATGGTAAACACACCTGAGATATAGGAGACTGACCTGTATACCCTGAGCTCCCTGAGCTCCTCGGTGCGGCAGCTATGTTCCACTGGTCTGAACTTTAATAAATCCCCCTGATAATGGCCAAAAGGAATCACACACTGGCAATCTGACTATTGTCTGGCTTGTCATCCATGGATAACAAGTTCCTTAATTTCCCAATGAGATGTTCTCATCAGACATTGATGAAAACGGTGTACAAGAATTCAGGTAAATTTCAGGTGTCATGAAAATAGTGCCTCATATGTGTTAATCTAAACACCATATATCTGGAATGATTAATTTGCTACACTTTCTGTACAGTTGTTTTAAAATTATTTTTGCAGATAAAATTGGATATGTAAACATTTTAAATATCCATCCGTTTAGGTGTTTCTTCTGTTTTTAATGTCTGAAAGGGATAGGCAAAGACTTGCGATTTCTGTGGCGATGTCACAAGGTACATGTCACGGGGTTTTCATCTAAATTAGCTCATGTATCAAATTCTAGGAGCATATTAAATCTACGCTAAATGTCTGAGAGAGAAAGGAGAACAATAATCACATTTTCTGACTAGCAAAGCGGAAATGAAAAGGGAAAATGTCTCAGTGTCCCCTTCTGGCTGTCCTCTGTTGTGGAGCCATGGCTGAAGTCTGAGAGTCTAAGCGGGCAGCAACCATCAGGTGTAACAGCCAAGCAGCTTCTAATGTTTCAAAAAAGTTATGAATTTAGTAACATTATCAAGTTACTGAAAAATATTTAATTTGTCGAAAAACAAAAATAGAAAAAATCTTCAGAATGCGTATGTAAATTTAATTTTCATTGCATCCACAGTACAGGTAGTTGAAACAAAAGTTTTGTAGGAGTGTGTGTTTGTCTGTACAGTAAGTGCGAATGTATGTATTACATTGTAGCGACCAAATGTCTCCATGATGATGAAAAATCTGTTTTTTTTTAACCTTGTGGGGACATTTTTTCAGTCCCTGCAAGGGGAAACAAAATAGGTATCATGATTGGGATTAGCGTTTTGCCCATAAAAATGAATGAATGGTCCCTACAAAAATATGGATATGTGTGTGTGTGTGTGTGTGTTTGTATACATACAGTACATGCATACACATTAATGTTCTTAGTTACAATAGTTTTTTTCATTAATATTACTGGTTGGTTATTTTTTTTAGTTAAATTCAATGTTAGATGTGTTCCATAAACTTGGATATATATTTTAACTGTTTTTTTTTTTTTACGATAAACAGGAAATTTACATGTAATTTTGTTAAATTACATGTTAAAAATGTATGTTTTAAAGCCATTTAAATTACTTTTAAATAAATTAGATTAAATGGAATAATCCATGATAAAAAATAGTGAGAAAATTGAATAGTAATATTCACAGTAATGTTCACAGTTCATCCTGAAAATCTTAAACGAAAGTCGTCCTACGTGTGTATGCTTGGTTAGTCTTCAGCATGTTTTTGTCACTATTAGATTGTGAACAGAAACTGTACACATATTACTCTCACTGTATTTCAAACTTCCTATTAGTAAATAACCTTTTTTCTTAGGTAAGTGTAATTGTATCATGGTCCACTAACTTTGTCTTTATCTTTGTGTAAAAAACACCCTGTACACACAAATGTAGTCAACTCAGGTACATTTCCAGGCATCTCACACATAGCAAACATATGAATAGACAAGTCATACATGAAATAAATTAAAGCACCCCAGGATGTAGCACTAATGTTTGAAAGCTTGAGGGGTTAGTATGAAATGCTACTACATTGTGTTTTACATTAAACAAACTTTTAAGTAATGAAGATTCATACACTGCAATCTAATGGTTTGTCTGCTGCAGACAAAACATTTTTGCTGTTTACTTTTATTGTGATTGTCTGGTGTTTCAGCTGTATTTCAGCAGTGGCATGATTTTTTTTTTTTATCTTGTTTGATTTCACTTCATAGCACCAAAGCTCCTTTTGTCTGTCTTTTTTATTGTCCGTACAGCAGTGTGTACTGTACCACAGTAAGGTTGCACTTCAGAATTTCTGATTTATAGGTTTAATAAAGTTACCTACACCCTTATTTCCCAGTGCCAACATTTGGGTTAATCTCTTACTAACTAGGACGACACACTGAAAAGTGGCTTCCTGATTTCTCAGAATGTAACTAAATGCCTTCATTACTGTAAGCGCCTTCATTGCTGTTCCAGTTTAAGTCTATTGTATTAGTGTGTGAATATTAAGAAGGCAAATATGTAGTAAAAGCTAATAAAGGATCAATGATTTTTATTTGTTATTGTTCAAGTGGATTACATAATTTATTGGATACTGTAATCAACTATATTATAATTCTCACTAATAATTTTAATTACTTCTTTGGGGTTTGTTCTTGTGGAAAGAATATTTTTACAAGGAATATTCCTTCATTTTGTCCGATTAATCACAGTGTTTCGACTACGCTTTTTGGTAGTGCTCTGCACATAACAAAGAATTATCTTTTGCACAGTTGTCCATGAAAATGATAACAAGGAAATGCCATGTAATTTCTTTTTAGTTTGGCTGTAATGGGAGTGCGTCTGTTGAGCTGGGATACAAAGGAACAAACAGTATGCCTTCCTAACAGATTATAACCAAAAAATACAGCGTGTATTTGTGAAGGATTTTTGCTGCTCCCCTTAAACTACAGCATGTCTTGCTGATTTAAGCAGATTACAAGTTCATCTGCAGTCTAGATATCTCTCCTAGTTGTTCCTGTTGACATGGAAAACAGTTTAGCTGTAATCCAATGATTAATTCAATCCTCGTATTACGAAGTTCTATGTGTCTTTGTTGGTTTGCATAATTTCACGATAAGCCCTTTCAGCTGCCAACTGTGCCCTTGTACTAATTGATTTTGAAATGACATGATATTAGTGTGAGTTTAAAACCACAATTAAATGGCCTTTTTTATTAACTGAAGTATATTCAGAATAAATAGATGAAAAATAAAACGTGGGGTTTAAAATATAAAATAATTTGTATAATTTAGGTTTAATTAGAATAAGTTGGTGTTATTGTGTAAATGGAAGTGCCTTTAAACATTTTAGTTCTCTATTTCATCCATCATCCATCCATCCATCTTCTAATCGCTTATTTGGAACATTTTATTTGGATAGTCCACCAACAGAGGTTATTTGTAACATTTCAACTTATTAGCTGAGATTCAACAATTCATATAACATTGGTTGAGTGAGTAGTCAAATTTAATTAAATTATTCAAAGAATATGTATGTATGTTCATGAATCATTACATAAACGCTGAACAATATGAATTATGTTAAACATCCACAGATGCAGCAAAACAGCTGAATCTCAACATGAATGTTACAAATACCCAATAAGTTGACTATCCAAATAAAGTGTCACCCGCTTATCTTAAGAAGTGAAATACTCGATATATTAAATAAATTTATTCAAAATTTTCAGGTTAATTGTCAATTTAAAAATAAGGATGATCAGTACAATTTTAATGGTTTGTTTTATTTATTTATTTATTTATTTATTTATTTAAAATTTTTACCATTTAAATGTCTACTCCATCCACCTTCAGGCAAAGTGAAGCGTGTGGAATCAGGGCCACTGGATCAGATGCAAGTCCATCGCAGGTCACACACATATACACTATGGGCAATTTAGAGACACCAATTAGCCTAAATGCATGTCTTTGGACTGCGGGAGGAAACCGGAGCAGCCGGCGGAGACCCACGCGGCGCATGCAGGCGGCGCACACACTGAGCCGGAGGCGGGGTCCAAATCCCCACCCTGGACATGTGAGCGAACGGCACCGCCCACTGAGCCACCATGCTGGCTCTATCTGATACGCATTTAAATATATATCCATTCCATGTACGTTTTAAAGAATGCCTTGTGCATTTTTCTGGAAATCTGGTCAAACTACAAATAAGCACATTGCAGTCTCTCCGATGATGTACTTATGAACCTCATATCTGGTTTTATCAGTCACAAACAGAACAAGCTGTTACCCGTTTTTCTGAAAATCTCTTTCATGACGTGCATCGACAATGTTCTTTGTCTATAAGTAAACCGTGACATGCAGCTTTTCATTATCTGACTATTTTTATTTCTTTCTTCTCGTTAAGCGGATTCTTTTCTCGGAAGATCTTTTTACAGCACTGTCTAGGATGTCCAATATTATTAGCCGCTATGAGTTCATCCTGAGTAAATCTTACTTAATGCATAAGACTGCCTGAAGCCTCTTATGTTGTAGCTGGGCTGTGGTGAAGATTTCAGGTTAATATTCGATCAGGCCAAAGTGCTCTTAATTAGCTTTGTTTACATTCTCAGGTAACTGTTACAACAGTTTTATACCCGTACACCATTGTTGTTGTACTAGTTATATTTGTCCTTGTGTTTATTGCACGCAAGCTTTCCGATACTGGATTCCAACGCTGTGCTGGATTGGTGTGAGGATGGGGAGTGGAGAGATGGTCCCACCAAACAGCTGTTAGCACCAAGGCCTTAAGCCTGGTCTATCACATCTCCACCGGGATCTTCTCAGGTGAAGAGGGTGAGGACGCTACTCTGTATTCCCCCATGTCAGCGAAGCCTCAGGCTCAGCATCTTAGACCAGTGTTTCCCAATCCAGTCCTCGGGGATCTGTAGACAGTCTATGTTTGTACTGCTTCCCAGTTCCTGGTAGGGAACAATAATGTGGACAGTCTGGCAGGGAGCTAGGAGGGAGCAAAAATGTGGACTGGCTAGGGGGCCCGAGGACCGGATTGGGAATCACTGGCTTTGAGACCTCAAAGGCACGTCAGAAGGAAAATGACTATTAGAGACCATCGGTGTCTCTATTAAAATATAGTTCATAGATTTTTTTAAGCCAAAAGAAAGCTGCTTTTTCTTACAGTACTATATTATTTATCATATTAGTTTCTCACCCTGTAGAATAATGTTACAGTCAAATATTTCCCCCCTCTCAGCTCACAAAGGCAGATTAACACTTTTAATGAAAACGGTGTACAAGAGTTAAATTTCAGTTAAATTAATTATAACTCGTATGTGTTAATCTGGAAACACCTTATATCTGGAATGTAATTTGTTAAATTTTCTGCACAGATGTTTTAAGATATTTTTTGTAGTAAAATCCTATCCTTTTGTTGCAATTAAATAAACACGATAATAGAACATTTTAAATTATATTAGAGCTATGTAAGACAGTGTCATTTCTGTTTAATGAACTAGTTTATGTTTATCTTAGAAATCTAAACATAGCAATAGATTGACTCACATGAATCAGAGCTCAGAATAATCTAAAGGCTGCAATTCACCCCATAACATCATCATAACATCCAGAAAACTGACACCAAATACCATCTAATTTAGATATTAATATCTGTTTAGCAATACAGTTTTAGTTTGAAATTAATATGGCAATTAGTAATATGACCTTTCTGACTTTGCAAGAATGTGCTAATATTAATGCTACTATATTAGTTCGAGCAGAGACGAGTTGGTGAGGTTTCTGTCTGAGTCAATCATGCCAGAAAAAGATCCACTCCAGAGTTCATTTATTGCTCAACAAACGTTTGTCCAGTGGTAACAGAGGCATGGTCATAACTGTAGGCTTCCATATACTTAGTGTATTTAAAAAAAAAAAAAATCATAATAAATATTAACCCAATGCTTTTTGTGTAAGTATACTGGACTGGCTATGAATCACATGGAATGATACATAAAGATCAGGACGTCTGGTTACATGTGCCTGTAACACATTAGGTCGCCTAGCATCCTACACAAACTCCTTAATAACACGAGGGCATGAAGAGGGTCTTCTTAGGCTAATGAGAATGGGGTACTTTGGGGGCCGGTCCCTGGCAGCCTTTTATTGGCATACAGCCACGGTGAGTAAGTGTCCAGCCTCCCATCGTATCAGTGATGACATGACCATCTCTCTGCTTGCTCTTATGACTGTCAGAAGCATTTTATCAGTTAGCTTTGCATGGGTGAGGTCTCTGATCCTCCAGTCCAACGTAGCGTCGAAATAGGTCCCACACTGCTGCCGAATTTGCCAGGATCGTCTCCCTGTGCAAAGCCCATCTGTCCTCTGGAGTGCGGAAACGCTGCAGAAATGATCACCTCTCATTAATCTACCCCAAGCCATTGGCAATGACATCTTCATAATGAGTATTAGGTGTGCATCTACATGAATTAAAGTCCAATGAGCCTCTGATTGATTACCCCGCACCAATTCCTAACGATACTCCTTTTTGATTGTTATTGTTTAAGTGACTTTATAATATCTGCTTGATTAAAAATGGGCCTTTTGGGGAGAACCATAAAGGGAATGCAATTAAACAATTGAGATGGAAGATCATTCTTTTTGATACTTCCCGAGATCTTTTAATAGTCTCACAGAAAAGTGGTAGACATTTCTCACAGAGTGGTTGATTAAACGCTTTCTGGAAATGGAGAAGTAGAGCCGTTTGCTTAATTCCTCTTCAAAGCTTTTGTTTCATTTAATCATTGTTTTGCTTTCACAGACGTCTCATCGGAGTCCGGCATTTTGTATAGCAAGCTTCAGTGCTTTTCAAGAAATTAATTATCCTTCAAATATTTTATTTCAAAATCTAATAATAGAATTGAACACATCCATTGTTATGTATGATATATGCTGATTTTAAGTTGATTTATTTATTTTTTTGGGGGGGATATAATGAAGTAAACAGCTCTTGAGAAAATATATAAAGTTATCAATTTACAATTTATCAATTAGTTTAATTGTAAT
This sequence comes from Hippopotamyrus pictus, assembly GCA_026781145.1. Taxonomy (NCBI): domain Eukaryota; kingdom Metazoa; phylum Chordata; class Actinopteri; order Osteoglossiformes; family Mormyridae; genus Hippopotamyrus; species Hippopotamyrus pictus. Next base: position 906,580 of record JAODLC010000021.1, on the reverse strand, counting down.
TCCAATATTTTAGCCAATACTTGCAGTTGAAATCCAGTACAAAATCTTCAATTGATATTTATGTACGTTTTTTTATTTAAAAAATGACACAGAAAATCAGTACTCATGGAGACTGGTAGATTTTGCATCAAATCTCCAAGTAATTAAATCAAATAACAAGAAACAAATGGTGTCTGTTTAACCTACATTTGGATCTTGGCACAACAGAATGGGGTGACAGCCTAAAATTGGATTGGCACATCGTCCCACACAACATATTCACTTGTTAAGGTTCTTCACACGCCAGAATTGGATATCCGACCCCATCAGACGTTGAAAAGCACACTCAGCCTCTATCCCAAAGCCAAATGAATCTTGATTAGGGGGTGGCTTTGACTTAAAGGGATTTATTTTTCTCTACCGCGTGGTTAGGAAGGTGTAATTAATGTAAACAGTCTTGTTGTGTTTTGTTTTGTTTCATTTTGCCTTTGTTTTGTCACGGGTCACCGACATCACAAAGCAGCTCCGTTCACTACCAAGCTTCCCGGCGCTAAGACACCCATTCGGGAAAGAGTCAGGTGCTGCTATTGTCCTGATCTTCTTAACTCTCCAGCCCCTTCGATTCCCCCCCCCCCCCATTTCACCTGCGTCTCCTGGCATAGTGTATAGCGAAGAATCATGAATCGGCTGCCGTAGAGTCTTTTTTTTTTTTGCCAGATTCCCAGATCTTTCCCTTCCTTTCTTGAAATGGCAACAACGAACAGCCTGGATAGTGCCGGGAGCTTCCTGTGATTGCACTGTTATCCCACCTCCCACATCAGGCATTCAATCAGCACAAGGTCCCCCTGCCAGCAGGCTAAGTTGGAGCTCCGTTTAACGACTCCACACGCGTGCCCTGCGTGGCCAAAGTTTAAATATTGCCTTTCCTTCTTGGATTGGTTTTTCTTGGCCACGCAGACACTGAGACGTTTGTTTTATCTACTCTGAACACAGAGTGTTGTCTGTACAATGCTGTTGAACCGTGCTGCTAAATATTAATGCGCAAAAAAAAAAAACTTGAGAGTTAAGCAACGGGAAAGTTGTGGCTCAGTTTTCCTGCACTTTCATTTACTAACATCATCATGATTCAGCTAAACCATTTTACAACTACAACCAATTTCCATGCATTGTTTTTGTTCCACAAAACAAAATATTGAAAATAAAGCCAAAAAAAATCAACAGTACAACAATATTTAATACTTTTCTGTAATTAATTGGCCCTGACCAGAATTTGAGGTTAAAATACTGGTGGATGTAATGTATTGGTCCTGATATTTATGAATTATTACTGATGTCTCTAAATTGTCTATAGTTTTTCCTGTGATAGACTGACAACCTATCCAGAATATGTCCCATGCTTCTGTGGTAACCTTCAAAGGTTAAAAATTTACAGAAATGAATGGATCCTTATCTAAACCGTAACATCAGTAAGACTTTAGGCTTTACTTAACGTTTTTAGTAATATATAAACACATTCATGTTGCATTATAATGTTTTCATAAAGCATTATAAATATGACTATAAATATTTATTAAAAAGGCACTATAACTGCCTTATGCCTCTCATCTGTAATTTATAATCTATAATGAACTATAGATACCTTTATAATGTAGTACAAAGCATCCTTAATGCTTATACCATTATAATGCATTATAATGGTATGTGTTATGTCTTTGGCAAAATATTTATAGCTATGTTTATAATGCTTTATGAATGCATTATTATTTGTTATGAATGTTTATAAATTATTAAAAACATGGCCTTAAATAAAGTTTTACCAATGTTACTATTTAGATAAGGATATATCCTTTAAATAATGTCTATTGTATTATAAATGTGCTGTATATGTATACCTCATCTAATAACCTATGTTATTAAATAATGTTCTGTTTTTAACCGCACTTTGATTAATTTCTAATGTCCTCTATGCTGAACTCAGTGCACTAGTTTGTTTAAAAGAAATTATAGAACGCCACCCCAATCTAACGTGCATTAACATGCTAATTTTGGTCAATAACTCGTACCGTTCAAGGTAATGCTTTGATTGTTTAATGACATTCCCTTGCTCTTCAAAAAAGCAAGGCAATTTCCTATTAAAGCAGCTCTAGTGCAATGGCTTCCAAAAGCACTTTGCAAATCCAATAATAAGGATTCTCATTAAGCAAAAGAACAGAAATTGGATTGAAACCATTTTTATGCCGAGTTCTAAGCTCCGGGCCTCTGGGATTGACTGCTGACTTCATTTTGACATCCCATTTCTGGGTGAATCTGCGTTGCATGTTGTGATCAATTTTAATGATCTGAAATGTCAAGATCTTCCTTGACTTCTGAGGCCTCCTGCCAGATGCTCTCAGCATAGCAGTGTTGCAATAGTGAGCCATCGATAAAGTCAGCAGTTCCTAATTGTGGGCACCAACCATGATGGTTTTCAGAAGAATCACAGCCAGCACTCGATGCTATAGTTGTCTCTTTCACACTTTTAACGTTTTTGGAATTAGTGTAATTTATCTAATGGTGCAGACTGTGCCCCTCATGGCACGTACACAAGCACTCTAGGCACTTTTTCTATGTTTATTGTATTTTAGGATGACTTGTCTTTACGATATGATCTATCCTAAAGCGGCCACCACTGTGAATAAGTAAAATATTAACCGTCAAGAGGGAGCGGTTTAGAAAGCCGACACTGGGCATTTTGGGAGCCGGGCCGGAGTGTGGCTTTTAGACTGGCCACTTTCCATATCGAACCCTGAGAAAATTAAAACAGTAATCAATGTCCCTTGCCTTGCATTATCTGGCAATTTGTTCACCCTAAATTATTCAGAGGTAAGGCTTTTTTTATATATATCTGCTCCGGTGTGTTTTCCAGATCCCGATCCCATCCAGTGGAATAGATTTACAGCATCTGTCCATTTATGATGGATATGGCAGTAAGCAAATAGTATAGATATTTATGCCATCTCTGACTTACAGAGATAATTAAAGTATATAAATTAATCAGGAGCAATTAATTAGGAACCTAATGTTCACAGCAGTACTTCTTTGCATGTATAATTTATATTTATTGATTTGTTTGGTTTCATTAGACTATGAGATAAGTGTGGGAATGCATTAGTCGAGAAAATGCGGAATTAGCATGCCACTGAACCCGGCGTAATTGATAGATCAGTCTGCATTCCTTGGCAAATGTACGGCTTTGTAAATGTCATAAGAAGTTACAATTGATGACTGATATTTTGCTCCATATCTCCACAGCTGATTAATGGTGTTTTTGAAAGCAGCAGCCCCAACTGAAGGCTGATAGGCATAAAGAATTTACCGTTTAATCAGGCTAAAAATTTATTACCATCCAGGCCAGAACTGTTGGCTTAAAATGCATTGTTTAAGTCTCTTTTGTCCATAAGTGCAGTGCTGATGTTATTCTCTCAAGTCAGCAGACTAGTGTTATAAACTGCGTGCGCAGCCTTGTGGATTTTTCATCGAGTCTCCTGCCAGCATTTATCGCAGAGCTGTGGTCTCCATGCCACACCCTCTGCTATGCGTGAGAGACAGTGCAGATGAGTCAGCTGGCGGAAAGAGTCCATATCACAAGATAAATGTATCATTCAATTCATGTTTTAATTATAAATATACTACCAGTCAAATGTCTGGACATCCCTGCTTTTAAAGCATTTGTCTCTTTTTTAGCTATTTTATTTGCCTTAGAGCAAAAGGCCTCGAGGCAGTGAAGTAATGCATACTAAAAACTGCAATGATTAAAATAAGTGCTCAACATCTCCTTAAAGTTTGGACTCTTCAAAATAGCCTCCTTTTTGCTACAATGACAGCATCACAGACTCTTGGCATTCTGTCAGCCAGCTTCCAGATGTAGCCACCTGGAATGCTTCTCCAACAGGAGAAGGAGAAGGAGTTTCCACAAGTTCTGGGCACAAGTAGGATACCTTGCTCTTACTCTTTGATCCAACTCATCCCAAACCAGCTCTGTAGGGTTTAGGTTTGGGATTGGCGGGGCCAGGTCATCTGTCACAGCACTCCATCTCTTTTTTTGTTCACTAGATAATAATTACGACATATCCTCGAGGTGTGCTTAGGGTCAAATAATCTTCAGGAGGTGTGTCCAAACTTCTGACTGGTACTGTATATGCCCAGCATTTCCAGGGGACTGTGTGCGGGGATAGAGTCATGAACTAATAGTGCGATGCGCTGTGGTAATTTTAATGGACAATAGATCGTTGTCCAATGGACTCTTAACGTCTTTACTTACGTCATTTGCTGTGAGGATTTACAGATGTATATATTATGTTTCTTTAAACAGAAGTGTAGCTTTAAATGTTCTTCTCTACCACCCCTAAGCCTCTTCTCCTATCGTGTTGTGGTAAATATGAAATAACGCTTCTTGTTGGGTGGTCGCTCTGCAGCAGTGACGAGCGCACAAGGGCAAATATGGAAGTAAGCGCTGTGAATAATTGGTTGGTAAACTGGTAATTGTTTTGTGCTGTGAGCCCAGGAAAAGCCTACAATGCAGCTGGAAAGCAGACTTGCATTTTTTTTTTTTTTTTTAGCTGAGGTTTTGGCCAATTTCTCTAGCCACGTTGACGACTTGCAGAATGTCCTGAGTAAGACAGTGCAGAGCTGGTGTTCAGTATAAAGGGCCCTTTTTCTGTGCTTCTCTTCACATTCCTGCAAGCCTCTGTCTACATCTGTACACCCCGCTTACACCTGTCCGAGTCCTGCTGTTTCTGTCCAAAGTCCTGTTGTCTGTGGAATTGTGCTCCATCTTGGAGAACCACAGAGGACATGCAGGAAATGCTAGTGATAGACTAAATTAACCACATGTGCAAGTAATCTTTCCTCATTGTAACCTGATAGAGTCTTCTGCAAAACCAAGGCCTACGCAAAGGAGCATGGGAGAGGGCAGTGGTGGATAATATGTGTCGATTCATGCAACACTCTTTGGCCATAAAAAGCAGAAGCGTTTCTGCGTTAGCTGCTGGGGCCTGGCCGGATAACTGTGCTTATTAGACCATTGTACCATTTGCCCTGACCACGGTATCACACCAAAGAGTTGCTGGCAGACCTGGAGATTGCTGTTACTCTGGGGTATCTGCAGATCTTAACCTGATACAGGACAGCGGGCTGTGAGAGGGCCGTATTGACATTTCTGGACTTCTGTGTTTTTAGACCCACTGTGGGCTATCTGATTTCCCTGCCATAGATCCCCAAAGACACACAGCTTATATTTTTCTAACCGGCGTATAAGTAAACTGTGAGATCGTTCGGGAGGTCAGATCAATCCCCGCTGTTTATTACCGTGAAATGTGACACCCCTTTTTAAATGCTCTCATCCCTTATGATTTAGTATCAGGTCTGCTTTATTTCCGTGAAGCATCTGTGTGGAGTGTGGAGGGGGGGGATTTTATGACCGTTGCACCAAAAAGCTTTTTTTTTCCTCACTGTGCTTTTTAAAACAAAGATGGATTAATCGCTTCTTTGAAGAATCTTTTATGTACAGCTTTTAGTCTTGGAGGATATGTCATATTAACCGTAGAGATACCTCACTTACAGATCTGACTTGTGAGAAAAGTAGTGGAAAAATGAACACAAGTTACTGTAAATGCTCCTAATAGATCTATAAACACTGAAATTACTTTTAAGTTCTGCTTTTAATATCTATAAAATTATTATATAGTGCTCCCTGGTGGGTCTTTGATCAATAAAGTTGTCTTTGGGTCAGACTGCTATTCCATATACTGTACCCACATAAAGGACACGTGAGCACTCACACACAGAAACTGTGCATTCTAATAAGGACTTGACTACACATTTGATGTGTGTGTTTTTTTTCGGTCCCCACAAGGGGAAAATGAATTTTATAAAAATCTATGAGTGCAATCAAAATATTAAAAAGTTTTGCATTTTGTTTGGTTACTTAAGAATAAGGTTAGAATGCCCACAAAGATCCAATTACAAACCTTTGTGTGTATGTCTGTGTGTTTGTTTGTGTGTGTGTGTGTGAGTGTGTGTGAGTGTGTGTGTGTGTGTGTGTGTGTGTGTGTGTGGATTAGGTTTCTATTACATTGTGGGGACCAAATGTCAAATGAGTGTGGAAGGAACCCTACGGCCTGATCCTTCTGAAAGTATATCATTATTTCACTTAACTTTGGGTGACTGCTATAGGCATACATGTTACCTCTCATTCGGGGGTCATAAGAGAAAACAGGGCCTAAAGGGAATTGTGCCCAGGGCACTTTGTGATGATGTAATCTCCAGAGGCCAAGGAGAAGCCCAGGACGGCCCCGAAACATGTGCAGGGAAATCAATATATACTCTATTATATACTATGTATATATTGAAGTAATTAGCTAGGTGAACTGTGTTGAGTAAAGCATATTGTGCACCTTTCTTATTTATTTGTTTTTTTTGAAACACTATCATATGGTTAATCCTAAAGACTTAGAGATCGCTGGAGAAATGGGAGGGAGGACTATTGAACCATGTGAAATTTACAGCTGCGTGGGCTCCGTCCGGGATGATTTTCAGTGCTCTCCGTAGCACACTGAGTAAAGCACGTCTGACATGTCATCAATGTGCACTGGGGCCATACTAAAGCGGAGAATGCTGCATTTGATCTTTGCGGGAGAGGCTCGATACCAGTCACGGCGTTATTTAAGTCCGCTGCCTTATCCAAACCTGTTTTCAGGTCCACGAGAAAATCGTTAGTTTGCGGGAAGGAGAAACGGCTGAGAAAGAGATCTTTCTGAGCAAGTCTGTTCCAGAGAGACTCATTTACCGGTAGTTGCGTAGCTTCTGAACACAACATTCTTCCTTTTGCTTGATTCCCCGGAATGAAACCAAAAGAAATGTATTAGCGTTTCTGTATTTATTATAAGCAGATGCCATAGTTCAGTGTAACCTGTTTTCTTATGTTTTTCTTATAGCCTCCTGCAAACTGTTTTACAACCTAATGTTTACTAGCCAGGAGAGACAAATATCTTTTTTACTGTCCAGCAACTTCTTCACGCTACTGAGCATTTAACCTGCACACCAATATCATCGTTACTGACAAACTTAATGCATCAGTCTACACGCTATGCATTGATGAGTATGTGTCTGTGTAGATTCGTCATCTTGGTAGTGTCTAATAAATGACTAAAGCGAAGAAATATTTTATGGTTGTGACACCTGAGCAAGGTGATACGAACGTATCAACAACCACTCACAAAGGATTTTAGTATTGGATTTTACACAGATATGCATCATAAATCATTACATTCAAAACCTTTCAATCGGCAGTGATCAAACCAGGTATTATCTCTCAAAACGTGGCATTTTATTCATGCACATATCAATTTCTCTAGATGATAGTAAAATGCTAATGTAACTATATATACACTCACCTAAAGGATTATTAGGAACACCTGTTCAATTTCTCATTAATGCAATTACCTAACCAACCAATCACATGACAGTTGCTTCAATGCATTTAGGGGTGTGGTCCTGGTCAAGACAATCTCCTGAACTCCAAATTGAATGTCAGAATGGGAAAGAAAGGTGATTTAAGCTATTTTGAGTGTGGCATGGTTGTTGGTGCCAGACGGGCCGGTCTGAGTATTTCACAATCTGCTCAGTTACTGGGATTTT
>JAODLC010000021.1:848703-897024 GCA_026781145.1 Hippopotamyrus pictus | reverse complement strand
GAGCAGGAGGTTAAAAGCTGCATGGGGAGCAGGAGGTTCAGTCGCATGGGGAGAGGGAGGCTCAGTTGCATGGGGAGTGGGAGGTTAAAAGTTGCATGGGGAGAGGGAGGCTCAGTCGCATGGGGAGCGGGATGCTCAGTCGCATGGGGAGCAGGAGGTTAAAAGCTGCATGGGGAGCAGGAGGTTCAGTCGCATGGGGAGAGGGAGGCTCAGTTGCATGGGGAGCAGGAGGTTCAGTTGCACGGGGAGAGGGAGGTTAAAAGTCTTCACATGCATGTATATGTATCTAATTAATGCTGCTTTGGATTTATGAACAACTACACCTAGTCAATGTCAGGTCTCCAATGGAATCTAAACCGAATGGACTAAGTCCACAACTACAGCTTTTTTAACCACTTTTTTTCTTCTTTTGGGGGGCTTCTGATAGGCTGTGGTCACTCTGTTTTCTGTGATCTAAGTCTGCGATCACAATAAATTCTGTACTTATGTTTGTCAAACTGCTAAAGAAAAAAATTGAAAGAGAAATTGTACCCCAAGAGAGAACAGCAGAAATGTTTGCTACGGGTCATAGAAATTCAGTGAGCTGGATTTATCCAAATAAAAAAAAAAAAAAAAAAAAAAAAAACACTTTTTAATTATATGGCGCTAAGAATGCAAAGAACATAGAGGTTAAGTGTCAAATAAGCTAGACAGTTAATCCCCTTAGAGAATAACAGCACACCTGCAGGTGGGGAGGAACAATAGCCTCCCCCTCCATCCGGTCCCTTATATACATATAAAAGCGAAAAAATCTGCATAAATTAGAATACGCTGTGCACTAAAAACATTTTTCACTTATATAATTTCACTGACATGGGTCAGTAGCCCTGCAAATGTGCATCTAGCTGAATAAGTAAATAAATCACATCCCTTTTACTTCTGGGTTACTGAAGGAGGTCACCTGACCTGTACATTAGGCTGTGACTGTAATCGTTAGCAAATTAACTGAGGCTCCTCATGGTTCAGCCTTTGCAGACACTCCCCCACCCCCCTTTAATTCAATTCAGGCCCACCCTAGAAGATGGAATCCTGGGAAGCAGTGATTGTTTCCACAATGAGGTGAAATGGAGCCAGGACCCAATCACACTGGTAAAAAGTAATGGAAAACAAAAGCTGGTTGTCACTGTGGACCAGTGGCGGCTTTTGATAGGTCAAATGAACACCGCTGACATTTGTTGCGAGCCGAAGATTGCTTATCGATCTATATCAAAATATTCATGCTAATCCCCAGCAGCGAGCAGCGTTTTCAGGCTAATCAGATAGCTGTCTTGTTTGGAGCAGTTCATCGAACTAATCAGTCCTAGGTCCAGTCAAATGGGCTTTGCTCTTTAAATTTGGACCCTGGACCTTGATTGAGGGGTCCTGGGAAAGGTGTTGACAAACCAAATTGTTTGCTCCCGAGACCAAATACAAAGTAATAGGCAGTGAATTTGTTCATTAGGGGCTGAGCCTGGAAGGTTCGAGAGCGCTGCTACCGAAGTCACTGGAGGTGACGTGTTGCTCGTCGATCAGAAACACGCAGGTCCTGGGAATGGTTGATGTCGTGTGCGGGCGGCGTTGCCGTTTTTATACCTCTTACTGAAGAACTGTGGGAAATTCTGGAAAATGCCATTTGAGATTCACAGAAAGAATGAGACCTTCTCTGTTTGGAGTAACAGACCTTGTGTTTTTCCCATGTATCAGGAGACAGACATTAAATGCGACTAAAAAAAAAATAAAAAAATCAGAGCACAAGGCAAAAAAAATGTCTCTGAGGGAAACTGGCTTTATTTGTCTGCTCGGTAGGCATCCTCATCCTGGGGTTTAGTGACTTCTATCATTTCTCTTGAAGTTCACCAGGGGAAGTGCTTGGAAGTGAGTTCATTATCCCTGGAGAATGAGGAGCATTTAGAGTGGCATTCCTCTCTCGTGGTTATATCAGAATATACTTTACCTTTGGTCTCGGTGCCTTATTGCTCTCATACTCTGGTATATAGTACTATTTGGGGTATAACATTAGTTGCACTGTATGGTGGTGAGTATTAGGCAAATGGAAAGTATTGACCTGTGACCCTTCCTGATAAATTCACTAGAACAATTAACTGGCATACATTTTCTCTGTAAGAAAATCACACAGCATACATACATTGGGCAGAACTTTCTTGGGCAGCCAAGAGTTATGATGGGATTATGGGTAATACACAGCAATCTACATCTCCAGTTGTCTATCCTACCTTGCTCCTATCAGAGGTTTAAAGGAAATACCCTCCTTAGAATACTGTACAATGTTTTCTAATTTTTCCGTTTGAGTCTCCGCTCCCAAGTCGTATTTTAAAGGGTATTTTAAATCCGTTGAGTTATTACCCAAAGAAATCTCTGACGAAAACGCATTGCCAGAACATGGGATTATCCTGCTAAAGGATGCGGGGGCTAATGTCCTGCCATATGGCTGGAAGTATAATGAGGAGCGGCCAGTCGGGAGGTCAGTCACACACCAGGTATTAGTGTCAGCGATTATTGCTTAAATGTCCCGTCACCTCGGCAAGGCGCAGCCAGCATACCATATTTAGCAGGGATTCCCACACATCCCATCAGACAAACTGCATTCAGATCCATGCCAGCTGAGGTAGGGTCCTCCACTGCTTCTTCACTGTGCCACTGCATAAAAGTCTGCTGCTGTTCTCATTCTTGATCTTGTTACTGCCATTGCTCTCTTCTTTTTCTACGTTGCTGATTATGTTACTTTAAGAACCAAAAATAATATTATTAATTAGGTCCCCTTATATTCCTTGGTGTACAACAGAAAACATATCACATTCATGTTTTTTCCACTCTTAAAATATGAAACATAATTTGAAATGCTGCATATTTCAGTGTTTGTGTGATATACGCAGGGTTCATCTAACTTTTTGTGGGTGTCAGAGGGGCGTGGATACCCCGACAGATTCAGGGGGCCCAGCACTTTACAGGGGCCCTCAAATGCATAAAAATATAAAGTTATATAATGCAATGGGGGCAGGGGGCCCCAAGCTACTCCCCTGCTAATACCAATTAGTTATTACTGTTTGATGTTTGGGGTGGCGTGTGGCTCAGCGGGCTAAGCCTCTGTGCCTGTGATCAGAAGGCCACCAGTGCTGAACCTGGTCTCAGCAGAATAGTCACATGTCCGGAGGCCCTTGAGCAAGGCCCTTAGCCCACAGCTCCAGGGGTGCCGTAGGTGACTGCCCTTCGCTGTGACCCCCCAAGCTTGCTCTTGTCTGTGCATGTCTCATGGAGAGCAGAATGGGGTAGGCAAAAAGAGAATCAATAAAGTATCATTCTATTCTGGTAATTAAAATAAACATCTTGCAGTTTATGATGTTCTCAGTCTATGTGTCACGGTGCGAGAAGGACGGAGGCAAGGCAGGCATCGGGGAAAAATAAAGTGACTTTATCGAGGCCAAAGCATCACAGGGGAAGTAAAGTAAATGGACCACAAGGGGTCAAAACAAGGCAGGGAATAAACTAGGGAGAGACACGGGCGCTGTGTAAACGAAGGGGGCGCATGCAGTCAACAATATAACATTACAATGATCGGACTGGGGAGCTCAGGATGAGTAGGCACTATAAAAACCACAGATGAGGGAGCAGACGAGAGGCACCTGGGGATCATCCACACGAGGGCTGAAACGAGAGGCAGGGTTAAACGAGGAACAGGTGAGGCTCGTTAGCACCAAACCACAGGGAACACAGGGGGAAAAACCATGTGGGGCACGACACGAACAAATAATAATAAGAGTAACTACATAAGGTACTGTACTGTACCTCAAACTGACGAACTGCTCAAATCACGCAATGATTTCACGAGCATCACAAGGTAGTGTGAACATTCGTTATTACAAACCATTGCATTTAACACAAATTTTTTATATAATAGGCTTAGCAGTTCATTTGTAAGTATGAGGTGTCCTTAATATGGACGTTCCTAACCCGCGGACTCCCCGTGTAGTAGTTAAAATGAAACTTTTTTTTGTTTGTTTGAAGGCTACTGCGAGTTCTGAAGGTTTTTCATGGTGTGTGTGCCCAAGAGCTTTCAGAAGGTGACAGGTGATGTGACATTTGATGTGAGTAGCAGTTGAAGGTCCCCCTGGAACTGTTCTTACGGAGCTGTGGGGGCTGGGTGGTGAGGAGGGGCTTGCACGTTCCCGCGGTTGCTATGCAGGAAGTGCCCCTGTCATCGGCTGCCTACAGCACCGTCTGTAAACAGTAGTTGCTCGGTATGTAGGCAAGATTGAGTTATGTGTGTTCTGAGGGTGGCAGACGGATGTGAGATGGCCCGTATGCCCAAACACATCCAGCTAGCTATTAATTACCACTGATACAGATGGCAAAAGCTGTAAACCACAGTGCATAAAACAGGAATCTGCACTTAAATTTGACACAGAACACAGTTTGTCTTTCATTCGCTGCAGTCTGTATTTATGTACAGAATATCCCGGGAATGCCATGAGATATTTCCTGTTGGCAAGGTATTGTCCATTAAAGTGACTGCCTGAAGGTGGACAATGCATTCTGGCATTTTGCTGGTGTTTGCTAAACTCCGTTTACTCAGAGTGGTATACTCAGTGCCTTCCATTTGAATTCGAAAGTTGGGATTTCCGGCTTCCTTGTTAGAAATATCAACTTGTTTCAACTTGGAAAGTTGGAGGAACGTCTGCAGCCCCAATCTCAGAATTCAAGATGGCTGCCCCTTTCATTAACAAAAATGAAAGCTGTAGTTACATACTGTTTATTAGCACATGTCTTATTTGTGTTTCATTAAATTAGTCGTACATATAGTACTGTTCAACTGGACATTTTGCTGCGGTGTCCATATGTTTGTATCAACTGGCATTGCTAAGTGGCTTTCCAACTTCTTGTTCTGGAACATGGTTACCTCGAGGGTGACGTCATTTGCAGCTTCGACATCCGACCTCTGAGGTAAATGAAACACAGCATTGGGATAGGCTCCATTCCCCCAGCTCCTTAAAAACCCTGTCCAGGATAAGCAGTCAGAAGATAGATGGATAACTTTTCGCACAAAGTTGGAAGGAAATGCATGCACTTCTATGTGGAGCCCAAGGGTATGGTGTTCTGGGTGTCAAGGTGTCAGAAGACCTTAAGGAGACGTGCTCAGGTGGACCAAAGGTGGAGAAGACTGGCTTCAACGTCGGGGGCCATCTTTCATGTGCAGTCGATAGTGACAAGAAAAGGAGAATCACTGGTCAGTTTGACGAAGAATCCCTTAAGGCTACTGTCTAACCAGGAAATGGAGCTTTGTATAAATCTTAAGGCTGCCTCGATGAAAGAGGCTACTTCTGCTTACTGCTGTTGTTGTTCAATACAGGACTTTTTGCCTATAAACAATATCTGTGTTCTGTCTCAGATGCTGTAAGAGTCTGTTATGTTTGCTGTCATGCGTTTGCATGTTGTTGTTTCTTTAAGGCTAATTCTTTGCATCGTTATGTAAAAATAAATATATGCAAATGTAGATCGTACAGCCTCACACATGGGAGTAAATAAGACTATTCCACTACTAGCAGTTCACACTGGTGTTTACCTGAAATTGGGTCATCACTTGAGGCTGTCAAAAGAATTTACACACACACTTGCAAGAAAATGGGTTTGAGCACCGATAAACTTCATGTTACGCTTAAGAGTATCTATGTTACATTTTGGCAATATGGCACCCAGACAGGCAGCCAGTGTTTTGGTGACTCGTGTGTTTGTTTTGCTTGTTAAACTTGCATATGGTGTCACAGTTTGACTCACTGTTACACTGTTACATTGCACATACTTTTATCTGCAGTTTGCTTGTGTATAGTTTATTTATGTCATCATTTATTTATTTATCTATTCATTTGATTGTTTATTTTTTGTTTTAACTTTTGTTTTTCTATCTTGGCATATTTCTTATCTTTTTATATGCCTTTCCTGGATTGACACTATGTTAACACCTGCACCCAAAGAAATTCCTTGTACACAGTCGCATTTAGAGGGGACACCCTGGCTGGGATGCCAGTCCGTCACATGGTACATACATACATTGAAATACCAGGGGTACATCAGTTAAACATACACATGTCCGGCCCATATGTACTCCCACTATATAGCTTACATATCTAAATACTGACCTTTTTAACCACTGCCACCTGTTACTTTACTGCAAATTGCACACTATTTATTATGATAACTATGATTATTGTTTAATGTTTAGTGTTTTGTCTGTGTATATTTACAGTCTTGGAACTGGGCCACCAAGCATTTCACTACACCTTGTACTGAGTATATCTGTGCATGTGCCAAATCAAACATTGATTCATTGCGTCATACTGTAGGTGGTGTGGTGGTGCAGTGCTTGGCGCTGTTGCCTTACATCTCTGGGACTATGGTTCCAGTCTCTGCTGTGGTTCCATGTATGTGGAGTTTGCCTGTTCTCATCATGTGGTTTCTGCCACATTCCAAAAATGTGCCAAGATGAATTAGAGTCACCAATCGCTCATAGGTGTGTGTGAGGGTGCCCTGCGATGGTGCCCCACCCCATCCTGGGTTGTTCCCTGCCATTGTACCCATAGGCTCTAGACCCCCCATAACCCTGAATAGGTGGTTACAAAAAATGGCACACTGCACTGAGTGTGAACTGTGTATATGACATAAGAAACCCAGGCAGACTCTTGCTTGAAAATATAGTGCTTCTTACTGTATACCTTATTGTTTACAATGTGGATCAGGAACAGCACCCATGATCCTGTACTAGCTAAGCAGTTCGATGGACTCGGAACAACATAAATATTACAGTACTATAGTTAGCAGACACAATAATGCAGTGGTAAGTAGAACTGGCCCGTGTTTCTACTAATTTTTGCCTCAGTAATCGGCACCATCGCGTCCTAAACGGTGGATGTAGCTGAGTAAACGGAGTTTAGCAAACACCAGCAAAATGGCAGAATGCATTGTCCACCTTCAGGCATTCACAATTTGCCTGTAGGTAGAACAGTACATACCTACTCATACTGTCATTGCGATTATTGTTCAGGAGCCAACTATTTCTTGGTTCTCTACACAAACTTTTTTTTTGGAAGCTGTTTTAATTTTAGTGGAAACAGGCAGAACCAATCAAAAATAGGTTCACAAACCAGAATGGAACTGATTCTCTGCCAGTGGAAAAGTGCTATTAGAGAACCAAAGTCATCAGTCCACTGCACAGTTACTTATTGGCTTTTCCCAATCATTTTGCAGAGATAAAAGTTAGTAATGTTTACCAGATATGTTATGTGTTCAATGTACAACTCACTGCCAGTGAAAAATATAATGAAAGACATTTTAAAATGATAGATCTCATACTTGGAATAGGTTTTTCATCATATTAAATATGTTCTTAAGAACAGCATTAGCATACATGTGGCATTATCTACTGAGTGCACAACTTCACAATGTAAAAACGTTAATATGAAATAACCTGAATGTCATGACCTGCTCGTACGATCCTCCTGTGTGCCACGTCCCCTCAATTACCTCATGTGAAACCCCAATCGTGACCAGCTGTTTCCTGTTATTTCGGCTTGTCTTGTGTATTTCAGTCCACGTTCAAGTCTGCTACCCTAGGTCTGTCATCAACGTTGCATGTTTGGAGTGTGTTACCCCGGAATAAACCTGTCCGTCTTCACAGCTCCCTTCACCTGCTTCCCCGTCCCAACGTAACACTGAAGCTAATATACTCATGTAAAACATATTTTCTTAAAATATTCTACCTATAAATTGCAGTTATGAGGGTGACCTGAATAAGGCATTTTCTGGTTATTACTGCAGTGGGAAATGCAAGGTGATCAATACTGGAAATTTAGTTGTAAATTTTGATAACCCTGTAGGCGCAAGTATCCAGAATGATGTAGTTCAAATACAGTGCACGTGATGATTGTAAATATCTTAGTACAGGTCATAGTTTGAGAGGGCTGCTCTTAGTATCTTATTTTATTAAGTTTAATAGGGCATTTTATATGGAATGGTTTGGTAAAACTGTTTTGAAGTACTTTGAATATGAACCCTACAAAGATAAAGTGCCTTTCATCTTCTTGATTTTATTTTTATGTGGCAGTTAATGTTCTTTTAATCTTAATTTTCACTAAATCGTGAAAGGGGCCAAGTATCTGGTGATTCCAGCATGTCTTAACATTTGGTGCCTGTCCAGTACAGATACCATCTGCGGATTTCTGAAGCATTTCCCCTAATTGTGAAGGGTATGCTGGTAAATAGTTAATTATTTATTTGTATCACAGTAGACAGGGAATATTGGTAATCCATTCTTTAATTTCAATTAGCGGAAAGTTCTACCGTTATGTAAAAGGGTTTAATGAGCTGACAAGTTCTTCACTACCTTAACTTCTAATTACCCACAAAACCCCCGATGTGCTCCTGGTTTCTGAATCCTGGCAAACAGCCAGTCACTGTTGTACTTGCCGACTCCCTTTGGCTGCAGCTACTGCTACCTGTCTAAGGCCCAATCAGAGCCAGGGGTGGTGGCCAGGCTGCCGTTTATCATTATGACTTGAATTATTGTCACTGACTTGCACCATGTTGCATATTTTGGATATATGAGTTATATGATTTGTATCTTCAATTTTGTCTTCATTGATTCCATCTACTAGTACCTTTATGCCAATGTTTTCCAATCTGGTCCTCATGGACCCCCAGATAGTCCACATTTTTGCTCCTCCTATGGGAGCTGGGAGGGAGCAAAAAAACATGGACTGTCTGGGGGTCCCTGTGGACTAGATTGGGAAACACTGCTTCCTACCAATCTCCCTCCATCTCCTTGCTCTGGATTTCATCCTGTACCTCCTGTTCACCCTTTTTCCAGCTTTATTCCTCCATGACATCTACTCATCTTTTGTCAGCCTACACCACACTTCTTGAAACTTGATGTTCTAACTTCCATTTCCGACATATTTAACCAATGCCTGGTTGCTGTGATTGTTCTGCTATATTTAAAAATTGCCAGTTACCCATCTTATGGATAAATTTCTTTTAAGCTAAAGTTTTGGAAGTGGTTGCTGTCTCTGAACTTGAAGCACAATTAGCTTCCTGTAAAGCTTACAAGCCCCTTTCCATCACATTTTTGTTCTCGCCGCAGCACTGGGTTGATGCTGATTCTGGAGCCTTCGACATCCCTCTCCAGCTTCATCTCTTCTCTTTCTTCGATACAGTTAGCCTCTCACCTATTGTTCTGCTACTGTCGCTCCTCATGGCTTGCTTACCACATTGACAGAAAATGCTCATTTCAGAAACACAAATCAGCTAATTTTTTTACAACTCAGTACTGACAAAATGGATAATCTTTTCTACTTTTTGGTTCCAAGATGAACTATTTACTACATTAAGTTTTAGGTAAGAATCTTTCATGAATTAAAAACATGATTCTATTTTTATTTTGCAGTGCAAAAGCTACACATGCAATTAGTTATTGTCGCTAATCATCACATCTATTGTGAGCAGGGGTGCTGTAAAGGTGTGTGTGGGGGGGTGAGTGGAGTTTAGAACAATTCCAAGGGCCCAGGTGTGACGGGAGCACTAAAAAAATTTGGGTTGGGGACTCACCATGATACGTTTTCATGGAGCCACCTGTTGTGATGGAATCTAGATCCAGAGAGAAAATTTTGTGCTGTGGTTTGCAGGGACGCATCCCAAACTTGTATTTAAGCCCACTACCCCACCCAGAAATACAGAGTAATGTTGCGTGTCTATATGTCCAGTCAGTGGTGAGTTTTAGTGTGTAGACAAGCATGTGTACATGACCGTTTGTGTTCCATTTCCCTATGCAGAAGTTCAGTGCTGTGAGAATCTAATGTCATACTACAAATACAGATCACACAAACAAGCAGTCATCATTTTGTATCAGATCCCATGTCCTACGGTGAACCTAAACATGGATTGCTCAGTGCAATCAAGCAACCAGATAGCACACTGCAGCCCAGTGAGAGACAGGTCGTCCATTTGCTGCACAACACCTTCAGCAGCAGTGTGGAGGTGAAAAGCAGTCCAGGAAAACGGTGGAATGAGTGGACAGCGCAATCTACTAATGCAGTGTTTCCCAATCTGTTCCTCAGGGACCCACAGTCAGTCCACGTTTACAGGGAGCTTAGGAAGGAGCAAAAATGTGGAGTGGCTGGCACGGAGCAGGGAGGGAACAAAAACACGGACTGTCTGTGGGTCCCCGGACTGGGTTGGTAAACACTGTGCTGATGCATACCCCCCTTTAGCATCTCTGCTAATAACTGCATGACATGACTAAGAAGGGCCCAAATAGATTGTGGAAGCATTAGAACATTAAAGATCACAGCTAAAGCACATTGTCATTAGAATGATGCCACTAGATGCCCCAACTAGCCCATGGTTTCCTGTATCAGGACATGTAAAATATGTTTAATTGTGCAATTATGACTCAACTGCTACTGCCAATTAAAGGGAAATTAGCCAATGGGTTTAAATGCGCATTTCTGCTCTGATAGCATGTTTGATTGAGATATGACTTGGTGGTAATGAAGATTGAATGAAGGCCTTGGATAATTGCCCGACAAAGGAAATTGAGTCTCAATCTCTGGCAATGCAGAATAGCTGATATAGTCAACGTAACCATCAGCTCTCTAGTATCAAATAATATAATCTCCCCCGCCCAAAAAAAAACCCAAAAAACTTCAGTCATTCAATCATTTCAGTTTTTTAGATTATATGCTGATTAACTGAAGCTATATCTGTAGATCTGGTTTAATTAAAAATGTTCGTTCACTTTTATCCCTGTGAGGAAATAGTAACAATGTTGTTTTTTTTTTTCTTTTGTGTAGCGATATCTTTGTTCTTGCAGGGTAAAGCTGATTCAGAGCTTCATTCTTGTGAGCTGTTTTTATCTCACTTTCATTAAATATGCAGAAGAATATTTTGGTTTATATTTTTCCAATTTATAATGTCTCGATAAAGGGTAAGCCTGATGGTATACTTTGAAGGTGACTTGTAGACAGTATTAGCTATTCAGGGAACTCAGTGCCTATAGAGCACCTCACAGTAACAGAGATTCACATATTTTTTTTACAGGAAGAGATTACATTTTAATAGTGCTCATTGGTAATTACCTCTGTGAAATGACATTGACTTTATCGTCACCAGACTTCTCAGATTTGTGTCATTCACTTCTTGAGCAAAGACTGTGCTCTGCCATAAAATTGGAATGTATGTCATTTCCACATGAGTTCGCTTCACACGTGGTGTGGATTTTACCTCAATTAGCACTGGCTGCCTGCGAGGCAGTGGACAGATTATGGCACAGTTGAATTGGTGCATTATTGAATGAATGAGCCTGAAAATAAAATGTACTATTAAGCTCTCAGAAATGCTGGAAAGTTTGATGAGATACCCCAGAAAAAGAAACACATTACATTTATGACTCTACTGGATTCATTTCATGTGTGTTACTGCGATTAATATTAATACTCTAGTTTCCTAAAGAGAGATCGGCTTGATGCCTGGGGTGGCGGGGGGGGGGGAGCTTGAATGTGGGGCCTTTCCCTGATTGGCTGCAGCATTAGGAGAGGAAGTGTGTTTGTAATATAGGGTGTCAAAGAGTTAGTGTACATCCAGGGCTGGACTCATTAAATCATTGGAGCGGATGAGAGCACAATTTGGGATTCTCCTAGTAGGGAGGACACCAGAAGAAGGAAGTTTTAGGGAGGATTCCGATATGTTGACCTTTCGTTTGTGTTTGATTTGAGATCAAATGACCAATGACTGATTATTAGCAGGTTCATTTATGATTAGTACACTGAGTATTATAACATTCCTAATCAATCTTTTAAGTCAAATTAATTTGACTGCAGTATATTTAGTATAATTTAGAAGAAAAAAATTGTTGCATAAATTTATTTATTGCATATTTATTTTTTGCATAAATTGACAAACTTAGCGGCTGCCAATTTTTAACAAATTTTAAGAATTTGATGAAAATAATTAGATGACTCGTTATCAGAATTGTTACAGCCAGTCCCTAAAATCACCAGTGGGAAAGTTTTCTGTGAATTAGAGCCGCAGTCTTCTTGACCATGCTATGGGATATTTATAATCCATTGTTTGTAATTATTCTTACAGGGTTCTTTCTGTGTCTTTTGTTCAAGGAAATGCAGCTTTCATATTAATGCGATTCCCTGCTTGTTGGAGTCATACCACAGCCTACAATTTTAAAACTGCTAAAAATACATTAAAAGTCCATCCGCTCTGAACTATTATTTGTTAAATTGAGTCAATTGATCAGCACTCTTACTTTTTGTCAAGCAATATTTTCACCAATAATTTAGTTTAAGTTGCTTGTGTATATTTCAACAGAGTGTTGATATATTTATTGATAGTTATTATTATTACAAACTAAGCATTTTAGACTCAGTGTCTAATGGATCTATAATGATCTGCCTCTATATTTATTTAAAATAAATTTTAGATTTTCATTTCCCCAGTTAAGTTTTTACAAATATACCCTCTTAAGTTAAACCATACATATGCAAGCCTGCCCCCAGTTATGGAATATCCTGTTTTTTTTTTTACCATATGTGGGAACTTTACTTTGTTAGTCATAAGGCTGTACCTTTAAGGAAATGATTCAGTATTTTTGCTACCGTTTGGTGACGTGAGCTTATGCCACTTCAGAGCCCAGTATGAAGTCGGCAAACCATAAAAATACGGCAGGACCGTGTACACACTTCCGTTCATATAAACGTTGGTTTGGAGTGCTTAACACGGGCGGCGGAGTGGCCTGAACGCGGCCTGTTCCTGTCCCCAAGCCTGTGCACGGCGGGAAACCCAATCGTGGCAGCCGGCCGCGGAGCAGACAATGGCTGGTCACATGAGGAGTGTCTGAACAGGTGCTCTCCTGCTGAGAAAATAAGAAACCTCTTTATCATCCCGCTATCTAATTAGGGGCCTTGTGGCCTGAAACAGGAAAAAGGAGAAGCGGCTGCACAATGAAGTGTCCCTCTCAGACAGACGTGGGGGTTTGGTCTGTACCCTGATCTACTGTGACTCCACAGATCACTGCTTATGTTGGGTTTGAAATGTGTGGTGATGCAGTCATCGAATTTGGTTCCTGCTTACTGAGTCAGCGTCACTGTAAAAGAGGGTAAAAGAGGGACCGATCAGTCCGCATGCAGTCACATTTACTCATAAATGTTGTCTGAGCCAAGCCCACAACCTTGAAGCTTTCATGCTGGGTTATGATAAAGGTACTAAATTAATGTGCCACTGTACTATGACAACAATTTTATGACGAATTTTGGAGCGTGGCTTCTATTTTACACGTGTCACTACATACAAATAACCACTACATACATACCACTATGAATGTTCATCATTTTATTTTGTTTTACTTATTGCTCATCCCTGTGGATGATGATGTTTTGATGTCACCATTCAGGGTAAGCAATGCAATTTCTGTTGGATCAGAGGTTTTTCCAGTCAATGTGCTTTGTGTGCTTCAGAGCTGAATGATTTATACAGGGTCCCATTTGATTGGCCACCACAATTGATCACATGGTGCCGCCCATCCCCAATGCTAACTTTAAATAAAAAAAAAAAAAAAAAGTTTCAGGAAGTTTGGTTTACCCTTTACAGCCTTGGAAATTTCCTACAACGTGAGTTAAGCACTCAGGACAGGAAACCATTTGCTGTGGCTGTAAGATCTCTTTAATGACTGTCTAACTGGAAACAGGCTGGCTTAATTCAATGCCTGGAGCAAGAAAGAATGGCCTCGCTTCCAGACCTTGTAGGGGTATTTACTGCTTCTCCGATGGTAGTCTTTTTGACACCGCTCTAGTAAAATTTACAAGGAACCCCTTTTTAGCCTGATGCTACACAAAGTGTGGTCAAGAGGCACAAAAACCCTTTTGACGATTAACCTTGCTCTTTGTGCACGTTTATGTGGGGAGAGCAGTAAAGACGTGTAGAGGACAGCTAAACGCTGTTTTTTTCTTTTTAACTTTGTTGGAGAAACTTTTGAACGCACTCGGCTGAATGCATTTTAGTCGTTAAAAATGCAGCTATGTTTTGTTGAATTTACGTTACGGGTGTCATGTGCCTAAAGCTTGTGTTTCTGTGGCAGTGATTTTTTTTTGGATCATGATATGTTAATTTTGCTGAATGCGGATAGATTCTGACCAGCTGTGTCAGGCAGCCAGTGCTCCGTGTTTGTGTGTGTGTCTGTGTGTGACTTAATATTTCTGTTGACTGAGGAGCTTAAGTCAGACCACCATGGGTGAGTGAGAACCAGCCACAGGCACTCAGAGGAAAGTGACAGTTCCTAGCTATTCCTCCCCTCTGTCTTTAATAAGGATTTCTTTTTTTGCTGTGTGGCTCCAGACAAACCAATACACATCCATTTTTTCTTGTTCCCCTGCTCAATTTAAATAATAAAAAAGCTACCAGAGTCCATTAGACAGGAGAGAGAGGAGAGGGGAAGAGACACCAGTAATGGCATCTTTGTTCTGCTGGTTCCTCCTGTGACCGACATTAATTTAAATAAGCCATCTGATAGCCGGTGGAAACGTGATCCGCAGAAGGAGCGAGTTCTCCAGAGAACAGCGCACACCTGTAGATTCTCACAGGAACATCTTTCAAAGAGTTAACTTCTCTTATGTTATGTGGGGGTGGCTCTTTCGTGAGGACAGCCAACGCGTTTGCGGGACTGGAACGCCGACTGGGCCTCGGCAAATGTTAATGGCTAATGTGTGTGTGTTTGTCTTTCTGGGGCATGTTCACAGAGCATGGGGGGTACGGTGGGGGTGGACCTAACAAGGAACCACTTCACTGGGCACTCGGTCGACTTCCTCTGCTCCTTGTTACACTAGAAAGAATAACTTAAATAGAAGAAATCACCATATACCGCCCCCCCTAAACTTTTTATTTTTTTAATTTTATTTTTCAGGGAGGGAAGGAACTTAAAATTTATTAACTTTAATTCAAATCTGAGTGACTGACCGCATCACTGACTGCTGCATAGTCTTTACTAAAGCCGAAGACTGATATTTGCCTTAAAGAAACATGAACTATTCATTAAATATCACCATTTTATTGTGCAAATTTTTTTTACATTAATTATACATTTAATGGCATTCAGGACAAGACAGCCATAATTCAACAAGACAGCACTGCAACGTCAAGACACACTGTCAGAATAAAGAGTACCAGTTTGTACCTTTGCTTGTCACTGGCGCTGTACCCTCAAGGGTCTGCCAACTGTATCCTAGCTGTAGGTAATTTTACCATTTAAGGTACGGAAATTGACTCTGATGAACATTTTTGTACCATTAGGGGTACATTAATGTTGTTTGTACCTTGGGGGAGTCCATTTCTGCTCAATGTGGATGGATTCTGAGCAGCTGTGTCAGGCAGCTAGTGCAGAAAAGGTACAGAATCATAAGGTACAGACCCAATGGCACATGAAATACCTTTTTATATAGCTGATATCTATTGTCACTTTTGCCAGATAAGCTTATTCACTGATTCCTTAGGACAAGAAAAAGTATTTTTTCCCAATTAAAAATGTTGCCATTGTGTTTTTGGCTCTTTATTTTTGTACTGTGTGTATTATGCATGACGAATTAAAATGATGTCCACAGGTTCTCCTCTCATGTTAAATCAGAGGTGGATCCATGATATGTTCCTCATGTAAATCAGCCATAATTGCATATTACAGGCGGTATAAAGTGCAGGTTTTATCTTCTTTATGCTCAATAAATCATTCTTATCTTATTAATAAGATATCAGGACTCATTTGCATGCAATCATCTTAAACATGACAACCTCTCAGTGTTTCCTCTGAAGATAAACTCTTGACAGGGCATTTAATTTCTTCATAATAAAAAAGTGGTGTTCTCCTTAAGATATTCCACCTTTCTTTAGAAAGTGATTCCAATGGATTATTAAACAATATTTCCCCAGAGGTAAGAATTCCGGTCCAGAGAGTAAAAGTCCACGCCAAGATTTGGTTTCAACCAACCAGATGAATATAAACAGTCACAGAGTACTCAACTGGTTGGGTGAAACCAAATCTTGGTGTGGAATTTTACTCTCTGGACCTGAACTACCTACCTCTGTATTTCTGATGCAAGCTCATCGTTCTTCAGAGCAGACCTCCGGCACCCCCTTGGTTGTGTTCAAGGTGCCAGGCTGTATTTCCATGGCACTTTTAGCAGGGTGATTTACACAGCCATGAGGTGCCTGATCCTGCTAGAAGAATGATAAACAGTAAATAAAAGGCACCTTCTGGTATCAGCTGGCAGCCACTTTCCAACTGCATACCAGTTGAAGTTGGGTGAAGGTGTATTAATATTTCAGAAGCACATGCTGAAGATGTGGGTTTTTATCCTGGAGTTGGAATTGATATCTTTAGTTTAAACTGAGGAAAACTGGAACAGCATGACCATGTTTCCCCAATGAAACCCTGACCTTCTTGTTTATTTATCTGATGCTTGTATCCAACACAACTTGCACTAGTGGAAGGAGTTACAATCCACATGTGCATCCTGGGATTTGAACCCAAAACCTTTGCATTGCTAGCACGATGCTTGACTTGTCAAGCTACACATAGCCCTTCTGTCACCCTACAGAGGTAATATAAACACTGCAGGTAAGTATCACTGCAGAAAACAGATCATTTAAAAATGGCTTTAAAGACAGGGCCTATGACAAACAACGAGTATTGATTTTACTATACCTCTCAGCTTTTTCATATTGGATTAAATACATAGCTAGTTATACTATGGCGTAAACAACTATTTAAACTGCAGACTCTGGGATTTAAGGATGTAATCAATAAATCTTACTCTGGGATAGTAAATTGTAATTTGTGTCTCTGTTTCTTTTACATTTTACAGTAGGTGCTGGGTACCTCATTGCACCAATGGGTAGAACAGCAGAAAGGACTGATTAATAGTTTCAAATGAAACCCCCATTTCGGTGTAATAATAAGTCAAACGTATAACCATAAACACTATATTTCTCAGGAACAGGGTTTAAATTCTATGTTATTTTCCATAATCAGCACAACGCAATAAATAAGCATAAAAAATTTGCCAATTAACAAAAATGTTCCAATTCACTTTGCCTTAAATAAGATATTTTGAGGGTCACAGCCTATATCAGAGACATTCCTAAAAGAAAAACAGTTTTTTCCTGTTTCACGTATTACTCTTCAATTATACACCAAATTCCTTTCTTGAGTGCTTGAAATGAGGCCTCAGGTAGCAGAAACATACGAACGTCATAAAATGTCATAAACTAAAGATAAAAGTCACCAAAGATAAACACAGATAAACAAAGTTAACAGTCTTTGAAATCCCCAACTTCAATAAATACAATAAAAAGCTCTGCGGACAAACCTGGGCTCTGGTAATGCTGCAATTAAAATCAATTAACATGATAAGACTACATTTATACATAGGAATCTATGCATAAATAAGCACACCTTTCTTTAATAGTACACAAAGTTTTGCATAAAAGCACACTTTCCAGTTTTAATAACTGTTTAAAGTACAATAGTTTGAAAGGTATTTTTCACTTCTTATAGCATTATTAACGACATGATGGACTATGAATATTGTTATTTGCATCTAAACATGGTCAGAAAATAGAGACATACGCTAACCGTGATCGATTTGACTGGTGAATGTCAGTTATGGCCAAGATGCGGAGCATATCAACCGCTGCCTTTCAGCCTCGCGTTGTCTGCAAGCCAAGCGGTGATCCGTGAGAGCAGTGGGGAACCGCAGCACACAAAGACCTGAAGGAGTTCCTTCGCCTTGAGTAAGGATGTAACTGTAGACGGAGCAGAGAATGGAACAAAAAAACATCCCTATTTAAGCATGCTTACCCCAACGGGTCATCATACCTCGTCTGTGTATTTAGGTCTCTGTGAAAGCAAGTGCATGTGAGAAAGGGTGGGCTGCAAAACTGGAAATGTTGTGGGGGGGGAGGCTGTACGTGTGTATCGTCTATCCAAAGCGAAGCAGGAAGTAATGGACGAGCGGGAAGATTGAAGGAGTGTCAATAAAGAAAAGGGCAAGATAGACGGAGAGACAGGATGCGAGGAGAAGCCTGAGAATGAGCAATGAGGAGGAGACGGGGAGACTGACACGGTGATTAGCACGCCCGCCGATGCCAGCACGCCCCGCCTGGCCCCACAAATCTTCCAGGGGGCTGCCTCTTAATTTTGCCTCCAGCTCGTTAATTCATTCCAGAGGAACGTGACTTTGTATCATTGTGGCACAGGATTATTCTTTTTTAACCCCCTCTTTTGAATTATCGCTAGAGGTGTCTCGTGTATGCAGCGCTGGCTGATAACCACTCCTAATACCGACCCGTTCACCGGCGCTCGCCCTTCTGTCCTCTAACAGCGGCTAAGACCCTATTGTTCTCATCACATTGCCCAGAAAGTGTTCGTCAGGGAGTGCTAGTAAACAGAAGGATAAAGGGCGACATCAATGCATGCAGTCCTGAGTTTGACCTCATGGTGGCCATTTCCAAGGAGGGGCATCAGTGGAGGTCACCACCACTCTTGGCTTCTCATGAGGGGGACCCCTTTGAGAGCGTATGGCCTAATGCATACGGTATCCGACTTTGGATCAGAAGATTGAGGGTTCTAGTCCCTTCATCGTTGATTGTTGAGTAGGTAGTGAAGTTTTATCTTTTAGCAGAATAGTGCGTGATTGCATAATTGTGTGTTTGTGCATGTGATGCTTTTGACTGGAAACCTGACTAGATTGTTGTGGGGGCGGAGTGTGGCTCAGCACTGTAACTGTGATCAGAAGGTAATTGGTTCGAATCCCCTGGTCACCAGAGTGATTTCACCATTGTATGTCAGTTTGGATAAAAGCTACATAAAAAGTAATAAACACGGCTGATGATGAAAGTGTGGGATTTACATGGTGAAAAATAAGTTAAAGGCAAAGAGGCATCATACTGCAGATACCATAACATTCAGGTGGGGAGAGAGCTGGAAGAAGCATGTGAACAGCACGGAACTTTCAAATGGGGGGGCTGCTTCAACCAGAGTTCACATCCAATAACATCGAAGTGTGCCAGCCCTATAGGGGGGGGACACATTGTCTGAGAATGATGTAAATGGGAGGTCAGCATTCGCTCTCGGTGATGAGTCCCCCCACCCCAGAAGCCTACCCCCCAGTCAGTCACCGTGCATGTCTGTGTTTGTTCTACAGAACTGCTCTGCTCCCATAGTTCCTCCCCATTGGACAGCTAGTTTGTTTTATTTATCTGACAGGGATCCTCCATATTGTTCCAGGTTATCTGCACTCGGCTGAAGATCACATTACCGCCTGTGTGAGGATTTGACCCATCTCGGGGTTCACCTCTAAATCAGATTCTTATCATGGGCCCCTGTGATAAATAGGTGTAGCTTAGCGGGAGATTACCCCTAGAGCGCCCCTCCTCTGCTCGCTACAGGCAGCGGAGCCGGACGCTAAGACGACAGGCACCCGGGAAAAGAGCAAACGGTAGCTCTCTTTCCTCTAAAGATTTGGGGGACTTTCGAGAGGCGCCGTTCCCATAGATGGTGCTAGTACCGGAACGGGGCTTTGCTGACTCCTTCTCATCGGGATGACTGTCAAAACGCAGCTTGCTGTCGGATCTCTTTTCCCACCGTTTGAAGTAAAGACGTGATGTGACGCCGCCGTTTCTTTTCCGCAGCGTTTCTAAATCCTCGGTGCGTCTGTGAATCCGCCGGGGATGTGGCGTTTAACATGCGATCTCAAGGTATGCCGGCACACTGCTGATCCCCAAACAGCCTCGTTTTCGCGTCAGGCACTTGCTGCGTCTCTGGTCACATCCACCCGCCCCACCTTGCTCCTACACGGCTGCACAAAGGCTGCTCCGTCTGGCCCCCCGCGCAGATGACCTATGCGGAGATTGATGGGGCAGTAAACGGACGCCCCCCCCCCCCCCGGGACTGCGCAGAAATATGGAATGTACCAATTAGTCTCTCAACCGAGTGGTTACCGCGGTGTCAGAGGTTAAAATGTAACAATGATAACTTCGAAGCAATCGTTTGCTTTGGAGCAGACGTTGGATGGGAAAAAAAAAATCTTTTCTGTCCTGTGAGAGAGACCACACACTTGCCGGCAGCTGTTTTGTCTCACGTTTATTCTCCCGGAGAAAAGCTGCAGCGGTGTCAGTGAGCACAAAAGTTTTTGTAAGAGAGGGATGTTTAAGGACCACGCCACGAGGCAGGGGATGCCGGCTCTGATCAGAGACCCGGTCAGAGGCTTTGGAGCAATGCAGCATCTCTCTCTCCCTCCTCTTCCAGAGCAGGGGGCTGCTGTCACTCAGTACGCTCCCAGTGCCTCAGAAAGCCTTTCCCTAAACTGCGGGAAGGTCACAGCTAAATCACCAGAGGGGTATTTCATTTCCCCCCAGCCAAACAAAGGGAAATGCTTCTTTCTCACTTTTAAAAGAGCATTTAAAATTAACATGATTGGTTTTATTGCTTGTTTTTGCCTCTGTGATACTCTTATTTGATCCACTATCACTGACGTCAGAAATTAATTTTCAGAACTTTCACCAGAAAAAAAGAGATATCGGACAGACTTTGCCATTATTTTATTTGTTCAAATGAAGAAATTGCACTTTTTAAAAGCAAAAATAAAAGTTGTTTTCCTCTCACCTCCTTATATGGTGTTCACAGTCAACTGGCAGAAGCAGACCAGTGAATTAATTATGATGGATATTGCATGGAGCTTTGGGTCAGCACTCCCAGAATGCCCTGCACAAAGGGTGACCTCTTGACCTGTCTTAGGCCACACAGTAAAGGAAATCGGTAAGCAGATTTCGAGTCCGTGAAGCTGAATGTCCACAGTGGAGTCATACCGTGTTTACTGGGCAAACACATTTAGTCCCACAGGTTCTGCAGCTGGGCAACGATCCAATCCTCCACCCACCCCCCAAAATAAAGGTCTTATAAAAGTGAATGAAATACAATCTTATATCTCAACAAGCTTAATTTTGTTCTAAGGGATAAAATGTTCCGTAATTGATCTCCTAACATTGACCTGTGGGAATCTTCTTAATCTGTCTCAGTAGAGTGTCCACACAGAAAGCTGTGATGCAGTTTTTATTGTCAAAACATTCTGTACTGCGTATTCCCTGACTTCAAAAATTCAGCTCTTATTAATGCTATTATTAATGTGTTGCTGCAAGATCCCTGATCACTCGCTCAAGAGTAACAATCCCAACTTTTAAGCTCATCATTCACTATCATAGTTGTCATACTATGGAAGGATAGTTCTACACTGATGTACATTCCAGGACAATCTATATGTCACAGAGTCACATATTTAATTTACTTTTCACCATGTTAAGCAATCATGGCATATGCTAGGAGATGTGATGCTTGTCTTGGAGAAACTGCAAACTGCTGTACTTTTCCATGGGACCTCAAGGTTTACATGTCCTGAGATGGCAGAAAAAAAAACTTGAACAAGATATGATTCATTTAATTATATATCCTGGCAACTGTGCTATTTTCTGGTGATTTTGCTCCATTAAACTGGAAATAATGCATGGTGTGTGGTAATAGTGCGCTGAGGGATCACCGGTCTATTGCAATCATAAGAGTTTAAATATAAAAATATCATTATTCACGCCCTAAATTTTACAAACTTACAAGTTTATTCTCACTGAGCTGATTGTTTCCAGGATTGAGCTTTCTGCCCTACTAGATTTATGCTGGTTGTTGAGCCCTTGATGCCAACTTAGGTCTATAATACCTTGTTCCTATTTATCAGGTACTATTCAGAATCTATCTGGTGAACAAGGACCTACTGAACAGTTTTGTGATTAAAACAGAGCCTGCGATCCTGACTAGGATAAGATATTGGAACATGGATGGATGGATGGATGGATGGGCGCATGGATTGTGTTTTAAGAAAAACTACAGAGAAAATATATTATTTGCAACATACTGACAACAAATACCCAGAAAATGCTGGGAAAACTGCAAATAAAGAAATATTTAAATAAAAGTTTTATTTAAATATTATCAAATATAGTTGTCACTTTTAAGTTCAATGAGTCCCTGTTTTTGTGATTCCAATTATATATCGTTCCATTCCAACTCTTTTTTTTACTTGTCATTCCAAAATGCTCATCTTCCTTGAGAAGAGTAGCCACATCTCTTATGGTATGTTTGCCTTTCCTTCATATATGTAGCAGTAAATGCCCTCACACTGTAATTGTCCTTTTAAAACACTTGCTGAAAAGGTAATTACTGCTGAAGTTATAATTTTGTGTTGTACTGGCTTGCCAAAATCTATGAACAGCCACAACCCACAGATCCCTCCCCAGAATTGCTCCAAACTTATTTATATGATTTGATTCAATTGTAAAACTGTTGATTAAATCTTGTGGAGAATCCTGACTCGAGTTTCAGTCTGTCTGTAAATGAGATCGGGCAGTGAGGGCATCCATGACCTTGCATAGCTTTTCAGATTGAGCACAACACAACACAACCCCTTCAAATGCTGAAGGGGTGATATTCGTATACTGATGGCGAGGGGCGGGGGGACTTTCAGGCTTTCACAAAGCTCACCCCTTCTACCAGAAATCTACAAAAGATGGGAGGGCCTTCAGTGGGAAGCCACATGACAAATATGGAGAGTGGACACAGACTGGGACTCTCTGGGTATAATAAAGTTACATGGAGAGGAAATGTCCAGGATAGAGAGAGTCCCCAGCATACAGAGCTGATTAATTCAGCACCCCACCCATGAAAATTGTTCTGCGCTTTGGTTGTATAAACGCGGAAGCCCCTGGGCATGTTTAGCACAAATTTAATTATGGCTCTTGGTGAGTGCCCTGCTTCTTAAAGAACTCCCTCTCCCAATCTCACACTTCAATGCCTGATGATGTCACAGCCCATTGTGGGGCTGCTGAAGCTCTTCAAATCAACTGCCAGTGCTGACCTTGCTTCTCAAAAGTTCTTTCTTTTCTATTCCTCATTCTTCCATTCTTTCTCATTCTTCATAATCACATTTCATTCCTGCTTTAATTATACATTCTCTGCATATGTTATATATGAAAGATGCTGTTAACCATCTGTGGTTTTAAAATAGCGGAATATCAACCACTTTGCATTAATTCATCAAGGCATTTTCACCTCTAATCTTTTCAAAAGTCCTCAAGAGCTCAAAATGTCAGCACAGACACACATAATGTTAGTTAATTTTCCCTCTGCTAATGAATCCACACCTGTCTGTATGGATTGGTGTCCCCATTGGACAAAGACCCCCACTACTTTTTGTTTATGACGTCTTTGGCCAAATTGCCCCCTCTGCCTAAAGGTGCGTGGATGAACAGCACGGACTGAGAATCCCCTCTAGTGCTGTCTTAGCCTTCCTCGCGTAAGAAAAGCTGGGCACACATAACAATAGCCGTAAGCAACAACAAAATTGCATTTGTATAACTTGTGCCCCCCTACTGTGGAATTTTCTATGTTATACCTAATTATGCCTGTCAGAGTGTGAATCCAGAGAAAGGAATTCTTTGGCCCTTTTCTTCCTCTTCCCCCTCCTGTGTTTTCTTCATCCTCTCTTGTGTCCCAGTGATTACAGCACACTTACGCAACTAATTGCCTTACTGTGTATTAGTGATACAATTATGTGGGCCCTGGGATTCTTCTGTGAGCAGCCATCTGTGGACAAGAGACACCATTCAAGACGACCCATAATTTACGCCAGCTTTCCTCTGACGTGGCAAAACACTTGGGCCCCCATATTTCACAGCTAGCCTGGCAGAGTTATGCATGTTATTTGGTATCGTTAATCGGCTTTGCACGCTGTTAATTTTGGAGGGAAATTAATGAAATGGAAAGTTTTTTAGCCTCCGACTTTTTTAAATTAAACCCCTTTAAGTCATCTAAAACTTTCATGTAGTAAAAGAAATGTTGCCTGTATGACCTCACAGGAAGTTGACCAGCATGACCTCATAGTAAGTTGACCAGCATGACCTCACAGGAAGTTGACCACTGTGGGTATTTCATGGTGATTGTTTGAGAGCAAGCAGGTCAACAACACTAAGCAGTGCTGGGCAGAGTGGACTATGAAGGATTTTGCCGGTGGTTATCTTGTCATCTTGGTTTAAACTCTGAGGAGTGTAGAGTGGTGCCATGATTTGTGAAACTCCAGTTTACTCCCCAGTAAGACCCACATGTGGTGTTTTTGTCTGTGGCATGATGAAGCCAGTGGGTGATCCAGCTACGGCATCCAGCCAGTCACATGCCTGAAGAACAATCTCTGTCACACAGGTGTGTAGGGACTAGGTGTTCTATTACCTCCCAGTGTTTCATTTGGATTCATCCCTCCCAATGAATAAACCTTTGTTTTTAAATTATAAATTATGAAGTTGTGTTGCCCCCATTATGAAACAGTCTCCTATGCCTTTGGTCACATCCTTAGAGGTGGTTTTTAATCTGCTACGTGACTTTCTTACCCTGTGCAAAATGATTCATATGGTCTTCTTCTTTAAGACCACATATAAATCATATTTTCGGGATCGAAATATTGTTTTAATTCACAGAAATGCTGACTGCTGCATTTCCAGCTGTTTCCAGTTAAGCCATTGTTAACCATTATGTAATTTAATGTTTGTAAAAGGACTTGTTGA
Organism: Hippopotamyrus pictus; assembly: GCA_026781145.1. Lineage (NCBI taxonomy): Eukaryota > Metazoa > Chordata > Actinopteri > Osteoglossiformes > Mormyridae > Hippopotamyrus > Hippopotamyrus pictus. The sequence goes on along the minus strand of JAODLC010000021.1, from coordinate 872,289 downwards.
TTCCATTATACTTTCTAAATCTTTCAGGCAAATGGCAGGAAATGTATTTTATCCAGTTGCTAATGCACGTTCAAATCCACATTTGCTTTGTGCCAGGTCAAACATTTCATTTGATATTACTGCATCACACAGTATACTTCTCTGCACCTGTAATTTGCAGTCTGGTGCCAGACTTTAATAACATGATTCTTATCCAGCAGTGTCTGCCCTGTCTGTGATGTGTCAGTGATGATACAGTAGGCTGCCGGCTGACTGGAAGTGGGGGGGCGTGGGCGGGGCCAGGGGAGGAGCTAAAAGGAGTTTTCAGATGATCTTAGGCAGAATGTTAATCTAAATTAACATAACACTGATAATCGTCGTATCAAATAAAGTACTGCAGAAAATGAATATCTTTCCATAACCTCAAAGCTAAGGATTATTGTTTTGTAGCATTTATCCATGGGTATAATCATTAATATAATGTATATCCAGCAGTATATCCTTTCCATATTGTTCTGAATTTACACCCATCCACCTGCATTTTACTCTGCCCCAGATTCAGGACGCTATGATGACAGCTAAGGTTATGTTTGTACCCCATATCTTTTCATTTCATCCTTATTTATATGCTTACACGTTTATTTGTAAAATGCCTTATTATTGTATTCTCTATTTCTCTCTAAATTTTGATTCTGTTTGTTGTTTTGTGTCTCTGTGTAGCGTATATTTCCTTGTCTTGACAGAATGTTTAAACTGTATACTAGGGCTGGGCAATTAATTAATTAATCAAAAATTAATTAAAATTAATCAGGATGTCTAATCGACCTTTATCTTGCCCATGTCGATTACTTCGGCTTTTTAAAAAAATTTTGTTAATACTTTATTAAATAAAAAAATATCTAGTAATACTTTCCCCAGTGTGTTCATGTACGGTCCCCCTTAAAAACTGAGTAACTGCAGCCATTTGTGCCAAAGAAAAATACTGTGTCCATCATTTGGACACATTGTGGTTTTGGTGAAGACAACATAGAACAAGAAGAGGTCAAATGTAAACACTGTGGGGAAAAAACAGTTTCAGCTATCAAAGGTAATACCACCAATCGATTTCAATGCTAGCAATATTTAAAATACAGTGGAAACCGCTTATAGCGATCAACCGCTTATATGGATCAAAAAGCTTCGGACAAAATCATTCCTGCACAAATATTGTTTTAATAAGCACTTGTAGTAATCAATTAGTCCATTTACAGTGTTCATTTTGGGTCTTTTTATACATAACAACATATGGGAAAAAAAATCTAAATCACTGTACTGACGCTCCTCTACTTATGAATGAGCTACGTTCTGAACGGCTATTCGTAACTTGAAATGTTTGTAAGTCATTATTCAACATTATTTTGAGGGTATACGCAAGAACAGAGAAATTGGATGCTGGGAGTACGCACGCTATGCTGCTGCGCGGCAGGAGTAGCGGCCAGTAGTAGTACTAGCTGCAATTGCTGCACAGAAACAAAAATTGATGTTGCAGACAGGAAACGGGAACCCCAAGAACACAACTGGGACTTACAGACCTCTTCGTCTGTATGTCTGAAAGTTCGCAAGTAGAGGAGCATCTGTACTTCTTTTTATTTGCCTGCTTTGCCTTGCGGTAACACTTTTTGCAGGTTTCTGGCTAGTTACCTGAGACTAATGCTACGTGCACAAAAAACATGACGGGAAAAACAAAGTAAATGACAAACATTGATTCATCAAAGCGTATGAAAAATGATCAAAAACAAAGCACCGGGGTGCAGCAATGAAACTACAATAAGCCATATTTCATATACAGTACTGTGTTAATTTATTTTCTTTGCAGGAAATGCAAACTATTTATTTTCTACTTTTTTACATTAAAAATTAAAACGTGACCTTTCTCATAAGACGTTTTCATTTCAAGTGACTTGTGCTTTGATTTCAGTTGCTTGAAATGAGTAAATCTGTCTGTTTCCTTCAGTTGTTTTAAAATCATCTTTAATAGTTGAGCATATTTACAGTACAAACCTTGTAAAAAACAAACAAAAATAAAATAATTGTTCATTAATTGTAATCAAGGTAAAATTAATCATGATATTGATTTGAGGTCATATTGTCCAGCCTTACTGTATACCCTTACCACCACCAAAACAAATTCCTCGTACTTTTTGTACATGGCAAATAAAACTATTCTAATTCTGATGTTTCTTGTGATGTTCCTGAAGATTAGAAGCTGGAGAAGTTGCTTGTCACTCATTCAATATGAAGATCTCTGTCTAACATTTAGATGTAAAATAAAAGTATTGTGTGGCTAATTTTAGCATCCAAAAGTACTGAGTGCAGCTCTCAGATGAGGATGTCCGATTTATGGGGGACAGAATGCCTTGTAGTGAAGGCTGTGATCAGACTTAATCTGAATCCTAATCTGCACGGTGGAGCGAAGCTGTGCTCCACTCTGCTTTTTACACGAAACTGTGAGCTATAGGGAGAAAGGGGGAGAGGAAGTGAAAGCCTCTGCTTAGAGTCGAGAAAAAAATGGAGCGGAAACGGTGTAAAGAAAATCAATCAGTGCCAAAGAATGAGGTTCTGTTCATGGTCCGGCCTTTTTCCGTCTCTCGGATTAACACATTTGGAAATTCTAACACTCTCCATCTGACTCAGCGAGGCCATAAGGAGAAAGGAACCTTTGACAGCTACATTTTTCACATGATCGGGGGGAAGAAAAACTGCTTTTGAAAGCCACTGAAGCCCAGGAAAATTGTTTGTTGACCACACAACAACTATAGTACTGAGGCTGTCAGGCCTGGGTCCCGAGAGAGGAATTCCTTTGGGAAGCAGATTAATAGTTCATTTTCATGGCAGTGGCTTAGTGGGAAAGGGGCGACGCACTCAAAAGGGTTTCCCATTAATTCACCAAAATAAACCACTTCTCTGTTGCGGCTTCCGTTGTGCCAATGAGTGAAATATTCATTTGCTTATCGAGTGATGCACCGCTATACCTCCCCGGGCCTCGCTGAGCAGAAATCCACTTTTTAACATTAACCAAAAACTCTGGGTCAAAAGAGGATGCACTAACGCAGTGGGCATAAAGGGTATTTTTTAACTTTGGAAACCAACTATCCTTTTGTTACGTACAATGTTTATAATAATAACTAATAATAATAGTAATCAATATAATCATTATTAATGGAATCATTATTATTATTATTATTATTATTAATAATAATAATAATAATAATAATAATAATAATAATAATAATAATAATAATAATGATAATAATAATATGCTAAATTGTTATAGCCATGTTATAGTAATGACTCTTACTGCAGACAGACAATAGCCTCTGAGGGGCCCCGCACTCGTACTGCTGGCCCCAAAGGGCCACAGTCTACAGCAGTACTCTAAATGCAGCCTTCTTGTGCATATACTGCATAAAGGGGTCCCCGTGCTGCAGTGGCTGTAATGGATCATGGCGGCGCAGCCGGCCGTGTTAAAGCAGTGTTATCGATCAGGCCGCTCCGCCAGAGTGGGCTCCTAACACCTGTGCTTTTAATGGCATGCTTGGTTTTTCATGCCCACGCATGTAAATCATGCGCCTTTATCCCCAGAGCACATTTTATATTGTATTAGTAGTGTCAGTCAGTAGGGGAAATAGAACTCGCATTCATTCATCACGTGCCTGGAGTAGGGGGGGCAGGGAGCCATGGGGGTCTGCTGCGGCTCTGAATGCGGCCACTCTAGGTCTCCGGCATCCCATTGCAGATATTAGCCCCCGTGATGTGCAGTACTGCACTGCAGAGAGTAGCGTGACTGCTGACCTCTGGAGTGCCACTAAATTTAGGCTCCACCTCATCCGGATCGATGGCTAAGGGCGCTCATCACGAAAATGTACTGAATGAGAACAAAGAAGCGACACGTCCACCGAAGCAACAGTTTCAAAATGCAGTCCACGTGCTCCGCTTAAAACACAACAGTGCGATTTCTGGAAAGTCCAGCAGTACAGGCTATAGCAATTTAGTATATGCTGGGCTTTAAAGACAATATAAGCAGTTAACTTAAATCAAGTGCATGTTGAGGTCATTTTGCAGGGAGGTTTACAACTAATGCTTAAAAACACACTCATATGTGAACTGCAAATCTCCTGCAAACATTTTTTTACCAGTGACTTTACTGCAATCACCAATCATCAAAACAGAGTTCAAGCCAATATACCTATAAATATTCATGAGCTTGCCAAAAGTGAAAATGGCCAATCATTTTGCTTCCTTCTGGTGATGATGTCATGACGCCTATGACTTTGAAGGCTGAGACCCAGCAAGCCACCCCCTCCCACCCGTCCCCACCAGAGGCATCACTGTGGTTTGGGTGGCTCATTTAACACTAGAAGCTTGGGGCTACTTTTGCCTTGAGATACTTGTAGCATTTTGGTATCTAAAAGCACGACAAAGATTTTGTCTGTTTGCCATTCACTAATCAATTGTTCACTGCAATAAAATATTACTGTGTAATTGCATTTAGAATATTACAGCAAATTATTAATTCTTTCATGAAGAACAGACAACGCTTTTGTCGTGCTTTTGTATAACAAAATGCAACAGGTATCTCAAAGCAAATTATATATGTGGAACTTCTCCAACCATGCCAAATACAACAAGCCAAGCTCATTTCCCTAAATTACACATTAGACAGGGTCAATGGTATTATTCAGATGAGTGATATTATTAAATAAATAAATTGTCATGTTCTATTTTTTTTTCTATTTCTGTTTCTATATGTGTCTTATTTTTTATATCACTACCTATAATTGAGCTTATATTGTGTGGGCATAAATGATATCAAGCATGTGCTTTCTTGGTACAGTCGAGCGCAGTAAAACTGTCCATATATCTATGTTTTCCTTTGTGCTGGAATTCCATACATAAATTTATTTTTATTAGTTTTTCCTATCAACTTGTTGTAATGTAAGTGTTTCTTTTTGTGTTGATGACAGGAGATTCTTTATGATTTATTTTTTAATGTATTCTGTGTAATTTAATTGCTTTGAATTTTGATTACGTAATATCTGTTTTCTCACTTGCTGCACTGGTTTCACAAAGCGGTGCTTATAAGTGGAACGCTGAGCCGGCTTCCTCATTTTTACCAAAAACATACACAAGTGAGAGAAATTGAGGAGCAATTCAATCGGTTACACATGCAAAAGCCCATAATATACAACTGATATGTTGCAGAAACGCTGTTCCCTGGAGGGACTCATAGACTTTGAGCCTTCTGCACGCATGGCACTGCATATAAAGCGGATGACAGCAGCCCGCTTATGGATAGTTTGGGGCACCACTATCCCCTATGCCGTAATCTAGCCCTGTTGCAAACGAATTGAATCAGCTATGGCAAGTACTGCAAAATAATTATTCACTGTGCCTCCTGCATGCTTGTCACACGCCACGGAAAAGCCACAGGAACAGCCAAAACAGGAAGCTGACTCTTTTAGGCAAGGGCCCGGATTCTGTTGTGGAAGAACAAAATTTAATTTAGCACCCAAAAGTGTTGTTGCCTTGGCATCAAGGTAGAAATGCTGTGAGATTGTTATAAATTAACAGAGAACTTCTCTTCCCTCTCTCCCTACAAAGCCAGCATTTGTTCCAGTGTCACACACTGAGCTCAGAGTTATATTTTCACAACTGCAGCTGTATTCATTTGCAAATGATTCCCTCACTTTTAATTCTTGGAGTCTGAAATACCTCTAGAGCTAATAAAGAAAGCAAAGTAGAGCAAACATTTGGCTTTAGTCCTAAAACCGCTCCAATTTCACCTTTTTTCCAAGTCTTTAGCCAGATTTCTTTGTGTGATCAGAAAGTACAACCCCCCCCCCACTCTACATGCTGTGGACCATCTTCAGAAAATTATAGGAAAATTACAAAAAGAGCTCTTTATGCCTCATCGTTTCCCTATAGAGCCCTAAGCAACTGGCCCAAACCGGCTGCCCTGCATTCCTGTAGATGCCTAATTGTGCAAAGTTTATTAATTTGCACATTTTTCTCAGCTAAGCTCAGTTATTAATTAATACATGCAGCTGTACATCTAAACACGGTAATAGCTAGAACTTCAAGGTCACGTGTAATTTAATGGTACAAATGCAGCCTGGTATGAGAGCCAGTGTATAAAAACTAACTAAAACCAGGAATTTACCAAAGCACACTTTTGCCAGATGGTAACTTCTACCAAGTAAACCAAAAAAATGACAAAATTAGAGGTCTTGAGACCTTATCTTTTAAAATGTGTCACGTGACAAACTCTCAGAATATAGTCACAATGATGTTTCATTGTTAAAGGACTACGGCAAGATTAGCGAGGTTAAACTGTTTTTTCAAAGCGAATCTGGACAGATTTCATTTCCAGATTCCCTTGACTGAAACATGCACAACACCAAACTTCTGAGCAGGACCTTGTTTACCGTAAGTCTCTTCAGGCTGGGTTAGCTGTGAAATATGTTCCCACTGGATCTGCGCAAGATCACCTGACAGACTACTGACAGTGTGGCTTTTAAATTACTTCAAAGTAGCATGAGGGAAAAACATTCACGTTTCCAGGCATTATTAGTTAGTAATAAAGCATCCATATGGTGTTAATGTTGATCTGGTGCAAATCTCCCTCAGATTAAACACGGTGTGCCCCGGTAATGAGGGTCACCAGTGAATTACATGGGCTTTTTCATGTCTGCGGCTCTCTGACTCCTTCTTAAATTCAACATCAAAGCTTTGAAGATCTGGAGATTCACGGTATTCATGCTGAGCAAATATGTAGGAAAGTGGTAACTGACAGAAAACACAGAGGAGGAAAAATTATACGTTTTTGAAATTATTTTGAAATCATTTGTTACTGGAGAGGACGAGCACCTGTTGTTTCATGGACAATGATAGTCTCTGACCCTAGTGTCCATGTCATTAGTGTTTTGTGATCTGTGATGTCTTAGACTCAATCAGAGATTTTTTTGTTTTATATTGCTGGTTTCGTTTATTGCATTTTCTGTAAATTACATAATTATTCATGTTTAATATATTGTTTATATTATATCAGCCAAATTCATTACAACATACATGTAATGAAATATCAAAACTTTCAAAAGGTTTTTCCTCCCATAAAAAGCAAAAACAACTTTTGTTGATAAATGTAGAATATTATCAAGAATATGCTGCACCTTTAATCAGAAGGTCAGTTCAAATCTCGTGGTTGGAAGATTGATTTCACCATTGGGCCCCTGAGCAAGGCCCTTAACCCCAGTTGCTCCAGGGACTGGCTGAGCCTGGTTTCTCAGAAATGTACGTCACTTCGAATGAAAACAGTCTGTGAAATAAGTAAACGTAAAATTACAGGAATTGCTGAAGACATCTAAAAAAATTGCTGGATAATTTGTCTGAACTTATGACATCCCCTTTGTGAAGATGGGTGGTGATCCTGAGATGTCTGGCTGGTTGCCTGCTTTGCATGCCGTGTAAATAATTGACTGTTGTTTTGCCTATATTTTCAGATGCATAGCATTGTGACAGTACAATTTTAAGATGACCATGTGAGATGTTAGGCGCTGGTATGTGCTTCTCATTTTTAGAGGCAGTATTTGAAATTTGACTGTTAAACTAGTTTTAACAGATGAGTTATTACGCACAAAAAAATGAGACTTTTATTCAGCAGATGCTTTTGGAGTACACAGGAGAGGGCCACGGCTATAGTCTCTGCTCCTAATTACAGAGCATGCCTAATAACACAATCTTAGGAGAAAGGAAGGAAGAAATCCATGTATAGTAAATTTAGTTGGCTGCTCTTAATGATACCTGATTTCCACTGTGGAAAGGAGCAAATAATCCCATCAAAGAGAACAATAGCTCCACACCTGTCCTCACTCTCCACCCCAACCAATTACACAGTGCTAAAAATTCTATCCGTCTATCTTTGCCCCTTTCACACACTCTCAGCCTGTAGGTATCCTATCCCCCTGGCGGATATTACTCCACGAGAGTGCTGTTCAGGTGATACACACTTTGTGTAACAATAGGAAGCCACAATGCAGCATACTGATAAAATGCAAGAAATATCATTATTAACATCACTTAGTATCAATGCCATTTTCACATTGGAATATACCTTAAATTACAAGTACACCTGACCCTACATGTATGGACTTATAATACACTATAAACATAAATTAAAATGCTATCACTAATTAATAGCCGTAAATGTTTTCTGAAATGAAATGATCTTTTATTTGCCATTTGCACAAGTGCACTGGAATGCTTCTTTTCGCATATCCCATCATGCTCTCTGCTGAGACATACACACACATGCACTCATACATATAGAATTATAACCATGAAGCCTGGGGTTTGAGCACAGCGTCAGGCCATTTATCCGGCAAACCTGGGCTTTGCTCAAGGGCCCAAGGGCGATGTGACTATTCTGCCAAGGCCGGGGCTTGAACAGACAACCTTCCACAGAGACCTAACCCACTGAGCCACACTTCCGCCCTCCCTAATCAAAAAGCAAGCTGCGTAGAAAAAGAGCAGTTGCACCCAGGTTGTAATCACAGGTGACCTATTGTAACTGGAGCCATTCAGCATTTGTCCAGTGGTACAGAAGTGGGCAGGGGCAGAGAGCAAACTAAGAGTGCCATTTGTAACGACACACATGCTGGCATGTCAACGACTGACTGTCCTACCACCATAATAACAATAGTACCCCAAAAGGTTGATCTCACACTGAGATATGCTCGCTACATGTCAAATTTGAATTACCAAAACTGTCAGAACCCAATATTTGTTTTTGTTTTTATTTTTGTTTTTTTTTTTGTTTGTTTTGTTTTTTTGTTAAATCACAGTACACTGCACATGTATTTGACTAATATAATTTTTTTGCTGAAAATGTTCCCCAAAAGTCTTATGTGATCTTTCAGTGTTGTTGCTTTGAAGTGGTTGTTTTGCTGGCAAAAAAAAGTGACTTAGTAGAAAGTTTTTCATACTCCGACATCATCAAATTTTATGCGCGGTAGCTGTCAGACTTGCTCAGTTAGGAATGCCTCTGGTCAACACCTCCCCAAATCTCGAGAGCAATTATTCTACCCCCTAAGAGACATTGGGACAAGCGCCCCTCCCCCCACACCATATTCATGCAAGAGAGGCTTTATGTTGAGGACCTAAAGCATGAGAAAGTAGTAGACAGTTCTCCTTGACACACAATGGCCATATTGGCATGTTGCTAGGAGAGGTTTGAGGGTTTCCAGCGTCTGAGGGTTCAAGGGGGTGTGAATGTGGCAGGCCTGTCCCCAGTGATCACCATCCTTGGAGGAACAGGGACACCTAGCCTTCATTAACTCTTTCTAGCACTTGGGTAGTTCCTGTTCTGCTTGTGCTTTGCATTGGCTTGGCTACAGCCCCTCTAGTCTTCTCTTGGTATATGGATCTGTGGTCTGAGTTTCTCCATCAATCTCCACCATTCTCCATCATTTCACCTTTGTTGAAAAGTCAATGGAAGAAAGGTCACAGGCTTGGTTTCATCTGCGGGTTCGAAGGAAAAATGTGTGGCCGGTTCTGTAGCTCTCTGAGCTATCGGGCAAAACCAGAAACTTAAGTCATATTTTAACATCTATTATTAGACTGAGGCTTTTTCCAAAATTGAAATTTACATCACATTTTATCCTTGGAATGTGTCCGCCCATCCATCATCTAACCTCTTATATCCTGGTCATCCTGGTGACTGGGACCCTGGAGGCTATCCCAGAATGCACAGGGCACAAGGCTGGGATGCCAGTCCATTACAGGGCACATGTACCCATTCATACACTATGGGTGATTTAGAGGTACCAATTAACTGCATGACTTTGGTCAGAGGAAACACACAAAACACCAGCAAACATGCAAACTCCTTCCCTGAATATTACACATTAAATTTCATCCTGTAGAGTTTCTTCTTCTGCAACACTCAAAATCTTTGAGATCTTCTGTTTTCCTCTCATAAATTTGCGTGGAGTCCCTACTGCTATACCATTAGGTTGGTCTTCTTTTGCTAAGTTCACCATTATACCATTTCTTGTGAAATAACTAGGGCTGTCAAAATTAACGGGTTAACGTGGATTAATCCATCGTCATGATTAATCTGATTAAAATTTTTAATGCAATTAACCCATCTGCAGCACAGAATGACTCGAAATCCCTGAAATGTCTCTGTCAACCCATTTCGGGCAGTTTTGGTGCGTTCCATTTGCCCTGGGAACTTGTCTTCCGAGTCGGATTCCGAGTTTTGAAGCCGGAAGTGACAACATGCGCACTCCCGTTTCTAGGAGATCCGAGAAATATCTCGGAACAGCACAGAGGATCCCGAGTTCAGAATCCAAGATGGCTGCGCCTTTTATCAACAGAAGGGAAAGTTGTAGTACTATACTGTTTAAGCACTACTTCTCATTTGTGGCTCATTAAATCGGTCGCACACACTATACCATCCAACTTATCTGTGGACGTGTTGCAAAAAAGATTGCTTTTTGATATGGGTCCATGGTATTGCACTTCTTTGGCAGATGGAATGCATCCAACTCGTTTTCAGGATGTTCTATAAACATATGTTAAAGTGCATATATATTCCCTTTTAATCGTGATTAATCAAAATTAATCCACAGAAACCCTGTGATTAATCTGATTAAAAAATGTAATCGTTTGACAGCACTAGAAATAACATTTCCTTGCAGTCTTAATTCACAAAAATCCAGTTTTATGAAAATAGCAACCACTGAGAAGGTCTCATTAATATCTATCTAAATCCTCATTTAAAACAATAGTTTCACACTCAGCCCAGTTCTGAACTAGGTTACCTGTTCCAGTTCAGCTGCTTAAAAATGCTTATGGTTATCATCTTTTCTGCATGGAGATTGTCATGCTTGGGGATGTGAGCAGTTAAGGCTGGTCCTGGGAGCCCCCCCCCCCCACACACACACACACACACACCCTTCAAAGCAGCAGAAAAGATTTTGTCAGTGCAGTTATATTTTAAAAATTTCAGTAGCACAGGGTGTCTGGCCGCTAACTAACTAGCTAGCATCTGTTTCACAAAAGTACTGAAATACTAAAACTAGTGTAAATGAGTGTGATGTCATGGAATGCAACCAGAGGTATTTATTCTGATTTTTTCACTTGCTTTTTTGCTCCACCTAATCAAACGGTGCCCTAGGCGGTCGCCTATGTCACCTCTAGGGCGGGCTGGCCCTGTTTTGCCAAGCTTTTCTTATACACTTTAAGTACTTTTATGGGGCACTGGTGAGATGTTTTGAACCTGTAGTTCACAGTGTGTGGTTTTGTAGGCAAACGATCTCTGTCTGGACCTGGGCAATTCCAACATCCATTTGGTGTTCTGGTCCTCCTGCGTCCTGCTTTATATACACAATCAGCTGATTCAAACAGCAAGAAAGCAGTTTGTATTACAGACCGTAATTTCACAATGTGACTCATTGCCTGAAAAAGCGTGTTCTAATCTGACTCTTTGATCCCCCTTTCTTTACGTATGATTAATACGCCAACTTGATAAACTCTGGTGGATGAATTTCATAGCTCTTTAAATTTACAACTATGGCCTGAAGTTACAGTCATCTTGATTTTTTTTTCTACAAAAAAGGTCAAGGCAGAGGCGATGAGTGGCTGTGTGTCACAGCGGGAAGGGAAGGCAGCAGTATTTTTTGTATTTTATGGGTCAAGTTTTGAAGTTGGTAAAAATGACGAGTGCTGAGCAGGAACACATGACAGCCAGTACGTTTGCTGCCATTTCAATGAGTGTGAGCTTCTGACTGAGAAGGTCTCATTAATATCTATCTAAATCCTCATTTAAAACAATAGTTTCACACTCAACCCAGCTGTTTCACACTCAGCCCAGTTCAGTTACTTTGTAAAAGTATTTGTAAAATACTGTCATAAAAGTATCCCGCTGTATAGGTAACATGCAGTTCTGCATTTGCAATCAGTACCAGTTAAGCCCCATAAATGTTAGCTAGGCCTTCTCATGTTGATACAATAAGCACAGTTCTGTTCAGCATAATATATTTAGTGCCAGAACAGGATCTGTAGGCTGAACATTAGGAAAAGGTCACTCTGCTCATCCAGGTTCCTGCAGATGCTGAATGATTAAAAACCGATTTTCGTCCTCAGGAAAAAAAAAAAAAACAGCTGTAGTAATAGAAAGGCGTGTTTATCATTTCTTATGGCCTAGAGGCAATGCTATTTTGACTATACTGTATAATTATCTTTTTTAAGTAACTAAGGATTTGGCCAGCACCAGTTTTGCCCATATCAGTGTTTAAGAGATGTTTGTTACTGATTTATTTTTGTTAAAAAGATAACTTGAAACAGTTTGACTTTATTTTTTATTTATTTCTGTTAATCAGTGTTGCCCCGTCCTATTGCATCTTGAATACTCCTTGTGTGCGGGTTTGGACCATCCAGTACTCATCCTTGTTTTGAAGAATCTACACATTTTATTAAAAAATTATGGTTTTGTATAGAAGAGAACCATAATATTCAGTACTAAGGAATAAATTTGAATAGATACTTTGTTCCGTCACACTTGAGGACACAAATAAGGTATTATGCTATTACTTATGTATTAATTAACTACAAATTAAGTGTTACTAATTGATCTCATGTTTGTTCATCTTAATGAATTATCACATCTTTTATCTCAAGTATGTACTATATTTGTTACTATATGTGTTAATTCTGTAAACCTTTGTGAACTACTGAAGGAGCCACTGAAGGAAGTACTGCAGGAACAAGTAATGAATAACACACATAAAATACTGATCTCATGTTTGTTCATCTTTAATTAATTGTGATGCATCATTTATCCCAAGCAGTTACTATATATGTTACTATATCTGTTAATTCTGTAAAACTTTGAAAATTACTGAAGGAACAAGTAATGAATAACACAAGTGAAATACTGATCTAATATTTGTTCATCATTAATGAATCATGGCACATTTTTCCATCTTAAGTAGCAACTATATTTGTTCATGATTTGTACTTCTGTAGTAACTGAGTTACTACTGAGTATTTGTGTCCCCTCAAGTAAAGTGTTACCCTTTGTTCTTGTTTGGTGTGTGTGCCCCTAAACCGTTCCCAGCTCCATTAGATCCACTCTGTTCCTGTATGTGCTGATTTATTTCATGGCTGGGAGCTTGTCCGCTTCTCATTGTCCGGCTCCGTGTGAAAGCAGGAGCGCTTGGCCAGCACCAACAGTTGGAATATTCCAGTGCTCTGGCAGGGAAAGGCCAGCTAACTGGCCTCTTTATGTAAAGGTTTCATAGTGACACAAAAAAAGAAGTTTGACGCTAACGTCACAAAGAAAAGAGCAGCGATTGGCCGCCTTTGATCCTTGGTGGTCAACAGACTCTGTTTGTGATTGGCTCCCTGTATCCAGTGAGACAAACATGCACATTACTGTTTGTTAATTCATCTTTGCATTAGTGTTGAACAAGCATGCTAATATTCTGTAAATAAGCAGCTCTTGTGTATATAAACAAGTGCACAATCATTTTGTGACGTGCAATTATTAATCACATTATGATGTATGTTATGTGGTCCACGAAGGCAAAATAATGTTGAATCACTACATGGAACTTCATAATATTGCTATTGTTTTTTTCTGGGTTAAACTCTGTTGTTATGAATTTAGCCTAAATGTGTCTTTCCCAGGAACATGATGATAAAATTTGTTCAGATATGCATTTAGAACAGCTACATCTTTGCATTCAGAGGTTAAACTTCAAGACACTTTTTACGTCACTTTTTAAGCCACGTAACAAAATGTGAATAAATTCTCAGTCATATATTAGGAGGCTCAGAGAATCTGCACAACTGCCATAAGTGACAAACAGTTATAAATCAATTGCAAATGATCTGTTTTGGTCATGGGATGCCATCATTGTACTCTCTAGAAATCAACACTGCATTCACAAATGAATACAAGTTAGTATTCGTAAGCCTTATCAGTCTGCCTTGAGTTCTCATTTTAGGCTATGCATAGAAACGACATTTGCAAGTCATCCCGAGTGCATCGTGGACTGCCGATGAACAACGAGGCAAGCTGCAGAGCAGCAAGACTTCCCACTCCTGCTGATCGCAACAGGAGATTAATTATGTCATCCTAGTAAATACAAATGGTGACCAGAAACACAGAATTAGCCCCCTGAGCAGAGCTGGGGCAAAAGTGGTTTGAATTGTCCTGCTGCTGTAGTTGGCAAGGCATGGATACTGGGGGAGGGAGGTCTTATTTGTCGAACACTGGTTGTCCAGGCTTCCCAGTGCTGGGCCGACGGTTTTGTTAGGCTGTCATCTGTAGTATGATTTACAGAGTTGGCCTCCCCATCAGCGCCAGAGTCGACGGAGACAGCCTCGGACCGACTGAAAGGACCATTCATTACAGGCGGCTTATGCTTAATACTCATGTTATTCCTTTGCTATTTCCAGTTTGTTGAATGACCACAGACATTGTTCATTTCAGCTGCCACTGCAGTGTACAAAAAACAACAGTTTTGTCACTAGGCAGGGATACCGCTTGGCAAATTTTGTCCGGCCGCACATTATTGAGTCAAAGGTAACTTGCTCCTGTTAATGTATACCAAGCTGTCTGATGATTCAAATGTCCAATGGTCGTTATGTAAATAAATAGTCTTCTCATTTGTTGGGGTGATTTATTAAAGACGTTTCATGAACTGAGAGTTTTTCTACAGAAGGTAAAATGTAAGTTAGTGATGTCACAATAAGACCCGAGTTTAAATGTGAAGGTGACTTAATTTTTTCAGTCACCCATGGGCAACCGTCGGAGGATTGAGAAGCTAATTTACTTGCAATGCTCTGTAGGGATCTCCCTGTTGTGTCCCAGCAGTCTTTGCAGCCTTCACTTCTCAGAGCTGGAATTCAGAAGAACCGCCACCAAGCTCTGTCTCGTGTTTTAAATTTATTACACAACTACGTGCACTAGTGGCCAACACCTAGCATTTTTGGCAGTACACTTTAAAAACTACTGCACGAATAATGGCGGTGATGTTCATAAGCGATCAAAGAATGTTACAAATATACATCAGATCATGAAGTAAGTGACTGGAGCAATAGCTGAATGTTCTGCAATCTCTAAAAATTTCTCACAATTTTGGCCACTAGTGTATTTTTTCCATATGAAGTTTCCTTCATTTCCAGAATCAAACATTCATTACACAACATCAAATTATCTGTTATCGTCATTGTCAAAGTAACGCTCATTGATTTTAATTGGTTTGAAGTCTACGAATGCTGTTCTTAAGTAGAAGCTGTGCTTCTCTGGGTCTTTTGAATGATCTGTACTGACAGTGGGCCCCGACCTCACATCCGAGGGCACATTAAAGCCTTCTCAACGAAACTGTATGAACCCAGATGCTCAGACATACACAGGATTGTTCAGGTGATGAGAGCTCTGCAAGTTTTCATTTTTTGTCAGTTTTTTTTTCTTCTCATTCATGTTCCTTTAATTGTCCCCCCCACCTCCAATAACAAGCGTTGCTGGGGCATGTAGAGACCGCTGGATCTCTGCCCTGTGCTGAAATTCACCACAGTGCACTTTAACACTTCAGACAAACACCGGATGCACAGCACAGGTGGCAAGGCACGTGATTACCGTCAACTTCATGTCAAAAAAAGCATCCTGCAAGCTTGTGAACTTTCATCTGCAGACTGCTGTTTGACTAAAACAACATTTCTGCTTGGTCTTCTGTATGGAGCAATATTCATAGTCATCTGTGGGGCCCCTGAGCTTCTGTTTCCTATAGCCGGACTCAGTCACCTTCCCACTCGCTCCAGCAACCGATTGTTAGGATTAATCCCCGTGGAAGGCAATGGGGGGCTTTGTGGTCATATGTTTTTCTTGAAATATTTGGAAATGGCCTGGCTTTATGAATACGTCTTTATGGATGAAAGCCCCCCCAGTGCTGACCAGTGACACAGCATGAGTCACTCCCACAAGCCAATAGGTGAGTAAGAAAGCATGTGACTTACTGGAATATGCAGCTGTTAGACGCACACACACACACACATACACGCATATAATGTTATCTGTGAGGTTTTGATGAGGGCTTGGCTATATTAAATTAAAACACAAAATCTAGTCCGTGAAAGTGATAATTGAAATATAAAATGACAAAGATGCATCCTGGCTGGACCAACAAGTGTGATGGTGGAAATTGCAATGAAAGAAGCATTCAGGGACCTGACCCATACAGTAACAACAGCAACAGAGTGCCCATTATCCCAACAAAGAATTTTATATTTAAAACACAGCGTGATCCTTTTCAACAGTTATGCTGAACAATGCAATGCTTCAGAGAGCACTAGAAGTACCATCTTGTTTTGTTGGGGGATGGGACAGGGGAGGGGGGACTTTGATGCCAATGTTGTCAGTGTATCATATGAAAGACAATATACACGAATTCATATGCAAATATGGTGGGGGGGCAGAGTGGCAGAGCTAGGGGAACGTTAGGGTGGGAGGTGTGGACTCGCAACACCGTTGACTCATAGAGACATTTGTGTAATCAGACTTTATGCCCCCCCCCCCCCCAGTTTTGAATAATAACATAGAAAAAAAAGACTTACCTCATCTGCCTGGTACAGCCAAGGCATAAATAAAGGCGAGAACAATGGAATTACTATCACCCGGTTTGTGAGGAGCAGCTACATTGCAGTATTCTTTGGAAACCATGGCAAGAAGATTAATGTTTTGTTAAATATCAGTGTGAGGGTGGGGGGGGGGGGCGCACTTGCAAAGTATTCTAAACTTAGTGTTCCCTGGCGCTCTCCTAATTATGGTGTGTTACCACAGATGTGGCACTAGATCTCGCATGATTCCGCCACGCTGCTAAGCACCATTTAACTGTAATTTGAGCTGTTGGTCGGGGCAATGACTGCATTCAGTGGTGTACAATCAACTGGCCGTAAAAAATTGTACCCAGCGTCCAAGTTTAGGGTCTGTTGCTATGCCCCCCCCACCCCAAACGTCTCTTTGTCATCACATAGTATGTAGTATATGCTTGTCATTTAAGGAAACAATCCAGTACTTTTGCCCAGGGGTACACTAGAGATTTTGGAGCCCCCCAACCCACACCAATCCAGTCATGTTCCAAATTTTTTAAAACCCCTGTCACTTAAGGGCCCTTGCAATCATCCTAGCTTAACCCAGCCTTTGCTACCTAAATGGTGAGAAATATTGTCCTTTGACATAAAGGACGGCAAATTGATAATGGCAAATTGAATCAAGTTGTCAGTCACTTTGGGCTTTATTATTTTTAAATTTTTCCCAAAATATGTCAATTGAATCAGTCTGGCTCATTAACGAGACGTGACGTGTAGCGGCGTTCACCTGAGCTCCGCCGGCAGTTCAGGAGGCGTATTTCTGTGACGAGGGTAAGAGGGAGGGGTGACAGGTTGGTGTTGATGCCATAGAGTTCAGTGTTCAAAGGAGAAGCAGTGCATTTGCCCCGGGCGCTTACCTCACTGACATCCTGCTTATGTACTTTAATCTTCTTTTGTTAAAGAAGTGACCAAAATGCAGGCCGAGACGATAATATCATACATCATGATGGTTCCTCTTATGCCTGTAATCTTCAAGGGCAGCAGTAACTGCCTCAATGGAGCACAAGTATGGGCCTGTTCTGTCCCTCCACTTTTGTTGTCCTCCTTGAGGATGGATGGATTGTCTAGTAGAGGGTAGAGAAGCAGAGAAATGATGGAAAGACAGGGTGTCTGAGAGGTCGGACAGTGACATGGCCACCCTCCACGCTTAGTAAGGTGAAGCCCCATGCTGGAGACTGAGGGACATCCATCAAAGACTGTCCTCTGGCACATCGTCTCATCTCCGGAACCTTCCGTCGTTTCTGCTAAGCGATGTCATCCGTTTCAGTTTGATTGCTCTCTGTGATGAGCGGGGTATGTTTCAGCATCTAGGAAGTACAATTAGTGTGTATATGTGTGTGAGTTTGCATAACCTGTTACACTGTAAATCAAATCCATACACAAACAAAATGAAGGCTAAGACATTTTGTTTTGAGATTGGCATCTCAAATCTCTCTATTTTCTCACAAGTGGAGATGTTATGAAAAACAAGCTGTTGCACCTCTGTCAGCACAGCTGAGACATACGAGTAAAAGGAAGTGTGTGTTTATGTGTGCATATGAGGTAATATGAAAGAGGGGGTCCCAAATTAAACTTAACAACAACAACAATAATAACATAACAATAATAGCAATCATTTATCATCTTCTTTTATTTCTTCTTATTATTATTATTATGTTTGCTTCTGCCTCCAAGCTTCCAAAATTTGGATACATCGTCTGTGTTTAATAATATTCTAATTATTTGCTTCAGCTTTTTTGTTCTTCCCATGACTGCTGAATGACACTCGTGTCAGTGCCACTTTCAGGACAGATGGACAGCTGTTGTTTGTCCCCACCGAAGAGTTACATGGCTGTTGAGGCCTGGGGCTGTTGTAGGGGGCGCCGTAACGCCTAATGACAGGGGCGTGACTCATGTAGCACCTGGGACACAACCCAGCAGCCTCTGCTTCAGAGGAAAGTAGCCAGACATATAGTTGTATTTCAGTAATTAGCTGAATGATCTATGAATCAAAAGATGATGTTGATGGAAAATTCCAGACCTGAAAGGTAGCCTACATCAGCCATCAACTTAATCAATGATAAAAGCCTATTTATGTCTGCTAAATTTATTTGCAAGTAGTGAAAAACTTAAAACAATTGACTGAATAAATTATGTTTGACAAGTTTTTACTGTTTTGGCATTGTGGTTTGTTTGATATTCTTCATATTAAGAATCAAAATCACAGTCCGTAACACTTGAAGGGGCATAAATATTCGTTACTACTGAAGTACAACTCATGATAGATCTTGAACAAATATAGTAGCTACTTGAGATAAAAGATGCATCACTATTTATTAATGATGAACTGACACATCAAGACTTATTCCTTGAGTGTTCACAAATGTTTACAGAATTAACAGATATAGTGACAAATATATTAACTGCTTGAGATAAAACATGCAGTAATGATGAATTAACATAAGATCAGTACATAACTAAGACTTCATTTATGCTTAATTAATACAGAAGTAATAGCATAATACTATATTATTTATGCCCCATCAAGTAAAGTGTTACCAATTAGTGATTAGTTTATAGTAATTTTCCAGCTAAGAGCTTTTATTTACATTTATATATGCAAGCCTTTTTAAAAGATTAGTCCATTTACTACAATGATTTTAGTAGCTTTTCATCTTTACTGAACAAAAGCACAGACAGATCCGAAGCAGCTCGCTATCTGCGTTACATGAGCAAGTTTACGTTTCCCTTCAAGTAGCGTTGGAGCGTCGACTCAAATTACAGGCTCCAAGTCAATTGTTAGAACTTATTTACTGTTGGCCCTTTTCTTCTTCTGCTGATAGCAGTAGACTACAGAAACTAATTAGTGCTTTCAGCTCTGTCCCCATTAGCAGAAACCTGATCCCGGCTCGTACAAAAAAGAAATAATTATGACGTTTCCCCTGTAAATCACTGCTTGCGTCAATGGCCCTCCCATACAAATATGATTTCTTACTACAAATTGTCGGACCTGTTTTCTCTTCCCAGCACATAATTAAAGTTGTGGTGTGTGAAAGGAAGTGATTTGGATCAAAGGCTAGGTAGCTGCACTTTTATGCTCGCATGAAAAGAAAAAAAAAAACAGCTACTGAATACCAGCAAACTGTTATGAATTAGGTCTGACAGAAAGCGCCGCAGCAATAAGCCATATAACCCATATCTGTATCTCGGGCATTTTATTTTGTAATTTTTGCTCCTGTGTAGTTTAAATGCTCATGCCAGATTGTATTTAAATTGTTTGCCGGAGACAGCAGAGTATTTTAAGTGTAATTAATAGTAAGCTAATGAACAGTATTGTCTGGTGAAGGATCTTTCCTTTTACAGAAACACTGGAAACACTTTTTTTAGTAATTTATAAACACATTCATTACAAACAATAATGCATTCATAAAGCATCATAAACATGGCCATAAAAATTTATTAAAAAGGCATAACACATTATAGACCATTCTGGATGCCACCATACACCTGAGGGCAGAAGCTGGCGTGTCACATAGCTGATGAGCAGCGGCCAGTGTGATCAGGGTAATCTGCTCATCCGATTTGTCGTCATGTACAGTCTATTTGGTGTATCCATGCGTTGCACATGCACACGCTCAGATGTCCCTATAATCACATGTGAGAGGCTGACCCCACTCACACTGCAGCATTTCTCAGAAGCCGTAAGCAGATTAGCAAAGGTGACCTCTGGGCAGACATATTGGCCAT
This sequence comes from Hippopotamyrus pictus, assembly GCA_026781145.1. Lineage (NCBI taxonomy): Eukaryota > Metazoa > Chordata > Actinopteri > Osteoglossiformes > Mormyridae > Hippopotamyrus > Hippopotamyrus pictus. The sequence goes on along the minus strand of JAODLC010000021.1, from coordinate 851,886 downwards.
AATTGGCAGATACAATACACACTGACCCAAAGCTCATGGAAAGTAGTGTTGTGAGAGTCTCCTGCTGTGGCTGCACAACCGTGATGCTTTCACCGTGTCACCATTTAGTCACGCAGGTGCCGGGGGTTGTGCAGGAATGGCGCCCTTGTGTACCAGAGTGAACGTTTCAAAGCGCGATGCTCTGAAGGGAATCTCTCTGTCCGCTTCTGGAATACGCAGGCATGGGTGATTCGGTCTGTCTGCTAGGCAGATCTGCTGGGCAAAGGCAGGAGAAAACCTGGCCGTGACACCGAGGCAGAACGGGTGAAAAAAGAAGGAGAGAGAGCGATACGTCGCTCTGTTTCCCAGACCAGAATATGACCTAAGGGCTGTATCTTGAAATTGTAAGTAATTGCAGGATAAGAGTCCCAGGGATGATTAGAAGACGAGATGACATTCCATTTGAGTGATGCACAGGAGCAAGATGAGACGTGGAAACATTCAGAGCAGGGCCTAACGAGGGATACATTCTTTCATATCATTAAATAAGTGGTTATCCCACAGTTGAGCCCTTCAGCTGTATTAGTCGCCTCAAAGGGGACTTTTAAGTTGAGCGAGTGCCATTAATTTGAAAGCCTGCTGTCGAGGTAAGCCCAAACAGCACTGGGACTCCCTTCCCATCAGCCTCTAGAAAATGAGGGCACCTACAGACACTCAGGGTGCGCTTCATAATAGTTTATCCATCTGTTTGTTTCGGTGGCGTAAAATTGCGCAGTGAGTAATATTGCGGCTTCAAACTTGCGGGACTGGAGGTTCACATCCCATCCCCAAACTGTGTGGAGTTTGCATGTCCTTGCTGTGACATGCCCAATGTGTGGCATCCCATCCAGACTCTGCCCTCCCCAGGGTTTCCTGAGATAAGCTGCAGACTCCCTGTCACCCTGTGCTGGATCCTGAGGGATATTTTTGTGAATGAAAGTTTTAAGATGCAGGATGTGTGCTGAGCTTTCAAACTGTGAAAAAAAATGTTCACGTAAGAGGAAGCTTCAATGAACCATTGCTCAGAAATCATATGACTTAACAGTGAATTTCGTTCTTTGATGTCACTGCCTGTGACACTGGCTCATAAACAGGGATGCTGGAGCATGGCTTTTGGCAAAGCTTCAGTATCAGAGTATCACACAGACAGAATGGGGCTCCAAGATAGTGTTTGATTCATCCAGATGATCACACCACAAAATCATTACAATAGATGCAACTGGTAAAATTAATAACCTATCCTTTCTATGGTTTTTCCACTAGAGAGCAGACAAAATTTGCTTACAGTCCCTTACTGTTTAGTGGAGAAAATCTGTCCTTGTTGCCTTCGTGTCAGGGAAAATCAAACATTATCTTGGTGTGAACCTCTTTCTTCACCAGTTATCAAGCCCTATTCAGAAGCCTGCCTTTGCAGCTGTTCAGTATGTATCCTCTTTGTGCATCCTGGTTTATTTTTATAGATAATACACAGCCCCACGCTCTGCTCCTGATTCCCTTTTCATCTGTCTGTCTCAGATATTTGCCTGCAAAGGGATGGTGGTCACTGGAGGAACGCCGTTTGGACAGATGTCCCACTGCCATCGCACGGGAAGATTTAAACACAGATATGTCCTGCGGAAGGAAGAAAGCATGGAAATGAAGATGTGTACAAAAGTGTGTGTAGATTTTATGTTTAAACTGATTTCTTTTTATAGAGGATGCACTGATTTACATCACTGGGGGACCAAAAAAAGCGTTAGCTCCAGTGATATTAGTTTATGTTACTAAATGTCTGCAAATAAATCCAAAGCTTTCACAAACAAAGTGATGCTGATGCTAAGCCTATGGAAAAAAACAGGGTTTATTTGGCTTGGGCTACATGTTGATAACGGGTTTCGGATTTCTATGTTCACACCATTGACTTCCACATCACAGAAGCGCTGCAGAGGTGTTAAATATGGTATTTAAAATAGTTACATAGTTTTTTATTGTTGCCAAGTTTGGTCATCTGGCTGGCATGAGACTTTCGATTTGAGACTAGTCTGCATACGCATTTACATGTATGTAACAGTTTTATTACCTTGAAAATAGTCTGGTGGGTTTGCAAACTACCACAACGCGTTTCATGTAATTTTAGGTTTATATTGGAATAATATAGATTTTCCATTGAATTTCTTACAGGAGCCTAAAAGCGTGTGTGTCGTGCCAAATGCGTGAGAGTTTTTTTTTTTTTAATCAAACAAATAATTTTGCCACAAACACAGATGATCCACAGACACGTTCGCTCATGCACAGACAGGGTGACGATCCCTGGTTATGATATTGATCATTATTGTTTCTTTGTATGTTAATCTGGTGCTGCTTCCAATGACATTGTATTATAATTGGGTTTATAATCTGGTTTATGCTTTGAGGGTAAAAACGTGAGCACTGGGACCAGTACTCTGCCATCTTTACCCCTCCTCCTGTATCCCCCCAAAACATCCACCTTCCCACTGCAAACGTGGGCTTCCCGCCTCCAAGCTCCCACAATGCAGTTGGCTCTTCCTTCATGTTCAATGTAAGAATCTCAGAGCCACCCACTCTCTCGCCTTCTCTATCTCACCCATATCTCTGCCACACTGGTCAGGTGATAAGCAGACAGAGGCGAGTTGATTGAGGGTTAACTGCGTGCACCCGGCCGTCGCAGACCCCAGCGCCATCAAGGGAGGACTGCCAGTGGTGTCTGCATGGCCAAGACCACCTGCCTGGAAGGGCTGAGATGTGAGAGACTCCCAGTGGTGCATAAAGACCGGTTCATATTTTGCCACATACAGACACAAGTGTACGCTTAAACGGCATTGACGTAAATGCAGTTCTCTGCAGCTGAGCCATTGAAACACATAGATTTTGTGTCTGCGCAGCCACGGACCACGCTGTTCCTCACCCACTGCCCATGTCTCTATTTCAGAATATTTTTCTTTCCTCCTCATGCACATTGTGCATATGTGTTAATTGTTGGTTTTCTTATAAACTTTATTGAACCATTGCAAATACATATGAACAGGACAATTCGAAGCATTTTGATCACAAGGTTTCTTCAAACATCCATCCATCCATTCATCCATTGTCTCCCGCTTATCCGAGGTCGGGTCACGGGGGCAGCAGTCTCAGGAGGGAAACCCAGACTTCCCTCTCCCCGGCCAC
>JAODLC010000021.1:781579-848603 GCA_026781145.1 Hippopotamyrus pictus | reverse complement strand
GTGCCCGGCCAGGCCCCATGGGTATAGGCCTGGCCACCAGGCGCTCGCCATCGAGCCCCACCCCCAGGCCTGGCTCCGGGGGGGGGGGCCCCGGTGACCCGCGTCCGGGCAAGGGAAAACGTGTTTCCTGTATTTTCTTCATCATAGGTGATCATTTGAGCCGCACTTCGTCTGGTTCCTCACCCCGGACCAGTTTGCCTTGGGTCCTGGGATCACAGGAACACGCAAACCCCTCCACCATGATAAGGTGTCGGCTCAAGGAGGGGTTCTTCAAACATCATAAATATAAAATAATAGGACAATGTGAAAGATGTGATACACGTGTCTTTGGAGATGTTTTGGGTTATGAATAAAATATTTTACCAAAATATAATATTAATTTCAAAATTATTCTTCCTTATTCTAAATTAGAAGCGCAAAATGTTGTAAATTCTCTTAGAACGTGTGCATTGTGGGGGCTTGACCACAGAAGAACAAACAGTTCTATGTCCATTACACGTGCAGGTGCATGAACTACAATCGCGTGCAGGAAAGTATGTCCCAGCCTTAAGGAATAAGGGTAAAGTTCACAAAACGTGGAGACACACTGCTTCTCCCTTTGCTTATTCTGGATGGAAAATATTAGCATAATTTTAAAGTGTGTAAGACACTGTCCAGTCCTTTAATTTCATTATAACTACAGATGTACATGGATTTGATAGTGGTGCCAGTAAGGTTTTGACTGATGGATAGAGACCGTGCTGTTAATGTCGGAGCCAGGGGAAGGATTATTCAGCATAGCTAAGAAGCCCCACATTCTAACACATCTTGCTGATCTAATTGCAGTGCTTTAGCTTCAGGTCTGAGCCTAGGTCTAGTGCCACTGTGCTACTAAATTATTGGCTGCAGTGCAATATAGTATTGAGTTTCAGGGGTGTATACAGGGGTGGGGCTACAGGGGTATTGAAAGCTGATTGGCCGTCAGAGTGCCCCCTCCCCTGTTACTCACCATTTCAAAATATGTCATTAGCTAATGATAAGGTTTGCTGCTCTTTATCAATTGCGGCTTCACTTATGCCCCCTTCTTTAAAAAATCCTAGAATCAGTCTTTGGTTCAATTTACAGTTTCGGCCTGGAACTTTGTGCCATTGGAGGACAGTGTTAAAAAGGGCCTGTCCCAGTATTCTCCAGCCAAATGTATGACACAAACTGGCAGATTCTACAGGAGGATACGGTTAATCAATGCAATGAAATGTGGGTACAGACAGATGACCTTGTAAGGGCGATTTGACGTGTTCTCTGCAAGTTGGATCATAGGCCCTGTTAGCTGTTAGCGTCCATAACCCACGCTCCGTCTCAATCCGCGCCGCACCCACCCTGCAGCAGCCCAACAATTTCATTACAACTTTAAACAGGCACGTTTTTAAGGCTTTTAATTATTTGTCTCCTTAGATGTGGTTTCTTGAGAAAGGCAGTAAATCAAGAGCAGTGGGACCACAGGGCCTAAAGCTATAAAAACTGCTAAGTAACACTCCCCCCCACCTCCACCCAGCAACCCCTCTCCCCATTTTGTCCCTTTTCTCGTTCCTCGCAAAGGCCAGTGCCTCACAAAGGAGGGGGGGGGGGGTCAGATTACCGCACACTCAGGACTCAGAGGATGCCAGAGGTGTGCCTGCAAATCATCCACAACTTCTCCCAGGATTCCCCAGCGTGGTCATGGCTGGTTCTATGTCTTACTCCCAACTGCCATCTGAAGCTGCCCGTCGATTCCTCCTGCCTAACCTATGGCCGACCTTCCTCACGCATGACGCGTCACGTGACATGGGACAGGAGAGCCACTTGTAGCCCAATGAGTGTTAGAATCAAAGGCCGTTTGAAGAGGCCAGACAAGATACCTGGAGCACGATACTTTCTAAGCATATTGTCTGCGGCGCGCGTGGGTGATTGTGAGTGTGTACCTTAGGGGAGCCACGTGTGGCTGGACAGTGTCTGGGGATGTCTGCCATACCTGTGCCTGGAAAACACTGTGTAAAGTCTGGAATATGTGCAATCAGCCACTTCAATGGTTCCAACAAGTAATTGCCTTGCATTGCCCCAAGATAGCAATCAAGGGACTGAAATGCTGTATTCAAAACCTCTTTAAGAAGAAGTGCTTTGTTTTAAGGCAACATAACAGAGCTCTTCCTCTGTTTTTTAGTGAGTAGGACATGGGTCAGGGCGGGAGAAGGGGAACAGTCAGTGAAATTGAACTAACAGAAACATGTATATCTCTTTGATGAGGGGTTGTACACCTCCTCCCTGCCTCTCTTATCGTTAAGCAACACTTACGCCTACTTGTATAATCCTTTCATGTTACGTGCCAAATGTCCTTTTAACAGAAGAATGACAGAAATATTTTTGTTAAAAAAAAGGCAACGTGTAATCATAGTAATTGCCAAACATATTCCTTGTTCTGTTAGGCAAGCATTCCTTTCAAAGAGCAGAATGTAAATGTGGTGTCTAGGTTTAATAGAGTGAGCCAAAAGTGTTTCATTTTCAGTTTCATTCAGATTATGACAGCATCACTAGAGTGATGCCCAGACCAATTAGCTATTCATTTAGCAGTAAAATTCATAAGTACAACATGCTTTTATGGCATCCCGCTGAGTATTTAATTGCTTTCTGTGTTAGAAAGTGATTTCTTATGCAGCCAGAATAAAAGCAGCCATTGAGTGTGTCCCTCAGTAGCTGTGAGGAAACATGATTTTGTTGCTGTCACCACTCTGACGAAGTACGTTTACATGCACAAGAAAATCAAATTATTGTGTTAGTCCAAATGAAATCGGACTTAACATGTAAACATGTTAGTCTGACTGAAATCGTACTAAATCAAATTTCTCAAAGTCAGACTAAAACACCCATATTATGCGACTGGGAGTTGATTTACTCAATTGGCTGACAGCACTGTAAAATTCACCACTCAACTAAAGGACGCTTTTACACCGCACCAGGTTCCATACTTTTGGTACTTCAAGAAGGTACCAAAAATACGGTACTTCAAGGTGTTTGATTTTCCACTGGCATAAAAACTGGTACCGGCGCCCAATGACATCACAACGTGAAGTGGGGTATTTTGTACTGAATTCAAAAAATGGCTGTAGTTTATTATAAGGTTGTTCGATGTGCAATATTAATACCAACGTCACATGTTGTGCACATGGAATTCTTACATTACTAGTCAGCTAGATTAAGATGAGGCTTTTCCTTACCTTAAATTTGGTACAGATATTATAGGTCAGGGTGTCTTGCTAAAACATTTTACTCTGTCATAGGAAAAAAGCCTTTTCCTTTTCAAGATTATCTAGTATATGTTTAAAAATCAAAGTTTACCTCTACTTATTTTGCATGAGTGCTGTGTGCGTTCTCCAAGACAATCATAATCATTTTCCTCCTTGCTGTTTATATCATTCCTAGACATGTTTGTAACCTTTTTTTGTTTCATAAATACCCCAGTATTTATTACAACAAAATCACCTAGCAATGTTTGAAAAATATCCAATACCTTGCTGTCATAGTATATAATATAAAATACTTTACTTCTTGCTATGCTATATTGATCATATTGCATCTGTTCTTCTGACCATATAGCTTCTGTCACTTCATTTGTCCACGCATATTATTTATTTTATTATTATTATTTTTTTACGTGTGTGACGTATTAGGTCAATGGGAAAGACCCCAATACCACCTATGGTAGCAGAGTCTGACATACGTTGGTCAATAAAACGATTCCCGTCCTGTGCATGTATACTGGGACAAGGACAGTAATCTGATTAAATGGCGTAGTTGAGGTATAACTATAGCTCGACTTAGCTGTGCGTGTAGACATACTGACTGTAGTGACGTACGAAACGCTCATGGAGTTAATTGAAAGTCGTTGACATAGATATTTTACCGAAGCGACATATATTAAATGTCTTGGTCAAAAAGACAGTATCTCTGTTCTTCCATTACTACACAACCACTTCTACTGTATGTGATTAACACTGCATTTTGTTAGTTACAAATATATGCTATTTTTGGCTTGTTAGCATTGCTACTTAAAGTAGAGTTCACTGAGTATATGCAGTAAGGAAGCCTGCTCTGTCAGTGTCGCACTATAGAATCAAATTTAGCGTGTTGAGACTTAGCACATGAGTTCTCTTGTCAGGTTAGTAAGGATAAACTTTCAATTCACGGTTAAGTCAAACTTTCAGGTGCAAGGATGGGGGTTCGGAACAGCTTTCAGTAGAAAACACATCGACTTTGAAATAATCATTCATAAAATCTTTATGAAGTGCGTTAGATATGCGAGGCAGGCCCAGGATTTATGGCCACACCGGTTCTTTGCCAGCTGTAAACACGCTGATGAAACAAGCCAGGCTCATCTGTTTGCGAAGCGGGGAGAGATACCTGCAGCATGGCTTTGTGCTGTGAGAAGCTTCTCAACAACAAGTAACATTACTTCCTGCAAGGCACTAAAGCGTTGGGCTGCGGTCATCAACAGATATTAATGCTGGGACTGAAATCAAGGCTGTACATAGTGGGCTGGAGAGGGCCAGCAGATGAAGGCCAAGTGTTTGAAGTGCACCAGTGCAAGCCAGACATCTGAAAAGGACAAGATCACTAATGTGCCACGGTATTGGCTGAGAGTATATTGTAGCAGATGTTTGGCCCGTCTGGGTTGGATAGTGGTTCAGTGGTCAGGTTAGACTGACCTAAATGTATGAATAATGGTGCATAAGATACTGTTTTTTCCCCTTTCTTCTACTCTTTCCACTTGTTCAAAAATGCTCGACCACGTTTCCTTTAAAGCACATAATTATTCTGAAGCCCATACATTTCACTCCATAATGGAGATAGGGACATTTCCTTGTAATTTATGAGGATAGGGTCCAAAGATTTAATAATATTTGGATAATACTGCAACCGGAGTTGTCCGCACAGCGTGATGGATGGAAGGGCAAACGGGGCCCATTGCAATTCTGAGCATGACATTGTATTGGCACTCAGCAACTTGGTAGCCATTCACCATTTACAGCGGAGGCTCAAAGCAAGGATAAAAGGCACAGAGGCTCATGAATTATATATTTAAGGATGGGTGATTGGGAAAGGGGCGAGATGCGAGCTTACTGACATTGTGCAGTTAACAAGTCATGTCGATAAATGAATTGGGGGTTCGAATAATAGGTGGCTTTTCGGTGCAGTTCACGTACAAAAGCCACAGCGTGAAACGTGGATGGAGGGATATGTAAAGGCATTACTGCTGACAACCGTGTGTCTAAATGGTTCTGCAGTTACCAGGAAGTATCACACTATTCCTGGAACAATCATATAGACTGCTGGCCCTCAGCTGATCCAATCCGGGTGAGCCTGTCTTCGTGTGGCAGAAATATCTCTGCTCTGCTAAATACAGAACATAGACCCTCCCCAAGCCCAAGAGTCAGGCCCCTCCTGCAGGTCTGCAGTCCTGCCTGTTTTTACTCAAACCCAGATGGCTAACCCAACAGCCTTTTGGATAGGGGCTGACAAGTCGGCTCTATTGATGTATGCTTTATAACGATAAAATAAAACATTGTAGCGAAGCTGTATAAGGAAAAATAAAAGTGGTCATCCCCAGGATGTCTGATGCTTTGTAATTTATCTGTAAATAACGAGAGCATCAAATTGACACGGCAGACAATGCTTATGACATGCTTTATTCCTATAGCATTTTAAATGGTTTCGAATGCAGATTATTGTTGGGCGAATAGCTACTAATGATATTGATGCAATTTTAGCGTTGAGTGGGCAACAGACAAATAGCCGCATCCTGTGGTGACACACGGAATTAAAAATTTTGTCTTATTTTCAGTTAGCAACTTGCTGGATTATGATGGATTCTCCAGGCATTGCACAGTTAAATATGGCACAATCCGAATTTATATGCGGGCAGATGGAATCCCTTAAAGGAAACGTCCGTCTAATACCACAGCAAATATTCACACATGCCGCAGGCTACATTTTGATTGTTTTGATTTGGATTGTAAAAGCTGCATTTCCATTGGATTGGTGTTTATTTAGGTGTTTGGCTTCAACCAATCAATCTTCAACACATACACCTCATAATAATGTGTTATTTTTCACAGAAATGACTGATTAAACAAAATCCAGGTTTCGATTTTATTAGATAAGATCTGTGTGAGGAGACTGAGTAAACGGAAGGCTCCCTCATGGGGTGGGCACTTTTCTTCAGAATGCCCAAAGGTAACGAGAGGCTGCTTTTATTGTCAGTGTCCTGGAGATAACATCAGCCAGAGGGACCATTGTTCAGCAGCTCACTCCATAGATCTGGGAAAAAAATACATCTGAGGTGCATGGCATTAAGAGATTACCACCTGAGATTTATGAAAATGTGAAGTGGAAAAGCAACAATGAGCAGGTCAGAGCCGGGCAAACTGGCTTGATTCATGCTGGGAGCAGGGGGCTGTTAACTGCCAGACAACAAACAAATAAACGGGGGCCGGGCTTTGATGCTTTTACCGCTTCACCTTCAATTAGCAAATGAGCACAATTGTTTGATTGTCCCCGAGCAAAATCAAACCTTTTATAGGACAATAACCAGAGCAAGCAACCAAGCAGATAAGTTGCAGGGGTATTGTTCTGGTGGGAGGGGGGTGATGTAGGGTTTGCTGTGGAATGACTTGATTCTGCTTAAAATCACACTGCTTGAGGCATGATTATTGTATGATGGAAGATCTTCAGATCGATGTATTGTAAAACAACATGTGCCAAAAGTAGATATGTTTTACACGCGTTAATTAATGAGTATAAATCACCTTTAAAGGGATACACACTGTCCACCCCCTGCCCCATGCTTTTCAGTAACCAATCAATGGCTCTGCAGACAATCAACATGCATCCCAATTGGTTGAATTTCCAGAGCCACAGTGACAGATAAAGCTGCTGCTAGAGATTAATAAGATTGTGTACTGCTCAGTAAAGCCATTGTCTCTATTACCCATTGCATTGACTGCGTATCTCTCTGATATTATACGTCCAACTAAATGTGTGTCTGTCCATCACAGAGTTAAAAACTTATTAAATGTCTTTCTTCTTACGGCCATGTGCTACTAGTGCGTTGTGGTGCTTCCTCGTTCAGCCACGGTCAGGTAACAATTAAAGTATATAAATTAATAAACAATAAAGGGGGGAGCCATAGTACAGTGAAAGATTGGTAACACTTTCACACCATGAATGTGTTTATAAATTACTAAAAACATTGTCTTAAGTAAAGTGTTACTGAAAGAACTAATACTTAGACAATGCACTTTACATAAAGATCTCACCCGTCCATGAGTGACACCCTTATCCTATACAGGTCATATCCAGCAAATAAGAAGTTATATAAGTGATTCACTTATAATTTACATATAGTCATGCCAATTCTATTTTAAGGATGATCTGTTTACCTAACACTGTTTTGTATAGTATGCTGTGGTTCAAAAAGACTAATTATTTCTGCATATTTAGCATACACATAAACATTTTCATACATAAAGGCAGTTTTTTAGAGGTAGTTTATGCATCTTCGTTATTGTTCCTGTTTCAAAATCATGATTTTATTTTAGTGCTGTTTTATTTTAGCTTGCAGAAATGCCTAGCAAGACACTGACACCTCAAATATTTGCAGGCATTCAGCTGTAAGTCTTAGTATTGACTTGTCAACTGTAACTCTGTAACTTCTGTTGATTCATGGATGAAGGAAAGAGGCTGATTTACAACAATACTGAATAATGTCCTTATGGCCAGCACGCAGACTGTTTAAATCCTGTTTAAATGTTTCAATTTTCTAATACTTTTTTGGCAGTTTTCAAATATCATTCTGAAGCACTTTATGGAAATGAGGGTTTACACTGTTATTTTTCCTTGATTTAAATGATCCTTTTTTGTTACATTAATCATTTTAGCTACTATAAAAGCTTAGTGACACTGAAAGAAATATTACTAATGCCATGTTTCACACACCGGTTAAAAATCTAGAAAAATTAATATACAGAACTGTTTGGTTCCTTTTAATTTAATATGGTATGTGTTTAAAGAAAACACATTTCCTGAACACACCGTATTCATGAACTTCTCACACATTTTAAAATATATGTTGCCTTTAACAAGGTTAGTTCACATTACCAGTTGAAAAGCTTTTCTGTTAAGTGTAAATATCTCTAAAAAAAATCTGTGTGCCACGTTTAACGAGGTCGTGGAAATACGGTATTTACCTGGAATAAAATAGGTGTTAACAGGAATGAAGCTAACGTCTTCAAAACCCAAGGTCATCTGACTTTGATATGGGAAAAGTATTAGCGAAAATATGAATAATATTATCCTAACTGTATGTTATTAATAGGTTATTTTGATATAGAGAGAATGTTATAGAAAATGTGGCTGATATTATATTATTAATAAGTTTTGATATAGAGAAAATATTATATAAATTATGGCTGATATTATCCTAACCATCATATGTTATTAATAGGATATTTTGATATGGAGAGAATATTATAGAAAATATGGTTGATATTATCCTAACCATGTGTTGTTAATAGGTTTTTTCTGTTTCTTTGTGATTAGCATTAGCTTCCCAGAGTCATTTTCCTTTGGTGCGCTGTGGGGGGTAGTTTCACAGCATTAGGGACATGTGTAGTGAATTACTGCAGTGTTCAGAGACATATAGCCCCCAGGGCTGCTGTGACACCCTGGATGCACACGTAGGGATGGCCATAGACCACACGCTGGCCTCCTGGCTTCCTCTTCTGCCTTAGGATGCAGCCGTCCCCGCGTGGCATCTCTAGGGGGTCATCATGTGTTGCTTTTGCTGGTGGCTAGTCGAACCACTTGTGAGGCCTACAGCTCAGAGACACACAAGAGTAACAAACATGAAGCCGGCCGTAGGCAGCTTGGTCCCTGCAGGACAATGCACAGTGAAGGCTGTGGTTCCAGGTACCTGGTGATCCCATGCCTCAGTAGCCCAGAGCCAGCTGCTTAACCTGCACCTCTCCAGCCAAAATATCCAGCTATATAAATAATCAAGCACGCTACGAGTTTTAGCTAAGTAGTGTCATGCATAGACTTATGCAGGTCAGCTCGTGGGAGTTTTCCTTACACAAAAATGTTCTGAGGGCAGAAGGAAAGATGATTGGTTCAGAGAGATAACCAATCAGATTGTCGAGAAGGTGGGACCAAGCAACAAGAGGAGGCAGGACCAAGACATCTGATTGGTTGGTCCCACCTCATCTTGGACCCACCTCATTTACAATCTGATTGGTTATCACAGAATCAATCATTTTTCCTTCTGCCCTCAGAACATTGTTTTGTAAGTGTCCCCCTCATATTTCATAATTATTCGTTTGGACCCCCCCACATTTAACATAAAATATTATTTTTATGCCAGTGTGTCTCCCCCCCCCCCCCACATTCAAAATGCTTCTGACGCCCCCAGTCACACGCCATGCCCTGGTTTTGAGGCCTCGCTCATTCAAGGCATAATGGCATCCCACCGTTTGGAGCATCACCATCCTGCAGGTATCCCAGCATCCCCCCGCCCCCCTGCTGTCACACAGCAGCTTATCTTCAGCGGCCCTGTAATTAATACCTATCTGAGTTGTCTCTGTAATCAGGGGGCTCGCTGCATGGGGGCTGCGCACGCAGACAGCTCTCTCTGAAGGGGCCTGCACTGGCAGCACAGGTGCGTAACTGTGTGACTGGGGGTGTGACGCAGTTTAATAGCTCCCGAAACTAGCCTGATGAGTAATTTTCTGATTCAACAGGAGGCAGTTTTAGGTTTGAGGGAGACCTGGAGGTGTGGCTCTATGAAATATATAATCAAATTAATTACATATTTTAGTGAACTTTTGTTAAAAGCAAATTAATTTCTCTTGTTGGAAAGTGAACGACTAGAAAATAATTTCATTCACCTTAAGACACCAGTTAAAATATAATAAGACGGAAATAAGGGATAAGAAGATTGGCTTTGTCAAGAATGAAAAAGAAATGAAAGAAAGACACTTCATTTGCCATTTTTACAGATGCTGAGGAACTCCTCGGTTTGTCACATGAGAGACCCACACAAGTATATGTAAGTTTGGGTGTCGGAGCACAGGGCCAGTCAGTGTGCCCCCCCACCACACGATGACAAAACCTGATGTCCTTCATAGACGCTAATGTTCCTCTGTCTTCCTCAGTTGCTGACATGTGCACTGACGGGTGTATTCTCAGAAGCTATTGTTTATTGTTTTGTTTTACTGCTTTATTGTTCTGTGTTATTCATTATGTGTGTTACTTATTGTTCCCGTGTACTCATTGTTAGCCGCTGCTAATTGCCGCTATTCTTTAACATAGTGGTAACCGACAGTCCATGGGCGCTGTGCGAGTAAGAATCTCATTCTACGGTGTAAGTCTAACAGTAAACATGGAATGTGAACTTTTAAGGTAGAGAGAATGACAGCAGAATGATGAATCAGAGCAACAGTGTGGCTGAAATTAAGAGGGACTCATAGTGCCATAATGTTTCAGATTGGTCAGCATAGTTATACACATGCCATAAATTAAATGACAATATTCTGGATCCATTATCAATTTCAATCAAATCACCTGAAGGGAACCAGATGAATAAATTATTGCAGTGTTTATATGTTACTATCACGACAGGGCTTAAGATACAATTGTGTAAGAAGGAAAAAAGATCTTTCATCTTCCAGCTGCAATCAAATAAAAATTATCTAAGAACTGATGCTTGTAAAAAAAGAATTCACATTTAAAAAATGAAATTCAACAGAAAATCATTAGCTGATGTCTTTAATTCAAGTCTCTCTTATCTTTAGTACGGTAATCCTGTTAAACACATGATGATTCCACAGCGAGTTGTCAGATTTCTGTAAAATAGAGATGAAAGGAATAAACAAAATCTTGAGAGAACTGACTAATGGGGTCTCTGTCAGGGCAGACACACAAAGTAATTGGTCCATGTTTGATATAAAACCTATTCTGGACTCAAGCACTTTTTACTTATTCCATCTACCTCTTTTTGTCACTGAAAGAATGTTTCCTGCTTGTGGATTAATTAAAGTCCAAACATTAAATATTGATTGATGCATTATCAGTGCCTAGCAGTTGGATCCTCTCACATCGACTTGCCGGTTGATTTATTGTCATATTTGCGGAGTCATTTCGCTTGATAACAAAGAGAAATGGCTCGTAACCCGCTGAACCTTAATCCTTTTAAGGTATGTGAGATATCTGGGTGCCTCTAAATGCAGCACAGACTGATGACTTTCCGGACCGTTGCAAGAACTGCAGCTGCTTCCATGGAAAAATGCAGCACTCTTTCACTACACATACATTTACACTGTCCATCTCATGTCATTTGTCCCAAGATAGTGAAACGTGTCAGCTCACTGACATTAGTGACCACATCTGTATATCTGGGAGTTTTAATTTACTAGCAAACACCCCATACTACTGCAAGTGGATGGGTGTGTTATGTTATTTATGTTTGTTCATATTTATGTCTATATTTGTTATGTCATTTTCTCACAGCCATAGAGCTGCTAAATGGTATTTTGTTGTTTCTGAAAACAATGATAATAAAGATCTATTCTATTCTATTCTGTTCCGTTCCATATTTAAATCTAGTCTTTCCTTTCTTTTCTTTTTTCCTGTTCTTTTATTTTTCTACCTCTATATAGTATATATCTCTAAAATAATTATGTTGCCATAACAAGCATAATGCAGATGTTTGCTGAAACAAGTAATTCCAAACATGGCACAGGACTATATACAGAGAGTTTTATATAATTAATAATTATTTGCTGAATGTTTCATTAGCTGCACATTTTCTATGCACTGTTGGTGAATCTTTGAATTTGTAAATTGCTGTTTAAGAAAGTAAGTTTGAGGTCTGAGGTTTTCAAATTTTTTCACACAGGATTATGAGAATCTGGTGTGTGGACTAAATTTAATTAAAGAGTGCTTCTCCTTTCTATCATCATTCAGAATAAAATTCAATATGTTGTAATGCTTGTATTCAGTTGTGCGTAATAAATGTTTTTGGATTTATAGAGTGCAAAAGAAATAAATGTGCTGTTTATACATATGCACTCTGTATAAATTGAATGAATTGTTTTCCCATTGTACATTTTTTTATTTATACGCATTTTCTTTCAGGTTATTCTTGGCATTTAGCTGCAAACTATTCTGTGGTAGCCCACTGCTTGTGGGATTTTTGCTTTCCGACTTGCAGCACGTGTGTTGAAATGCTGTCCCATTTCGTATTAAGCGGGCAGAAGGCCTGTGTGACTCCCAAATTGCATTATTCCTCATGAGGAGTTTGTGTGGGAAATTCCCCATGACCCCATGTACGACTAGCCACAAGGGAGCCCACGCTGGCCTTTTTTTAACAGACCTAATAGATTTTGGATTTGGTACTGGGTATTTTTGGTCTGCAGTCTTTATGGGGCATTCATACAGTTTAAAACTCCGGAATATTGACTTGTAATTCTTTCTCAGACTGAAGATGAAAGAGACAATTGTTGTGAGTTTTGACGGCTTTGTCAGGGTAAATCCTATTCCCGCTTCGACTTGAAGATTGAGTTTACCTGCTGTGTGCTTTATTGCAGCTCGCGTTTAAATTCCTGAGAGTAGGATTTTACGGTTACAGCCTGGGTTTCAGGTTTTAGTTCAAGCTGATAAATACAAGAATAAAAACTAAGCAAAACTGATAGTTTCGGGACGTAAATCTTCCCATGGATATAAAAGTGAATGTTTTTAAAGGAACAATGTGCTTCTTAAATCGCACACGTTCAACTCGGTTCCGAGACGCGAAAGTCTTCTGGAGATAAAGTAAATTTCATTATCGTGTCACTGTGGATCTTTGTGTTCACAGGCCCACCGAGCAGACAAGGTTTGAGGTGTAATTGTATCAAAAGGAGAGGAGATTTTTCTCTTTAATCCTCAAAATAAATTGAATCTACCAAATGAGAGAAGTTGGTAGTTGCAGTACCATGTTATGGGTTGAGGAAAAAAAAGGGTCATGCTACGGTGAACTATTCATTTACTGTTTTACTCTATATAATATAGACTAAGTTATATACATCACTAGTCAAAATGTCCTACCAGTCAAAGGTATTTGCCCACACTGAGATTTTCTACATTTGCATGTTACTCACATTTACTAAAAATACACTCAATATTCTCTGCTAACAAATGAATGTACAGTATGTTCACATTTGAGTACCTTTATTAGGAAGAGAATGTCGTATGTTTGATTCATCAAAGTAACATGCACTGGTGTATACTCTTACCATGTTATGAAGGAATCTTGTTTTATTTGACTTATATTTTCATTTATAATTGTTCACTCAACCTTCCGATGCTTAAGAAGAATAAATAATAAATAACTGGAAAAGTGGTAAAAACCTGTGGCATGCAAACGGTTTATGTTTATAATGTTCCTGGTACCAAGACCTGGATCAGTGGTTAGGAGCAGAATAGATAATAAATGAGTATTTACAATATCATTACATGATGAATAAATCGAATAATAGTATTATAAGGCATTTAACCACAACATGTTTAACTTGGGTATAAGAACAGAAGAGGCGCGACAGTTAATCTAAGGACAAAACCAGCGAGAAAAAGGGACAACATTTGTTAATCAACTATTGACCCATAGCGATGGGTAATTGTGAAAAGCTTTAAGGTGTGAAGTTCTGGACAGCATTGTGTCTGTGAGTTACGGCCATGGAGGGGGGTGTCTGGGGTATTCTGTTGCCCCAGTTGCCACTCCTAGGGATGTGACAAGCTGCTGTTAACCCCGGGGTGTGTTTCTGCGTGCCCTTCCAGGGCTCCGGTGGGACCTTTGATGTAGCCCCTCTGATGTCACTAACGGCATGATCTCACACTATTGTGCTACAGCTAAGAATCAGAAAGGCTGCCAACTTTTACCAATGACATTCATCAGGTTGACAGTGTGCTATTACATCGATAAGCACTTTAAATCTCTGTCCTCTAGAAAATTTTGTAAATATGTCACAACAGCGTTGTTGATAAACTTTTGCTATTTTTAAATGTATTTTTAAACGGGCAGATCTGTTCTTTATCTTACCAGAATGTCCTTCATCTAATCTAGGCCCCATTTAGTAAGGGGTTTATATGAAAAAAATAATACAAAGGCATGCTGATGGAAAATTAATGCCCCAGTTCTTCATCCATGTGGTCATTCTTTTTAATTTCATTAATGAGTCACAACTGATAAGTCACAACTGGAATTTCCCAGATCATTCTTAGAACTCCGCACACATAAATTGTTTGTTCACTCCCCTTTGTTTAACGTTTGATATTTGAAATGACAAATATCGATGCCAAATTTGATGTTTACTATATCCTGTGTGAGTCAGTGGCTCTGTTTTCCTTTAGCCAGGCTGAGCATTATTTCCATTTATATACGATTAAAAGCCGTTGGTCAGAAACCCCTACAAAATCAATCTACATGTTCAAAGTTAACTGATGGACAAGACAAGGAAATGGTGTTTCATGCTACTTTGGTAACAGCCAACTGTAGAGCATCAGACCCTGGGACTATCTATGTTTGTCTGATTAGGCCCTGTGTCCTACTTAAGATCCATTATCCTGTTCATTGTATGGAATGGATGCCAAAAAGCTGTCTCAGTCAGAAGCCAGATCCAAATCCTGCTGTTATTCCAGTCCGAGCTAATCATAGAGTCCCGGTATCACTTCTCACCAGTCTTGAATTTATCGCTCGTTTAATTCACACTTGGACAGGACGTGGTCAGTCCTTCTGATCACACATCTCTCTATACGTGCTGCATGGATCTGGTAATTTGCATGCTGTTTTGGGGCCTGATTTTGTTCCCCCATATGTTGCTCAGGTCACTAAGCCGCTCTTTCTCATGTGACTGTTTTACATCTTTTTTCCTGTAGCATTTCAGTTCTACAGGTTTTCTTAAAATTGCCATTTCAGACATTTAGAAAATTAGCATTTTTTTTTGTCCTGCAAATATTCCCCATCAGGTCACGTCGCAGGTCCTGGGGTCCAAATCCATGATGCTGCAGTAAATGTTACCCACTCCCTGATATGTGGAAAAATGCATGTATTTTGTAGTAGATTTTTTTGTGAAGAAATTATGTGTAATATTTACAATTAAAATTGTAGGACCAAAATTTCATCTGTATGCCAAAATATGTGAAATGCAGAGCTTATCCATGTCTTTTTGTAGTCCTCAATATTAACTTCCTACCAAAATATTACAAAAATTACCTTATATAACAAAGTGGGTAGAGGTGATTCGCATCCCTGTGCTTACCCCTGTCCCCACAACACATGAGCACTCTCTCTCTCTCTCACACACACACACAAACACACACACAAAATTATATCTTTGTGGGGACTCTCCATTTATTTCTATGGGAAAAACTTTAATCCCAATATGACGGCCTTAATCCCTACCCAGCCCTAACCTTAACCATAAGTAAACAAACAAAATTTTTTTTTTTTTTTTGCATTTGCATTTTTACTTTTTTGATTGCATTCAAAGATCTTTGTGGAGACCTGAAAAATGGTCCCCACAACATCAAAAAAATAGTTTTTTATTACATTGTGGAGGACATTTGGTCCCCATAATGTAATGTAAAAATAATACACACACACACCATTTTCCCTCACCCACAGCTGTCACACAAAGTGCTTGAGATATCATGTGTGACCCAGAAGTTGTGGGACCCCGCTGCTCACAAGCCCACAGTAACCGCTTCAGGTCCGGCGCTGGCGCTGGCCCTGACTGAGGGTATCGCGGCGGCTCGTCCCTGGGGGTGTTTGTCAGGAGATGTTCCTCCTCTCCACCGTGTTTACAAATGAAGGGCCACAATTGGCCATTCTGGGAGGGGGGGGGCACTGTGAACCCCAGCAGCCTTGTGGAAGCCCAGGCTCTCCCCGTGAATATTAACGAGAGCCGGGGGCTATCAGCACAAAACAAAGCTCGGTTTGAGTGTCAGGGCTGATAATGGAGCAGCCTCTTTCACGGGGTATTCTGGGCACTGGGGGGGACGGCGGCCGTGGAGGGCTGAATGGGACAGGAAGTGGTGTGTGTGTGTGTGTGTGTGTGTGGGGGGGGGGGGAACAGCAAACTTCATTGAAAGGAGACCTGTGTGTCTGTTGGAGAAAAATACTTCAGACATGAGATGCTTTTTAATGGTGAAGCGACCGGTTTCTCTGCGGGTTTTTAAAACGGGTCACTCCTAACCTTGTACAGTGGGGAAAAGAAACTCAAGCAGTTGTCTCAGATTCAGTTATATCAGGGTAAGACCTCCCTAAATATTTTGCACAAACTACAATACAATATGCCATAAACTGTATCTTAAAGATTAAATAAACAAATATATGTGAAATGATTATTTTTTTAAAAATATGTTTATACCACTAATAGCGTAACTGTGCCATTCAGAGTCACTGAACCATAAACTTACAAGCGTAAATTTATGGCGGCATTCTGACATCACTGTGGGTCTGCCACCATTGGAAGCAAGTGAAGACCCTCGTGACGGACGTGTGTACGCTGCGGAGGCAGCTCAGCGCGGTGAGAGAGAGCCGGCCTGCCCGCCCACTCCGCTGCGGATAGGCGGGAATCAGCGTAAGATCAAGAGCTCAGCCTGCCGCCAGCAGGTCCGTTTGCCAGCCAGAACCTTCACGCTGGTTAGCTGGAGCAGTGTGAGAAAACGAAACGCTCCTTAAACACTTCATACCATCGTTTCTCTCTTTAATGCAGCAGTTTTGAAACAGAATTACTTTTTGCTTGCAAGTGTAAGCAAATGTTTTCTACTTACGTCCCTATTTTTGTATTTATGTTCTGAGCAGATTACAGTTCTTGTTGTAATTTGTCAATACACTAACTTAACATGCTTCCCTGCGAAATTACTTTGATTTCTCTAAGATGTCGGTAGTGTTTGTCTTTCCTCCCAAGCCAATCCCCACAACAAATTCTTTGTCTGTGGATATTTATTGTTACTAACATATGCCATTTCTTTTATTTAATTGTGAGAG
This sequence comes from Hippopotamyrus pictus, assembly GCA_026781145.1. Taxonomy (NCBI): domain Eukaryota; kingdom Metazoa; phylum Chordata; class Actinopteri; order Osteoglossiformes; family Mormyridae; genus Hippopotamyrus; species Hippopotamyrus pictus. The sequence goes on along the minus strand of JAODLC010000021.1, from coordinate 831,514 downwards.
CATTTTCCAGGATTAACTGTATCTGTCGTTTATCGTTCATCAAAGTATACAGACAGATAATAATTAAGATTCACCAGTTACCCCCTTGCTGGCATGTAATGTTGCTGGAGCTCTTAATATTCTTATTACGCATCTCCAGACACAATAATGCCGGTGCGTTTTACATATATAAAAGCAATTTAGGAAGCTTTAGCATGACGAAAGCAAAATACAACCGAGGGACAACAGACGTGAAGAAAGGCGCTCAGGAAATGCCGGGTGAACGAGCGCCACTTCCCATTCAGTCAGGCGCATTTTGTCACTCACTCTGGCATGAACTTGGTACGAGGAGGCAAGCCCTGTAGCAAAATTCCTTCAGTTCATCGGAAAATTTGATTAGTTAAACTACCCCGGGATGTCTGGGTGTGTATGAATCTACTGCTTGTAAGCTTTCACGCCGGCTGCGGCTGCTCCATCCCGCCCGCTCCCGGAGCTGACTTTCCCACCTGGCTGTTGAAGCCAGTGCACTTTCAGATCTACGTCTGCCTTCCTTATTTGAGGTCACCACCAAAACTGCCTCTCGCTATAACTGCATTTGAGGGAACCACAAAGTTACATAGAAAGAAGCACATACTGTATATATTATCTATCAGTCATGTCTTTCACTTTTATTACAGTTTTTAAGCAATATATCTCAATAACTTCTAAAAGCAACAGAAAAGCTATTAATAGCCTGAAAATAGATGAGGGTGACTGACAATTCAGGAACTTGTCGATGATAAAACAAGGAGCGCAAGACAATCCCTGAGCAGATAATAGGAAGACGGTGAAGCAATGCTAATCATTTAATTAGTGATGACCACTCTCTGTTTGCTCTAAATGTTAGTGTAGATGATTTCCCCAAGATACTACCTCTGAAATATGACGTTTCTAGTTTTGCACGTCAGTTTACTATGCGGTGTTTCCGATTTTGGTTATTACAATTAGAATTTTGGCAATCTAAAACTAAAGGCTATTATTTATTGTAGTATAATTGAATAATAGAGAACTGTATATTTCACTATGTTGGCGTGTATGGATATTTCGAAAGTTGTTTCTTAAATAAATAATTCAACAAATTACTTCTTGTTCTTTTGCAAATGTAATGCATTGATTTAATTAAATAAATGTCACGTTTTTAACAGTATGATTTTTACTTTTTAAATGAGTGGACATTTAAAGTTTTACTCAAATTAAATAATATTAAATAAAGATTAAAAAACGCCTTTATTCAGAGAGTTTTGTTGCTTCTGTTTTCCGTAAGGATTTTAAGCAAAATAATGCAGTTTTAAAAACAACATTTAAAAAATCTACATTACGTTATTGAACTCTTGGCTACACGGTTAATGCATCACCACATAAATTAACTGACATTAGAACATGTTGATTATCGGCCTGTCTAATTGTGGAATGCAACAGTCTTTTTATGTTTTGTCTTGTACACCTTTTAATATTTCAGTAATGTAGGATACTACTAAGAGTACAAGAAATTGGAACTGTTTTGCCTAAATACTCCCAAAACGTTTCCTTACAAACTGTTAAAGACCACTCAACTTTTTATTCCAGACTGAAACCGGCTGTGTATTTGATCATAGTAAATAGGCCTATAATTGATAACTTCAATATAACACCTAAAAGGTAAATGTAGAAACATAATCCTTAACGCGTGGTGCAGCAGTACTTTATCGATCAGTGGGATTGAAGATACACGTATCGTCATCAAGTTCTGTTTTGTAATTCCAGAGCCTAGATGTTTTGATTCTAATTTTTACAAGATACTCATTTTAATCAAAAGCAACTGCTCATACTTTCTTCTTGCTTCGTCCCATATGTTACACGTCCGTGAATTACGGTGCGTAATTATTTCACTTATTTTACGAGTTTTTTTTTTGTCGTTCTTTTCGCTCTTTATCTTCAGCTCTGAATGAATAGGAGTAAACAGGGCGCCTTAAAATACTCGCAAGTTATTCCATCTATTCGAATGTAGATCACGTTGATAAAGTGTAGGAAATTATCCACCGCAACGAGTGTAATGAGCGGGACAATGTAAGTGCAAAGAATGGGTAACAGGGTACCGCAACACTGGGGAGAAAACACCGCCATCTCTAAATAAATTGTTTTCTTTTTAAATAATTATTATTTAACATATATTTATACATATATTTAACATATTGCCTGTCGTATTATACGGAGGTATCCCCCTATAGCCTAATTACTTTGCCTCCTAGTATGGGGTAATAGTTTATTAGTTTAATTTATTTATAGCAGATATCGAAAAGCACGTCTACATTGTTATACAACGATGCCTGAACTTTGAATAAAATATTAATACAATGTGAAAACATCACCAGACAGAAACGCCTTATAAATTTTCGTGCAGTGTGTGTGTGTGTGTGTGTGTGTGTGTGTGTATATATATATATATATATATATATATATATATATACACGATTGAATAATGTCAAACGCTATGTATTTTCGCACAGTAATCAGTTATCTGATGTCTGTAACGATCGTGAAAGATGTTCCTCCACAGCCTGAACCCTTCAAGCCTGTATTGATTGGCGCGTATCACAGATGTGTGCGCATCATGCCCACAGAGCAAGACTTGTGTCACATTCTCCAATAGCAATTTAAAAATACGCTGAGAGGGACTAGCCTTTTACCACAAATAAAACCTACCCGTTAAATCACTACATGTAGTTATATTCAAATGTAGCATTTTCCTGCACGTTCATTCTGTCTATTTGTTATACATATATACAAAGTAAATGTGTTACTTTTTATATATGGTGTTTTTTATTAATGTTATTAGATAATCTAGAACTTGTGTATTACTTTTAAGAACAGGGAAATACCATAGGCTATATGTTGATTTTCACGTTCGGAATATAGTTTGGGATGATCTTTTGAGGTCCTATCCTTAGCACCTGACTTCTCTCCATCTCTTTGTCCTTCTCTCGTTAGTGCCATTCATTCTGTGATTGTTAACACAATGTAGCCTGACCGTCCGAAGTGAATCTCGCTCAAAGTGCCTTTCGCTTGACTGCTCTGCAAATCACCCTGTTTACAATCTCACACCAACACTCACATCAATTAAGTTGCCATTGATTTTTCAGCCAGCGACATTATAATGCTGCGGCTATTTCTCCTTTATTTCTTCTCCATGTTTAGAGGTTATACCTGCTAAAAAGAAAGCCGAATTTATCTCTGTTAGATGAATTTTAAAATACGATTTTGTTAGTTGATTAATTTTATCATTGTTATTTAGAGCCCTTCCTCACTATAATGGTAATTTTACCCCAAATGAGAAAATGTTTTACGTACTTTTTCACAGGTTTGGTGTGCGTTCTTGGACTATAATAATAATCTATATGATAAACATGTTTATTTATATTGTACTATAATGTATAAAAACACGACGCACCTTTGTGCAAAAATTACCAGGGTTGTTGCTGCTTGTGAACCACAAATATCAGTTTCCCACTCACAAAACAATACTAAGGGTTTTTTTTTCCTTTCTTGTCATTAATAAATAAATAACAGACGTTCTAAGTAGGTAGCTGACGCAGGAAAGAACTATATCCATCTACCCTGCAGCTGCTCTTTAAATATTCAGTGAAAAATAATGGCATCTGAGGAATCACCTATAGTAACGTTATTATCTTCATTCTTCAAAATCACCCCGACTGATAGCTTCGTTTGTCTTTACCACATAATAAATCTGCCGACATACTGAATGCTTCTTGGGATTCTCCAGGGACTTTTATTACGAAACCACCGCATCTCACACATTATTAATTATGCGACATTTTTATTGAATTATTTCCAAAGAACAACTTTCATTAGCACAACAGAAAATTGCATTGCTTCTTACTGTCATGATTGTTTTATTTTGACATCGTAATGTATAACTATTTTAACCTTAAATTTCGCCATAAATAAATTAACGGATACATAAATAAATTAAGAATACTTTAGTTGCTGATTAATATATTCAAATAACCGAATTCAACAAAAACGTAGCCTATTTTTAATTTCGGATTCGTTTTGCTGTAAAGGCACTGAGAACGTCAATTTAACAAGTTTCCATTAATAACAGTTATATTTAGACCAATATTTACATGTACAACTTTTGAATGTATTTCAAAGTCCGGTAACGGCTGCAGATATTATAGGCTACTTTCTTACTTCTGATTAAATTGATATAGGTTACTCTATAGCCTACTAACTACAGATCTGGAAGGAGTAGGGTACTTCGCCGACAGCAATCCTGTGCTCCCTAAACAATCTTAAAACTGGTTAATAAAATGTACCGCATGTGCCGATTGTTTTATGAGACCTGAGATTTACATTTACAAATTAAATTCTCGATCGGTTTTCAGTAGTATCTTATTTCACCGTAACTGTTTTATATCTACACTCCTGAAAAAAACGTACATTGACAAGTTAAATCACGAACTCAAAAACACAAATGACATTTTTTTTTACCAAATATGCGCGTAAAGGCAGTAATGCATTTGTTTCCATTGGTAAAACGGGACACCTCGATATTCCCCCTTTTTCAGCGCCTGGCCACTTGCTTGGCACACACACGCACTCACGCACCCCTTCGCTCCCTCGCTCATGCGCGTGCGCGCGCAAGCACGCACGCGAGCCCGCGCTCCTAGTTTATGATAGAACAGACCGATGACCAATAGCATCACAGGTGGGTTGGGCTACAGATTGTTCACAGAGTTGCATGGGGATCTTAAAGTTTGTTTGTTCGCGGAATACAGTGCCTACTGAAAACGTGTTAGCTACACTGTACGGCGATGATCAGATTACTTTGACTCGGAATACTTCAGGAATTCCATGGATCACCCATTTTTTTTCTTATCAAGACTAGACACGAAACTTAATTTCACTTGTCGATTTACCTTTTTTCTCGTATCGCATACTGTACTATGGTAGGTGAGGTGTTTGACGTTAGAGATCCGAAAAAGGTGATGTGTGGAATAGAAGCACTTGTACAGAGTCGTGTTTTAGTATCGCCTTTGGCCAGGTTGAAGTATTGAAACTTTTTTAATACATAGAAGAGATATAGCGGGACGACTGGGAGCGACACTACAAATAACACTTCAGTACTAGCCAAGATAAACTATGCGTGGCTCCCAGCTGGTTGCTAAGAAGGGTTAAACTGTATCTGAAAGCCGTCGGGGAATCCTGCCTTTCTCCCACACGGATCAAGTCATTGGATGGGAGCTGAAAGAGAGACAAGACTCCCCAGCAAATCAGGAGCTAATTGATTAAAGAGACTTCATTTGAATAGGGGGCTGGCGATGTGCCAATTGCCTTTCAAAGAACCCCTGTATGATTAATCGCAAAGCATTATTGATAATCATAATTATAGCAGGACACATGCGCGGTGGATGGGCTCGATTTCCGTAATTCTGAGAAGATTTTTTGGTAATTTTTTATTCTGCCCTGGCTGATGTGTGAACCAGCATGTCGCGGAGGAAACAAGCGAAGCCGCAGCATTTCCAGTCGGACCCGCATCTGGCATTATCCGAGCACAATGGTAAGTTATAGCCGAGCAAGAATCAAATACACTCCCCCATTTCTTAAGGATTAACCGTAAACCCAAATCATAAATCGATGTCGTCCGAGGTTTTTATTTTAATCAGTTTGATTGGGTTTTCAACTTGGACAAGATTAAGTGTTTAACTGCAACTTCCTAAATAGTAGTTAAGTCAGCCGTGTTGGAGTTTCCACAACATGTTATTTGACGTTATTTAGATTGGTTACTTTTATTGTGTGACTGTTTCCAGTCTGTGTGCCAATGAACAGTTTCACTGTTTTTTAAACTTTGACCAAACATATCTGTGGCTATTTATGAATATCTCAAACTCTCAGAATAATGAATAATGTTGTTCCTTGTATAGATGACTAATAGTAAAACATATATGCATAATAAAAACGCACTTTACATGAATAATACGTTGTTACCAGTTTTACACGAGTTTCTGCTTCTTTTGTCCTTCACTATAGGAATACTGTATAGTTCTTGCACACATTGTAGTATTGGGTCTTTTTCACAGTTCCAGCTTGGTTAGTCCAAGTATAATGTATTTAGTTTTAAGCGGTTATAAACTGCTTATTCCCTTTCGTTGTACCGTGCAAGGATCCTGTGTTAAGCTTAATAATGAATGTTCTGTTTTACACTGCGAATTGATATTTCGCAAAACAGAATAGTATGCGTCGTTTGCTCAACTTAAGTAATATATCGCAATTACAAATGGATATACTTTAGATTCAGTCTACTTATGATGTTGAAATGATAGCAACAGTGGGAGTACTGTGGGCATTCCTTTGCAACGAGTAAATTATGATGTCCTTGTTGAAGACTGGGTATTTGTCGAGACAGCACAACATCTACAATAAAGTTATATCCGTAAATGTGAGCAATTAATAAAACTTGTAAAAGAACGATCCCTTTCACTTTGTCGACCTGATCTTATCCAGTAACCAGCTCCTCAGTCTCTTGGGGGGAACATCGGATGCAGAAGCGCGTAAGTGCGAAATATCTTCGCTGGAATGTTACTTCAAAAGATATGCTTCCGACGGACATAAGTTCACCGAACATTCACTCGTTGTTCATCATCAAACCACTGAAATAATAAATGATCAAAGCCAGGCCTAAATTGTATTATAGTTGTATAATATACGAAGCATGTTCCGGATCACACCCAGTTAGTCCTTAACTTTGTTCAGCGTTTTAGTTTTAACGCCCCATAACAGTTTTTTAAGGTGACATTTCTTAATATACATGAAATACACTCGAGATTTAAGATAAGTTCTTATTTTAGTGACTGTAGACATTTGATGAGTTGTAAATGTAGAAATCGTAGTCAGATGTTGCTTTATAAAGTTTAATTTTACCGTAATATAAAGTCAAATAAATTGCAGCTAGGTTGTTTTCTAATAAATACCAGGGCCTGCTGGTGAATTCGCGGAAGCTCCTACTCCTAATCTTTAGCATTTCAGAGATTGCATTGTCCAGAAGTATGCTTTTACTGCATCTCATGACAGGAACCACTTAAAACTTGTCCTAATCTGAAATCCTTATGATTTCATTTTAGCCTCTCTACCACTCTGTCTTAAAAAGTCTGCGGGTCACCATATATTCACACTCAAAATCTTTCGCTTACTTTAAAAATATACGTATGACTTGCGTGGCACTTTTCCTATTTTATTCAAACATAAGACCTTTAAAAATACCTGTAGTGTACATGTATTCTTTTTCACTACTGGAATTCCGTTTCGTGGTTTTCCTAATTAATAAAACAGCAACAACAACTTTTTGGTATCTTGACCAGCATATTATTTAGTGGTGCACAATATATTGAAGTTTTTTATGTCGCCACAGGATAAAATACAATATTCTTGCTTTATTTTTTTTATTGCTTCTATAGGCAACTTTAGGATTATTGGTTTAAAAATTAAATATACATCGTTTGTTTTGAAACGGTAGGTATATTTAAAAGAAATTGTAGACTATAACAGTAAGTATTTTTATCAAAATTATGTTTTCCATTAGCTGATAAATCAAAGTTTCTAAATGATGGGTTAAAAGAAAAATGTAAAAAAAAAAAAACCCAGCAGTTTCTAGTACATTTCTCAGTTAATAATTATGTCCATTTTATGATATTCGCTGACTTGCTCTACAGACATATTTTAATTTTATGTAAGTTCCCAAAATACCTTAAAATAAATTCTGTGTGGTATATTTTTAAGATGGGTGTATGCTTGGGTGTTTTACACAAATATTTACTTATTATACAGTACTGATGTACTGCTGACACATTTTACATCTACAGTAAATATATTGAAATAGTGTCTTTTTTAAAAAAAAAAAAAAGTAATGCAGTGTAGATTCAGTTGTGTTTTTTGTGTTCTAATTGAGGAGATCACTGTTGTCTTTTTAAAATGAATTTCTGTCTTTTTTCATACTGTGCAGAAGTTGCTGCTGTACATTCTGTTGGTTTTATAATGCTTAGTTCCCACACACTGACATTTTGTTGTCTTGTAAATGTCGTCCATTGCGTGCCTGTGCTGGGTCATGTCACACACACGCCGGATCGATAGAAAACCCAGTGTATCCCAGACATACTTGTCGTGACTGCGGGACATTTTTCCCTTAAATTTAATAACTTGGTGAATAACCACATTTGTCGCCCTGTCTCAATGGACAGCGGCCTGAAAAGTTGAACACAGAATGTAAGTTGAGATGTGCTTCTGGCTCAGCGTTGGACTTGTCGCCCCGTTGTAGAAGTCGCCCATTTAAGTTGTAGCCACGGGTGTGCAAACTGTTATAATTCTTGGGCATGGAAAACCTTGCCGAGTCTGGGGGTGTCCTTGTTTGGCAGACCCCCAATCCCCTGGAAGCCCCCTTGTTACGGAGCAAACAACGAGGGCGTGAGCATGGTGTTGGGGATGTGGTTGTGATGGCAATGGAGACGACTCGGGCCAAAGGCTTACGGGGTCCACGGTGGTGGGGGTTGGGGATAAGGCCAGGCCCCTGCTGCAGTCACTCGTCCTGCAGGCTCAGCTGCTGCCCCTCTGCTGTTTTAACCTTTGTGAGCTCCCCTTCACATGGGGATTATGGGAGTTCAGGAGAAGCACGGGGTTCCCCCGCAAGGGGCTGTTAACCCCTGGGCAACACACTGCAGGCGGGCGAGCGGCCTCCTAGAAAGCTCGCACTTTATTTGAGAGGGGGTCTTAACGGCCTCTTCGTTTATCTTTAGCCCTGTATCCCCTTTGCCCCCCATCTCGAAGCGTGATTGACATACTGAGTGAAACTTAGCGTTTGTTTTCCGTTTTTTTTTTTTTACCTGTTGAATAGTGAAGGTTTTGTTTACTTCTCCACCGGCTGCTCTTTATATAACGCAGTTTAAGGTACAGCCCTGTGGCCACCCTCTATGCTTCCTCTTCTTCATCTCCCCCGTCCCCAAAAGCCTGGGTGGAGCAGAGCTGGCAGACGGCTGGTTTCTCTCGGCAGAGATTGGTAGCTCCGACGGATGCCCAGAGCGGATTCAGGGGTCTGACGTCCAGCTGGCTTGCCTTCTCTAACCTGGCCGATTCCGAGGTGATGTCAGCGTTGCTGGGGAAGGCCGCTCTTCCTTTTAACGTGTCTTTATTTTACATCCCAACAATATCTTAAGTCTTTCCAAAGATTCCTTTTCACCTTCCTCTTTTACGATGGCGTGTTCATGGTGACCATGGGCGGGCTTTTCGTTACATGGACAGCGTGTGCTCATTTAATTCTCTTTTGTCCGCAGGGATACCAAACGCATTTTCCTTGAAGAGAAAAACAGTATTTGAATATTCTATGTAGCACGTATTTATGGAAATATAATGAACGTGATGTTTTGCCGCAGGATTGACACAGATTTCTGTCCAAATTCTCTATGCGTCAAGCAAGCCTTTCTGCTAAGAAGAGTTTTGTAAAATTAAACATTTTGCATGCATAAGGAAGATATTGAAATTATTTGTTACATCAGAAAAAAATGAAATCAACCTTTAATCTTTTTGGTTACAGCGATGTAATATAAAAAATAATTCCATTAAGTTTATTCCCTAGACTCTATGAGAAGTTGGTCAGTACGTCTGAAACAACAGAACAGCAGAATCAAGTGTACGAATGCCGAAAAAAATTTGTGTTAGCTATTTGCTCTGCGTCAGATTTCATAATCATGTTCGATTGATGACGGGCAGATTTTAAAGAGTTGATAAAATCAGATTTTTTTTTAAGATGACGTATGTAGCAGTCTAAATAAAATATTTTTTGGTTGAGTTAAGCAGGTTGTTTTGCATTCTGAATCCATCATTCAGCTTTAAAATTGCAGTGTAGATTTCTACAAAATGTAGACTCCGCTAAATAGCATTAAACTATTTTGAGATTGCTTCGTTTGTCGGGCTGTCCAGTTTGCCATTTATTTACCAATATATTATTGGGTTTATTGGACAAATAACTTTGTTGTGCAATTTTATATGTCCCTGTGATTTATTTTTAAAAGTCTCTGTCCGAAAAAAGTGAAGTTGACAGCACTAACTTGTGAATTTGCGCGAATCGAACTCAGTAATTTTTGTGAATTGCCAGTTACATGTATTTTCTATGACAAAGCACAATTTAGTGTGAATTTATGTGCATTGTGCATATGGGAAATACTGCTTTACGCTTCTGCCGATACCTGCGCAACTTACTCTTTTCAAATTCACAGTGCATTTTCATTAAGATACTGAGGACACTATTTCTTATTAATTAATTTTTTAACCTGCCTTGACGTCAAGTACCATTTCTCAAGGGTCTCTCACAGGTGTGACATATACATAACATGCAATGTCATTTTTAAGTTGTTTTGGAACTTCCCAAAATTTTTTGTTTGTTAATGAGGGATTTTCTAAATATTTAGCTGATCTTGTTTGTTCTTTCCTGATTTTTCCTGTTGTTTTTTTTTCTATTTTTATTTTATCATGAATGAATGCAAGTTTTATAATGCAACCAGTACACTTCTGCTAATCTGCAATAATTCTTTCTTACAACCAGAATTTATACAGGTAGTTTGATCGTAATATTGAAAAGGTGTCTGGATATTATTCTTGTGCGGTTTGGTGGGGGGCAAAGCTGCGGTTTGATTGCTTTTGGATGACTGATGTTTCAGTGCAGGCCACGTCTAGCAAGGTAATCCTAGCATTAAAAATCTGCTTTGAGGGGTCACTGAGCTGACCGTGCAGTATTGTGCTGCTGAACTTGTTGATCTGATCCAATCTGCGTTTTGATTGGACCAGAGGTATATGTTTTTAGAATAGAATTGAATAGAATAGAATAGAATAATGATACTTTATTGATCCTCAAGGAATTTTTTTTTCTTGACTTTGTCCTTGCACTAGTATTGTAAATAATCTTGATAATATTAAGTTGTCAGTATTATTATATTTCTTAAATGGAATTTATATTTTTATAATTACATTTTAACAGTTTATTTATATGGTGTAAATCGGCTTTGTAGTTTGGAAAAATAACAATCTCAAATTGATTTAGTCTTTTTTTAAGTCTTTTTTCCCCCCTCGGGTTCAAATTTAGCCAAGTTGTTTAAAATGTCCGATTGGCTACAGGACACAATCTCCACGCCAAAGGTTGTTCCTGTCAAACCCTGATTGTAGCCTGAATGGTTACAAATTAGTTTAGTAACAGGGATAAACTTGAAAATAGTTGAAAATAAGCAGACCTGACAGCAGGTTGAAAGTCTAATAAATCCTTCAGATGGCTTTTTTGCACCCAGTGGGCCAGTCAACAATGAAGAGTATGAAAAATTGGAAATCAATACCCCTCCTGAAATTTAAGTCCCAGTGTCTGCACTTCATAATGCTTTATATTTTGATGGATTATCTGAAGAAAAATGATTATCTAAAATAGTGGGATTGACAAAAGTGACATTCGTCTTAAAAAGATCAGTTTTAAACAATACTTGAGAAGTGCTATTGATTTTTTTATCTCTGTACTTGAAGCACAGTATTTAGGTTTTTCTTCTTCGTCTTTGTGAGAAGTTTAAATTTAAATAGGTTTACCAAAGACTAGCAAGGGAATGTAAGCAGGAGAGGCTACGTCTCCAACTACAGCATGTTTCTATGGAGTAATATTTTTGTCCTTTGTTGTGTTTCCAGGGGACACGGAACCCTGCTCGGATGTCACCCCCGTCCCCGTTAAGGACACTGATGCACACATTTGTAGCTGCTGCTGTGCAGAGTTTTTTGAGCTGTCCGATTTGAAACAGCACCAGAAGAACTGCACCAAGAACCAGCTAGTTCTGATAGTGAATGAGAATCCAGAATCTCCATCTGATGCCTTCTCCCCAAGCTCACCTTCTATCTACCCAGAAGAACAGATGATCAACGTGGCTATTAAAGCAGACCATGGTGATTGCCGGGACCTTTTTGAGCCCAGAGTGCTTGATAAAGAGGAGTCGATGGATATGGAAACCCCCAAAATTCCGAGTAACCATAGCAGCAGTAACAGCAGTCCCATCAATGATGACAGCCGCGGTGTCGTCGCCCACAGCAGCCAATCCATGGACAACATGGAGGCATCAGCATCTTCACCTCAAATGGACAACCTGAATAAACTGGGCAACTTTTCCATGATCAGCAGCAACGTCATCATTGAAAACCTGCAGAGCACGAAAGTCGCCGTAGCCCAGTTCTCTCAGGAGACCCGCTCCAAAGGTGGCAGCAAGGTAGAGGCCCCGACCTTGATGGAGCAGCTCCTGGCCTTGCAGCAGCAGCAGGTCCATCAGCTGCAGCTAATCGAGCAAATCCGTCATCAAATAATACTGCTGGCCTCCCAGAACCCTGAGGCACCTCTGCCCCCCATCTCCTCTGAAGGTGCGATACCGAAACCCGGGAGTCCGCTGACCACCCTCAGCTCTCATCTCTCCCAGCAGCTGGCTGCTGCCGCAGGATTAGCGCAAAGCTTGGCGAGCCAGTCAGCCGGCATAAGCAGCCTCAAGCAAATGGCTACAGCAGCACAGCTACCTCAGAGTAAACCTGGTAGCGGCTATGTCCCCCCCGGCAGAGAATCATCTCAGAACACTGGCGCGACGGCAGAATCGGCACTTAGCAAGCAGTCCTCTGACAAACAGCCGGCGCATCCTCTACCCAGCAACCTGCCGTTGACAAATACACAGGCGTTCGGAATAAGTAGCCTGTTAAACTCTGGGGCAAACCCACTTCTACCTCAGTCCCCCTCTGTTACCCCCTTGTTCTCTAATTCCCTACCTAGCATCAGCACAATGGTGGAAGACCTGAGCTCCCTGTCTGCCCTGGCACAGCAGAGGAAAGGCAAGCCAAACGGAACCACCGCCTTTGAGCCCAAGGGCGCTCCAGAGGAGGCCTTCTTCAAGCATAAGTGCAGGTTTTGCGCCAAGGTGTTCGGGAGCGACAGTGCCTTGCAGATCCACCTGCGCTCCCACACTGGCGAGCGGCCCTACAAGTGTAACATCTGCGGGAACCGCTTCTCCACCCGCGGCAACCTGAAGGTCCACTTTCAACGGCATAAAGAGAAGTACCCCCACATCGAGATGAATCCATACCCAGTCCCCGAACATCTGGACAATATTCCAACAAGTACTGGTATCCCATATGGCATGTCCATGCCCCCGGAAAAACCGGTCACCACCTGGCTGGACAGTAAACCTGTTCTGTCCACTTTGACCACTTCAGTAGGCCTCTTGCTCCCATCAACGATTCCGTGTTTGCCCCCTTTCATTAAGAAGGAGGAGTGTCACTCTATTGCAATTACCAACCCTTCCAGTCCTGTTAAAAGTGACTCAGGAGTCGCGGAGCTTTCTGCAAAGGGAACTGATGGTGTAGCAGAAGAAGGAAACGGGGGAAACTGGCCTAAATCAGAGGGAAAAGCTAAAGAGGGTGATCAGACTTTTAGTCTTTTTACCAGTTGTACAACAGAGAATACATCAAGTTGTACTTCCCCTAATAGCCTCCCTGTGACTACCAATCCACTCATGCCTCTGATGTCTGAGCAGTTCAAGACTAAGTTTCCCTTTGCGGGCCTTCTGGACCCCATACAATCATCTGAGACCTCCAAGCTCCAGCAGCTAGTGGAGAACATCGACAAGAAGGTGACAGATCCGAACGAGTGTATCGTCTGCCACCGGGTGCTGAGTTGCCAGAGTGCCCTAAAGATGCACTACCGCACACATACAGGGGAGAGACCCTTCAAATGTAAGGTGTGTGGCCGTGCTTTCACCACAAAGGGCAACCTCAAAACGCACTATAGCGTACATCGCGCCATGCCGCCACTAAGGGTCCAGCACTCCTGTCCCATCTGCCAGAAGAAGTTCACTAATGCTGTGGTTCTGCAGCAGCACATCCGCATGCACATGGGCGGGCAGATTCCCAACACCCCTCTGCCAGAAAATTACCCTGAATCCATGGAGTCTGACACAGGATCGCTTGAGGAGAGAAATTTCGACGATTTTGAAAATTTTTCGGATGAGACCATGGAGGACTGTCCTGAGAACGGGATCCCTGACACCCCCAAGTCAACGGACGCCTCCCAGGAGAGTTTGTGCTCCTCTCCCATACAACCTGAAATAATGGGGATGGCCAGCTTGGAGAACCAGAAGCGGATCACCCAACAGGGGCTGATTGACGAATTGCAGGCTAAAAAGTTGGCAGAAAATGGTACAATGGAAGGAGATTGCGTCAGTAATGGCTCATCACCTGTTGCAGAGGACATTGAGAGTCAGTGTACTGGGAGCCCTGCTATCTCTGAATCTACCTCCTCCATGCAAGCACCATCCCCTACCAATTCTGTCCCTGGCCAACGCACATCCCCCAGCTACGAGGAAAGGCAACAGAGAGCTCTACTGCTAGAACACTCAGGCACCAGGCTCATGCAGTTCCCCAGTGTGGCAGCCTTGGACCTAACATCTTGCAACCCCTCAAAAGACCCATTAAGCATGCTTTTCCCTTTCCGAGAGCGTGGCACCCTCAAGAACACGGTGTGCGACATTTGCGGCAAGACATTTGCATGTCAGAGTGCCTTGGACATCCATTACCGAAGCCATACCAAAGAAAGACCATTTATTTGCACAGCCTGCAATCGGGGGTTCTCCACGAAGGGCAATCTCAAGCAACACATGCTGACCCACCAGATGAGAGACCTGCCTTCCCAGCTCTTCGAGCCATCCAATCCTAGTCTCACCTCTAGCCCCACCCCGTCAGTCCTCTCCGTTGGGTCCCTATCATCCATGATCAAGACAGAGGTCAATGGCTTTCTGCACAGCTCCACCCATGATGGCAAAGACCCTGCAGTGGGTGTGGTGAACTCTTCAGGTGCCACATCCCTTGTCCTCCCAGCCGCTCCACCTCGTCGTACACCCAAGCAGCACTATTGCCACACCTGTGGGAAGATGTTCTCTTCCTCCAGTGCTCTCCAGATCCACGAACGCACACACACGGGAGAGAAGCCCTTTGCTTGTACCATTTGTGGCAGAGCATTCACTACCAAAGGCAATCTCAAGGTTAGCGTGTCTCTTTGTGGTGCTGGTGGGTGCTGGTAGCTGGGGGTGGCATGGTGGTGCAGTGGTTAGCACTGTTACCTCATACCTCTAGAACCAGGGTTCGAGCCTCCACCATGGCACCATGTGTGTTTAGTTTGCATGTTGTTGTTGTGGGGTTAATTGGAGTTAACTGGAATTACCAAATTGCCCATAGGTGTGCATGTGTGAGTGTGCCATGTGATGGGATGGTGCCCCATCCTGGGTTATTCTCTGCTTTGTGCCCATTGGCTCCAAACCTCCCGTGACCCTGAATAGGACAAATGGTTTCAAAAAATGGACGGATGGATAAGTAGCTGGCTACTAATGCATCCATCTGTGTAACTTAATAAAAATGAATTGTTATTATTATTATTATTATCATTGATAGTAGTTGCTAAACATAGTATTGTTGGGTTGCACAGCAGATATTAAAAACAGGTGTATTTTCCAATAGCAGTATGGTAAAACTAAAGACTTAGTAACAGTTTACATTTTATAGCATGTTAGTATGGCATTTATTAATGGAAAATTAATAATCAGGCCCTGAGCATTTAGCCACAGACACGTAACACAACCTTTGTTTGAATGTGTGCTGGTGTCTCCAGCAAGCACTCATTAAAGTTATTAACATGCGTCACAACCTCAGATCAATCAAGAGAGGAGAAAGAGGGGAAAATCTGTCTATTTAAAGAGCTTACCTCAGTCAGTGTAAATGAATACCTTTTGTATTTAAAGATCCTATTTTATATTGCCCATTGCACCCTTCATACAGTACAATTTCAAATAATTTTGTAAAAAGAAACAATTGAACATGCTTTTCTGTCACTGGATAGTTAGGTTTTCGTGTGATGATTAATATAAATTTTAGAGACTTAGAAATTCATTTACAAATTAATTTGCTACAGATTATGTAAATATAAGCAAACCTCAGAAAATGATACACAATTAAGTGTCCGTGTTTTTTTTTTTTTTTTTTTTTTTTTTTTAATGTAGCTAATATGTTGCCCCATTCACTGTCTCATTGTGCAGGTACACATGGGAACGCACATGTGGAATAGTGCCCAAGCCCGTCGGGGTCGCAGGCTCTCTGTGGATGGCCCCATGGCCTTCCTGGGTACCAACCCTGTCAAATTTCCTGAGATCTTCCATAAGGACATCACAGCCCGAGCAAGCAATGGGGAACCAGGGAACTTTTGGAACCAGTATGCCACGGCTTTTCCCAACGGCCTGGCCATGAAGACCAACGAGATCTCAGTCATCCAGAACGGGGGACTGGCTCCTCTATCCGGGAGCATTGGAAACGGAGGGAATTCTCCCATCGGCGGCCTGACGGGCAGCCTGGACAGGCTGACCAGCGCAGAACCCAATGCCGCCCTCGCCAGTCTGGAGAAGATGGCAGGCGTGGAAAGCGGAGCTCATTTCCGGTTTACACGCTTCATGGAAGACAACAAAGAGATTGTCACCAACTAGCCCCGCGGAGAGTGACAGTCCCAGATGTGTATCTCAATACATGTAAGGAACAGTAAAGAACGTCTTTTGCCTTTGAAACAAACGAAAATGTTAATTTCCTTTGTACAATGTACAACATTATTGTTAACGTTTTGTACAATGTACAACATGTTATGGTTTTACGGAACTTATTTATTAGTGATGATTATGATGTCGCTTGGAATCAAGTGTAAGCATTAACAGTCCCACTGGTTTTCCTGTTTCATGTCCTGAATGGATTTGTATGAAGAATTTGAAAATATCCCTTGAAAAGTCAACGTTTCCATATACATCTGCTTAGGTTAGGCTACTTCACCTTGGCTATAAATTATTTTGTATATGTAGTGTGTTTGTTATAAATACATAATATTTGGTGTGCAAATAATGTTTTAGATCTTTATTAAACAAAAAGTAAAGGATGTACATAGTATATGTTGATTTTGGGGATCCATGCAGGTATACATGTACAAGAAAAAAGACAAAGAACAATACTTACCTGATCATTAATTTTATTAAGTTTGTAATCTTTATTAAAAAAAGTTTTAAAAAACTTATTTCAGTTAGTATGTAGATGAATACTGATCGAGTCCAACAAATTTGTCATTGTATTTCCCTTAATATCATTTTTCATTTTGAAAACAAAAAGAGTTCTCCAATATTAGTACCAAAAAATAATTATACCACTACATTTGAAAAAGAGAAAAAGAGTTATATTGAATTTTAATCTTAATTGGTTTTGTTTTCTTGCTGTGACTTTTCAGTTGCTTTTAACTGTCGTTTTTGTATGGGGGTGCATTCGATTGAGAAACAAGCATTTCATGAAGAGGAGAGCATTTTTCAGGAATTCTTGGCATAGTTGTTTGACCCGAGAATGAAGGAAAAAAATACCTTATTGGTGTTTTTCATGTGTATAAAGTGCTGAACTTCCACGTTGCTGCTATGTTTTTGCATCTCCAACGACATCACATGCAAAGGACGTGTAGATGCTATTGTAAGTACCGTCAGTTATGGATGTACATATACTCATTACAAAACAAGTCCATCTTGAGCAGGGGATAAATACATGTTTTTATAAATTTATTTGTATATACAGTATATATACACAATTATAGATAAAAGGTCTGAAAATACTTGGACTGTTACACGCACATTCTTGGAAAGTGGGAAGATCTTTATGAGTCCAGTTTCTCTACAGTTTAATACCTACTAACAACGGAAATACTGTAATTCTATACTCTAATAGTCAAATACATCAGTTTTGCAAAATAAATGTTGTGTGGGTAGTTTTTAATTCTCTGCTTTTATTTGCTATACCCTTAAGTGACTATTCCTGTACTATATAATGCATTTTGTTAATGTAATTGTCATTGAATTTGCATGAAAGTTCGGGGTAGGTGCCTTCAGCTTTTGCTACACAGCAGAGCGCAGTGCCACTGAAAGCCCATGTGGTGCCACAGGCAAACTCCACCCCCCCCCATATTTCACAACCCAGTTTCACTTTGGGGTTGAAGGTGGGGAGTTGCTAAGTCTGCGCCCTCTCAAAAGAGGTCACCCTAGCTGTTCCATCCAGTTAGGTTGTGGGTTTCGCTAATGATCAGAGATTACACTGCTAAAGTATGGTTTAAAAAAAAAAAAAAAAACTTTGACAGCTTAAAATCTTTCCATCATTCCCACTGTCAGCACTGAGGATGTTTACTATTAAATAATGTGTCTTATAAAACAATCCCATTTATTAGGACTCGTTTTCTGTAAAATGTATGTTTTGAATGTTTCATACTTATATGCACAGGTCATCACCTTCTGAATTCAGAGCCCAGAATTAACTAGGTAAAGTAATTGTACTGGTGGAATAATTTTGACTTATTCTTACATATCCCACACTTGCATAACTGATTATTATAGAAACCAAATATAAGTCTATACACGGTGGGAATAGACGTTAAAGTAGCCTATATTTGCTTAGTTTTTTTTTTGTATTCATTTTTTACCTTGTCGGAGTTAAGTTGTTTTGTTTCTTTAAAATGTATTCTACTTTAATAACTATTAAGCAGCATTAGGCTATACGTGGTGCAGTGTAAGGTCACGTAAACACGCTATAAGAATATATTGAAGTACTGTTTGGTATTGTAATGTAGCATTACGCTATACATAGTATTTGGAAACATTCAGATTCACCCCCTAAAATTCAGGAATTCAAGTATTCACGTACTTAACCTCAAAGTATAGTACGATATAAGTGACATGTTAACATATCGGTATAGAAGCGGACACTTGTTTTAAAATGTATAAGACATATTTTCCTTTCCATTCAACAGCTGCATTTAATTTTACACATCGGTGCGCTTCCTGAAAAGAGGGATCTGCTGATTCGAGGCCGCATTCTCTCTCGCTCGCCTCACCATTTTTTTTTCTGCTTTCTCAATACTTTTTAGATCTAGATGCTAAATGCTCTTAGCGAAGGTCCGGGGTTTTGCCGATAGATCCACCCCTGCCCCCACCTCAGCCCCTTCCCCCATAGCCTGTTCCGTTAGACAATAACATCTGGTCCCGCTTTGTTTGTACAGATCATAGCTTCTGCATAGTTTATTACCAACCCAATAAATACCTGGCCTGTATCGCTCATTTATTTACTTTAAGCGTACGGGAACTTCCTCAGATATGACCGTCCCAGGGTTTGTTTATGAAATTACTAAATAACTTTCGAAAGATAAGGAGTGAAGTGAAACACGTTACATGTGCCTTCACACATTTTATAAACTAAATTAGGAGGGTTATTATATATTGAAATATATAAATTTAACAAAAATCTGGTAATAAGACGAATTAATTGAATGTATTTTTAAAAATCACCATTTCAGGATTCATTGATTGTGTAATACGAAAAACCATTTCAGAATTTAAAACGCCGGTGTGTCTGAGTAAAAATGTTCCGCAGAGGAGTAATTTGATTCACACAATAAGATGCCTATGTAATTCATATCTTTAAAGGCAGTTTGGTCGTAAGAAGATGGGGAAAAACTCTACAGGAAGATGCATTTACCTACTTAACCTATCAGGAGCTTTCATCATAATTTCATTTAGCAATATTTGATCTGATTTCTGACAACTTTAACTTAATACTTTTTGTTTATTCTGTTCTGGTTTTGCATAGGAAGATCCTTGGTGTAGTGAATGGATATGATCTTTCAATTTGAATTTGACACACGCGTAACATGCAGAGTCGCTCCAACAGCAAAGAGACAGGTGGGTGATCGCCTGCTGGAAAGCTCGCGAGGACGCGCTGGCTGTCAGTTAGTTTTGGTGCATGGGTGGGCCTCATTTTATTTTTAACAATAACCGAATATTGTTCTTGTAATCTCCTTTGTAGAACCCTTATGTATTACGATGCTTCTGTTAAACCAGTCATGCAATTTAATTCTTTGCTATATTGTATAAAAACTAAAGAAAGGGTTGTAGGAAACGCTTATCGATTTTGAATAAATGCAACGAACGCGCTGCCTTTGGTCACTAGTTTCAGAATAGTCATGCAATGATTGTGTAAAAACTTGCATGGCACTATAGTTTTAAGTATTTATTTGTTTTATTTCTCTCAAAGGGCTGCGAGTTAGTAACACGTCCATCACTCCACTGCCGATCAAATGCATAATGCCAGTGTTAAGTTGTTCCTGGGTTTTATGATCCCGGGTACAGGTCTTGTAATGGTCCTTAACCATATCCCGTACTCTCAATTTTTTACAGTCAAAACAGGAAAGTGTCTGAGTGAAAATGTAATTCCCGCAGAGGAGTAATTTGACTCACACAATAAGATGCCTATATGTAATTCATATCTTTAAAGGAAGTTTGGTTGTAAAAAGATGGGGAAAAACTCTACAGGAAGATATGCATTTACCTACTTTGTTGGGCGTAACTGTGATATTAACTGACCCATTACTAGAGAAACTTTAAAAAAAATAAATTTCAGTGTTCGTATCAGGCTTGGTTGTAAGTAAACTTAATTTGAACTCATAATAAATGTCCCTGTTTGCCACTGTGTAAAGGGGCTAATGATGTTTTATAGGTTTCGCTTTGATTGTCTCCTGAAATGTTTTGATTTATTCGAGACCAATGATATCACATCAGCATCTAGCTTTACATCTTTTTTACATCTAGAAACATCTTGGTCATGAATGGACAGTAAATCCCACTAGCACATGTCACCATTTTATGAGTCGTGGACAAAAGTATAAAGACGGGATTACACTACTAAGGTTGATTTAACAAATATAAAAAAGACGAGGAATGTACCGACGAGTGACTAACAGTGAATCACCCCTTATTTCTCCAGTCTCGTTTCCCCTGCACTTCACGTATGGTCGCATATCGATCGAGGAGCTGTAGAGCAATACAGAAACGCTTCAAGCTCAGGTGGCCCGATGTACTGAATTGATCGTTTCCGTTGGGCTGCCACCACCGGCAGATCGGGCTGGTGGAGGGGGTGAAGGAATTGTAGGGTGATTGTACAGCGCCGTCAGAGCCTGTGCCGAGTGTATAACGATGGCTAGGGGTGTTGCTGTATGTAAGATCTCTCTTACTGATCATCTGAATGAGCAGTAACCTATAGTGCACCGACGCTGCTGCTGTATGCAAGCTTAAAACATTCTGTCAATCACCCCGGGTGTTGTTTTTATGTGTATTGATTTTTGCTCTTCTTTTTAATAATGCCTGCTCTCTCTTGTAGCTTAATGGGGCATGTTACTCTGAAGTTTTAAAGAAGCGCCGCATACATACGTGAGCAGCGATCACAGCTGGGTTTAGCTCCGGGAAACTTGGTGGGAATTGCGACTCTGAGCATTATTAGGGGGAGCAGAGGATTACCATGAATTATGCTTGTTAAATTGCGGGAAGAGCAGCCCCTGTTGTTTCCCTAGGCCTTGTTAAGCATGCAGTCGTTTAAGCCACATAACTCAGGCACTCGTGTGGCAGCATGGAGCGGCAGCCCTCGGGGGAGGAAATCCCAAATGTCAGGCCGTTTTCTTGAACATTGAAGCAAACTGCCATAATTTAATGCAGGTAATGTTTCTTTTGGCTTTCTGGATCACCAGCCAAAGCACTTAAGACAAACTGATTTCTGTCAGTACCGCTTCGTGCAGTGGTTTAAAAAAGCAGACGGAAAACAACACAGCAAACACAACTTGAAAAATGTAACTAGTTTTTGTTGTAGTACCGCGTAAGCTCATGGATAAAAACTGCAACGGCAACATGAACATCGTTTGCCGAAATGGAGTATTAGGCTGTCTCCGGATGACAGTTTATCTAATAAGTCCGTTTGCTGTTGCGCCTGCAGTGTCTCTATTCGTCTTTAGTGTGACTGAATAAAAATCGGATGCCCTTTCATTGGGTTTCAGCTCCTGCTGTAGCACAGAGGCTCATTAAAGAACTGTTGTACAGAGTTTCCAACTTGGGTCAGCTGGCTGGCGAGAGATTTTCAATTCCAGACAAGTCTGCACATGCATTTACATGTATGTAACAGTTTTATTACATTGTAATTGCAAGCTACCCCAACACTTTTGATGTAGATAATTTTAGGTTCATAATGGAACAATACAGATTGCGTTCTTGTGTGAGTGTCACGCCAGATGCGTGAGAGCTGGCAGCCCTGGTTGTGGAAGTGTCTGAGCTTGGTGGAGGGGAGTCTTGCAGAGGTGGAGCAGAGAGGCTGAATTCAGCTACTCATGCATGTCCGCAGCATGGAAAAGGTCCATCTCCCACAGCCAGGCGGAACCCTTTGCACTGGCCAGGTGAATGTGTGTGTTGTGCTTCTCTTATTGCCACTGCCATTACTGTCCCTAACTTATCATCACCAGCAAAATTAAAGAGCCATTCTAATTGTGTTCACCATTCTCTCCTATTGTGAGAGGGAAACTTCCTTCATTTTCATGCTAATTTGTTAAATTGGGGGAGGGGGGATGTTTGGTGGGTGTATTCATTCAAAATTGGTTAGTCTGTGAGATAGAAATGTACTAAAGTAGAAACAGCATAGCAAACTGAGAGACATTACAACTGTCTGTTCAGTCTCCATCTGTCTGAATGTCTTTTTAAAGTTGTACTTCCATTTTACAGTTAATGGTATGTTGTTGTACTGTCGAATGGAGAGATCCTCTTTCTAGTCTCCTTTCTCGAGTCCCGGTTGAAGATAAAATAGGTGGTTTTTGTCTCTTTCACCATCAGAATTACAACCCGTAACCTTAGCCCAAACTGTCTGCTTCGGAGCTTAAACACACAAAGACCAGTGTACAGTTTCATTTCGGAGATTAGATTACTTCATCACAATCTAACTTTAATTTATGCGAGGGAGATATCTTTTTATAGTTTTATAACCCGGTAACTGGATGCTTTCTTGATGTTTTCAGCACAAAAAAAACTTGAGAGAACTGTAACACTCTCCATTCCGCAATAACAGGTGTTTCATGTAATTGTTGAAATATAGTTTGTCATCTAGTTTGCATGACTCCCTACCCAGTGCTCTGTCTGAAAAAAACTATCAATAACAATCATAATAATGTGAAAGTTAAGAAGCAAAATTCTGAAATGAAATATATAATTTTCAGCACTCATTTGTTGGATAATATGTGTCTAATTGTACATTTGTAATGTTTGTCTGAAAACCCTGAAGTTGTAGTAGTCTTTCAGACAGCTTTAAGTTGTATTATAATCATGTGTTATGCAAACAATGTGTAGTTTATGATTTTGTTTGTCGTGCTCTGAATTTGAACGTAGTGAAGGTCTCCCCTATCATTCGGTTTGTCTGCTCCTTACACGTGCTGCATGTTGAATCCCCCCTATGGCTCAGGAGCGCGTTGGGAAAGCGCTACTTTCAGCACTTACAAAGATGTGCAAAACTGTTGAATCCTTCTTGTCAACATCGCATGTATTAAAACAGTCATGCAGCTACTTGCTGACAATGTTTTAATGATAACATTTATAAGTGTAACAGTAAAACTGTTTTGGGGCTGTTCTCATAAACTAAGCAGTACACGTCTGCTGCTTTAGGTGGGATCCATTATTTCAGAATGTGGAGTGGAATGCTCGTCTATGAGGGATTACTCCGACTGCTCTGCTTACTTGTGAGACTTCTGTCTACAGTTATCTGGTGTGTGTTCGCTGCCTCATGCTATGTCCTTAAGGTTCACTCTGATCCCACGAGCAGGTATGCATAATAGAATATAGTTTTTTTTTTTCACCCTCACATCTGTTTTTTGCACGTAGCATTTACTGAACAAAACCTCCAGATCCTGTCTTTCATGTATTAAGAATGCGCAGCCACCTTATAATATGCACCTGCTCCTTAACAGAGACTGCCGATTCCTCCAAACGGAGAATCATATGGCTGCAATTGAATACATACAGCACGCTGATGGAGTCAAGAGGGTCAGTAACAGTTTGGCTAAATGTTTAAATGGCTATGATCATATTAAATCAACTCAAATGGCCTTTTATTGTCAATTCTCTATATGTCCATAACGTACAAGGGAATCAAAATGCTATTTCTCTCATCTTTGTATTACAAATATAAAATATAAAAAGTATAAAAACGTATAAACATATAAAATATGATAAATTTCAATAGTACTAAAAATAGTAAATAGTAAACCTCTGTACAATGTGCAATAGTCAGTAGTGCAAAAGCAGCAAAAGACCAGTAACAGTGATGTAAAGTGAGGGGGTGCATTTTTAGAGCATCTTATGAGATGTAATATTGAGTCTTTTATGGTAGCAGCTACGGTAGGGTACTTGGTAGGTAGTGATGCATGATCCAAATGATTTTAAATGTGTTATGTTTGTTGGTGCCAGACGTGGCGGTTCCAGCATCTCAGAAATAGCCACCCTTCTGGGATTTTCACATACTGCAGTCTTTACAGAGAATGGTATGATAAACAACTTAAACAACTAAACATCAAGTTAGTGTACAAAATGCGTTGTTGGTGACAGTGTTTAGGGCCACAGGCTGTGCTGAACAGTGACGGTGGTGTGAAAAAAGGCTTCGCTGAAAAGCACGACTCGTCCTTTGAAATGGTTCAGGAGGCAAAAGTGGGACCTATTTAGCATTAGTAAGATGTACTTCGGACACTGCGTCTCCTGGTGTGTCTATAGTAATATGCCTTCCCTTAATTTAGAGACCTGTAATTTTATCAAAGAAAAACTATACATGGTTTTTATAATTGCCATCAACTGCTTAAAAAATAGTTAATGTTAAATTAGCCCAGGAAATGCCACCCAGATTGTTTGGGTATGGTAATGTAATGTATGAATATTTAACTTGTTCAGGCCCTGAATGGTATATGCCAGCCCAAACTGTAATTGGTCTGTTCATTTTAAATGAGACCCTCTCTGTATATTAAATGGCATTTAAGGCTCTTGTATCATAATTCCTTAAACATAATCCAATGCTTTATTTGCCAGGTGCATGATGTACAAAGAATTTTCTGATAATACAACCCCCTATTATGAATGTAACAAGGAAGCAGCTGTAATCACAAAATGAGTAAAATTTGCATTTAAAATGGAAATAAATGTAAAATACAGAGAGTAATGGATATGTACTAATAATCTGTTTAAGAGACTGTGGGAAATAGTACAGCATGCGTGTTATTTACTGATAATGCAAAATGAAGAGGTAAGCCCCATTAAAGTGTCAGTTAATCATGTAGGAGAGAAGCAGAGAAGTCCAGTATATCCAACTATTATTTAATGATGGGGAAATCACTGTGATGTTTTCATCAGCAAATGTAGGAATACAATATGAATGAATGAAAGCTCAGAATTTTGACTGAAACAAGACTTTAGTTTTAAAGTTCTGTATGTTTCTTTTAGTATAATTTTCAGTTTCTCAGCTTGGGGTTTTAACAAGAATGCAGATGAAGTGGTGTTCTCTGGAGTTTTTAAAATTAATTTGAACCGTTGCTAAAATTAGAATAATTTCCTGCATATGTTTATGATGATTACCTCAACCAAATAATATGTTTTAAGGGCTTGCATGTCACAAGTCAGTATTCCTTTTGTCTGTGTGTGTGTGTGTTCTCTGAACTGTACCTATGGCTCCTCTTAATAGTGTTCAGTCAGCCGAGGGCACCAGGCACTGATATGCTGAGCAGCTGTGGCATGTAGTGAATCTCTCACTGCACTTGGGCCCTCGTGTCTAAGCTGCTGGGGAGCATGTGCGACGCCTCACCTCTGCGCACGGAACATGAGGCTTCTTCTCCAGCTCCTTCAGGTCAACAGTGACCTTTTAGCACACATGACCTGTAACTGCCAGCTGCACTACTCTGTTGCTCTTCATCCTTACATAAGGTGTCCTGCATGCCACAAGCACGTCATGTCGTCTGGGTTCCGGATCACTTCTGCTTGCAAGCTCAGCCCTTAATTTTTCTGCTGTGATGTATGAAATTTGTTACTAAGTCAATAACTGCCAATCCTTTGTTTTACCTTAAGTCCATTCTTGGAGAATTCTTGTAATAATACTGGTTGCAACTCAAATGCTAAAATGGAGTCACTCCACAGATGAAGTCACTTTGTTTAAAGTGCAAAGTGTGAACGGATGTTGTGGAACGGATGTGGAAATAATGAGATGGTGAAAAATGATTGATGAAATATTGGAAAAACTGAGTGAAGTGAGTGATGATGAAACAGCAATTTTAAGTGTGAAGGGAAGAAAGTGTGGGTGAATGTATAATATCTAAAGTGGGACTTTACTCACTGGCCACTTTACTTGGTATACCTGTTGAACGGCTCATTGAAGCCAATATCTAATCAGCTAGTCATATGTTGGCAGCACAATGTACTGAATCATTCAGATTCAGGTCAGGAGCTTCAGTTAATGTTCACATCAAACACCAGAATTGGGAAGAAAGGTGATTTAAAGTGACTGAATGTGGCATGATTGGTGCCAAACAAGATGGTATGAGTATTTCAGAAAATTTTCATGCAGAACTATCTCTGGGGTTTACAGAGAATGAGCCAAAAGGGAGAAACCATGAAATGAGTGTTGTCAGTTCTCTGTGTGGAAATGTCCTGTTGATGGCAAAGGAAAGGCAACAACTCAAATACCCCCTCGTTACAACCAAGGCATGCAGAAGAGCATCTCTGAATGAAGAACCTGTCAAACCTTGAAGCAGATGGGCTACTGCAGCAGAAGACCACACCAGGTGCTCCTCCTGTCAGCTAAGAACAGGAAACTGAGGCCACAGTGGGCACAGGCTCACAAAAATTGGACAATGGAAGATTAGAAAAATGTTGCCTGGTCAGATGAGATCAACAATTCAGGCTGGTGGTGGTGTAATGGTGTGGAGGATATTTTATTGCCACATTTTGGGCCCATTAGTACCAATTGAGCATAGTTTAAATGCCCCAACCTACTTGAGTATTGTTGCTGACCATGTCCATCCATTTATGGCCACAGCATACCCAGCTTCTAATGGCTACTTCCAGCAGGATAACAGGCCATGTCACAAAGCTCATATCATCTCAGACTGTTTTCATGGCAGCCTCATACAGTTCACTGTACTCAGAAGGCCTCCACAGTCACCAGATCTCAATCCAATAAGGTATCTATGGGATGTGGTGGACCAGAAGATTTGGATCATGAAGGAGCAGCCAAGAAATCTGCAGTAAAGACACATCAATAAAGTAATAATCAATAAAGGTGTTTTGGATGAGACTTCTGTGATGGTTTCACCTGTGTGTGTTAATTTCAAATGAATTAAGTACAATAACTTTGCACGGTTTTACAAACACTGTTTTTACAGGCAGCAAGGGCCTGATTTTCCTTTTCCCCACACAATGAGTCACTCATCAAACCGGGAAAAACAACCACCATGTCCACAACATGCATTGTGCGTGGTTATGATAAAGTTCCCTGTATTGTTACGTTGTAGCCCAATCTAAAGGTACATCCACTTCCCCTCTGTCCATTTCACTGGCGTGCAGCTGATCGAGCATTTCATGACATCCAAAGACTGTGCTTCAGCTGTGGTCTTTATTTGTTATTTATCTATGATTATTTTGTTTCATTATTGATGTTTTGGGGGGGTCCTTTTAAATTTTAGTTTTAAATCATTTAGTTAAAACTGGCAAACTTGTTTTTGAATTCTCGTCTGGATGAATAAGTAAATTGTAGTTCTGGGGGGGGGGGGGGCAGTTGTCTTCACTTCTATTTAGTGTGCTTTGAGATCCTGAAGGAACATCAGGGACTCTCTGTTTTTATTAAGTTATTTTTTTAATGTACTGATAAAATGTTTTGCTAAAACTCAGCGACAGAGCTTCTGAGTTGCTTAAGCCGGGGTTGAAGACCGAGGTTGAAGATTAACATGATGAGTGCCGGTTTCCACGGTCTGCAAAATGAGAACACTGCCCTTTTTCTTCCAGAGTGATGTGGGTCACACTACTCCCAGAATTTACATTTCAATACAAAAAAACAATAATAACACATTGTGTTAATACTTAATGATTCTGGCCCAGGGAAAGACGATACCTCCTGTTATCCTATAAAAGAAAAAGCTCCTTCATTTATATAAAAAAGGGCAGCGCTGCTCGGGGTCAGCAAATTAGCCCTGTAACTCTGTACAGCTGCCTCTGTGAGGCCTGACTTTCCGGGGCCTGACAATGGCTGCCAGTTACCATCCGCTTAACGCTCGCCCTCGTTTTACACACAGCTTTGATAACACTGTTTGGCCATGTGCTTAAAAATGCAGCCTCTTAGGTTATGTGCAGTGCTTAGCGTGTTCAGTTTGGGCACTGTAAATGCAAAAAAAAGACAGTCTTGCTAGCAAGTCCACAAGATTCCTATTTTTCCTGACCTGTTAGTGTAATGGGTAAGTTTTTCTCAGCTACTGATCCCCGTACGATGCATTTCCTCATTTGTAAGCACCTTCATGTTTTGTTACATTCCCACAATTTTTCTGGGAGAAGAATTTAAAGCTTTTGTGCCTGTGAAGTTTGTCTTTCGAACCTGTAATTAATTAGCACAGAGGCTGGGACGTTTGCTCAGAGCGCACGGCATTAATCCATCAAATCTGCTGTTAAATGCTAGTTTATATCATTCTCGGCACTTTGCACTACTGAACCTTTAAGGCATTTTGTTTATTTTCCGACACAGGCTGTATGAGTGCAGGGTAACTTTGCTGCATGTTTCTAATCTCCGACATTCTGTGGGGTTATGGGCGGACATGCTGTGGTTATTCGGAGTTCTTGGTAATGGGATTTTGAAGCAGCCCACTGCCTTTGCACCAGGAAGATGCCAGAGGTAGACAGAAAAGCCCACCACAGGCACCGAGAAATGAAGTGACCCATCCAGAAGGTGAGGTGGTGGTGTAGAGAGGAATTCAAAGCAGGAGCAGAAGTTTCTGAGTGCTAAAACTTTTGCTCTGATTGCCTCCTTGAGGTGATATACCAGGATGCGGTCTCGTACACTGTAGCAACAGCCAATCAAATGGCAGCATTTTACTGTTTGCTGTTCCTGTTACAGTCACGCTTGGCTTTGACAGACCCATCAAATGCTACCTGCGTGTCCTGCAGTCTCGTACACAAATAAGACTTTTTATCAAATCCCTTTAGAGTAGTGTTTCTTAACCCAGCTGGTGGGCCACCCCAGATAGTCCATTTTTGTGTCCTCCCTGCTCACAACTCTTCTCTATGAGGTATTCCTTGTTCTTGATTGTTTGATTTAGGTGTCCTGGGACCTGGGAGGGAGCAAAAATGTGGACTGTCTGAGGGTCTCCCAAGTGAGGAACAATGCCTCAGTCATATGGACGTGCTCGTGACAAGGGGGCAGGCAGCATGTTGCTTGTGTGTGGCCACTGTCCCTGCATGCACATTAACAGGGATGTTGATAAGCTCTCGGTGAACACCACAGGCACGCTCCCATGACAGCGCCTGTCAATGCTCCCATCACGCAGTCAGCATTAACTACACCATTCAGATTACAGCCGTGTGGATGGTCTGCCGTCATTGTGCCTGGAGTGAGTCACGCTAGTCATACTCAGTGACTACACCAGCCACGTCTGTGTATAGCGCCTCTTAGCTGCTGCCTGGGCTGTGTGTTCTGTGTTTCAGGGGTTTATTTATAAAAAATGACTGCAGAAACAGGTTAATTCATAGCAGTATACTTCTATTAAACCCCCTTTGGTCTTCCATCCTTCCAAAGGTTTTGTTATTTGGAGGACAGTCACCTGTCCTGCAGTATACAGGGAGGCTGGTCTCGCACTGGTGATCATAGTGGAGAAGGTGCCGGTAATGGGAATTTTCCCACGTTTACTCTAACTCCCTCCCTGGAATTTGAGGAGCTGCATGACAGTTGCCCCCCACCACTATCCGAGGTGTGGGGGCAAGCTGTTTGCTTCTACCCAGTCACCCCCCCCCTCTATATATCTCCACCTGCCCTCCTTTCCAGAACCTTCACCCCTGTATATTTGAGAGACTTGAGCCGTAGGATTTGGGTTTGTGTGAGGGAGACAGAGGCCGCTTCAGAAGATCTGGTATAGCCAATAGTAATCAGCCCAGTGTAAATTAATGTGTAATTAATATTGACCTCGGTGACCCAGATAAACACGTTTTCTGGCCTTTTGACAGTTTCAACTACAAATTGTGGTGGACACACAGGTATTCCTTTTAAATATGTTTGAAAAGTTTAGGAAAGATCAGGGCAGATTGCATTGTGGCTGGCGTCATTAAGATGAAGGCCGTTTAGCAGGATCCATTAGTTTTGTCTTGGTTTATGACTTGAAACTGTTACTACTAATACAATACCAGGATTGCATTGTAATGGATAAAATAAATTCTAATACTGTAGATATGAAATATCAAGCAGATTGCTTGTGCTTAAATTAAAGATTGGTTTGCTCCTGGAGGGAAATGTAGCTCCTAATTCTGGGGTTCAGTTTTTCTGACAAGGGAGTTCTAGATGGACTCCGACACCTAAATCGCTCTCAATGGGGCTTCGGGGTCTCTAAGTTTAGTATTACAGGATGTTTTTAAAGATGAATTCAGGCATGGTGGAGGAAATCGCATTCAAGCCCATGCAGTGCCCACATGAATGAACTGGCCTTAAGTTAAACAAACCTGTGACACGGGGAGGGGGGGGGCAGATGCGCTGGGGGAAGGCTGCTCCATGTTCTTAACCCTTTGTGGCTGCTCTGACACGGTCTGGTGGTATCAAAACCCTGGGGGGGGGTACGACAATGCGAGCTCTGTAAGCTGCCAGCCATGTGACGAGGGACAATGGCACTGCAACTCTGCAGTGTCTGGTGGGCTCGGGTGTTGTGGTCTTGTGAGGCCCTGCTGGTGGGACAGTGTGTTTCAGGGCGAGCTGTCTGCCAGTCCCTGGCACGGCCCTGCCCCAGCTTATTAACGAATGTTAATCACGGCGTCTCGTTTGCCATCCTGCCTTCCTATGCCTTGACGCCTCTACTTCCTGTCTGCTCTCACACGGATCTCCTGGTGATGTTGCTTTGCCTGGTTTTTTTTTTTTTTTTTTATGTGTTTGCTGGGAAGGCATTTGTGAGACTTTTTTTTCCCCTCAGAAGTATTTGCATTCCCATTCCAAGATCCCAAACTTTGTCAAAAGCCTCCTAGGCCCATCCTCTCTGTAATCTCTTCCTGATATGTGTGCGGGTTCGTATGTTGCATGTGGAGTCTATGTGGTGTCTTTGAAGACTCTTCTAATGGATGCTGGGGAAGTTTTTATAGTGTAAACCTAGGTGAATTAATTCACATAATATTTTTAATGTACAGAAAATCTAAGTTGCTGAAAAAATTTAAAATATTTAAATTGAATGTAAAAATGTATCCCAACCAATTTGATTTAAATTTAATCTGCACAGAAGTCTCAAATGTTAACCGATACGGTTAATGTAAAATGTTCATGTAAATTTATTTAGGAAAAACTCTCTTCACATAAGTATTCAGCTATCATTTATGTGGTGTTTGTTTTGCAACATTAGAATTACTGATTATAATGTATTAGTAGGAAAAGAATGAGAGGCAAGGCATCATTCATTGTAATGAGATCTTAATGATGATTAGCAGATTCGTTCAAGTGGGAAGCAGGAAGAGAGTTGCGGATGTGCTTTCGTAACTCCACGTGAGAGGGCACGCGAACTCGGCTTGGAAATGCACGCTGGCTGCACTTTGCGGTGCTGGGGGCACCGGCGGCGCGCGGGTTTTCGCGACGCTCGTCTCGCGGCTGTTCCCCTTTCACACTTACGCACAAATTACTTATTTCCATGCCAGGGAGAGGTGCGCGCAGGAATACTTTGTAGTGACATAATTTTCTTTTTGACCGGGGTGTATAGGGGGTGTTAATAGCTATGCAGTTTTTTTTTTATTTGGTGTTCGTGTATCGTAAGTAGCACGCTTTGCAACTGGGAGAGAATAATGTCTATACTGTGTTGTTCTGTACATTCATCCAGTAATTAATTATGGGTAATAATTATTTTAATCGTTAGTATTTAGATTTATTTTGTTAATGTTGCATGTTCTTGTTTGCCTCGTTATAGCTGCGACAGAAACTTGAAGAGGAAGTATGGCTGCGCGATTCTGAGTAAAATATGACTCACGATTTTTCCTTCCCACTGAAGTCGAGATCGCAATTTTCTCTCACTATTCTTCTACAAAATACTACTTATTTTCCATTCCATATTTTCTTTATGAAGAAGGAACACTATATGGAAATGCACGATATATCGGTTAATGTACCGGTAACGGTGGCCGATATTTAAACGTCATCAGTATTATCTTAGCAGCACCAGAGGTGTGGAGGACGAAGAATTTCGTCGGCTCATTAACCCCTTATAAGAGATCTAGTTTTTATCCAAAATGCTGACAGTGAAACTTGAACAACTATTTTAATGGGGATACCGCACGCTCAATTAAAGTATAAAAGTATAAATAGGCTTAACATTATTAATCTTAACATAAGAGCTGCTGGATCTAGGTGTTTATTTTTGAGCTCTTAATTTGCCGTGGTGGTGGTGATTCCCCTGGCCTTCCTGAAGCAACTGCATGTGTGTTTAGACGCACGTATTTACTGCAGCTGGGCATCTGTGACTCGCAGTGCCGCAATTGGGCTCCCAGGCAACGACTGCAGTATTCTGCAATACCCAGTTTTCTTTTATGGGGGGCATTGACAACATACGTGGTTCTCCTGCGTGTATTTAGAAATATATATACTACTTCGGTATTATTATTATAGTTTACATTTATATATGTGGGCAAAAAGTAACAGGCGAAACACAAACGTAATCGCATTTTCTTGACTGAGTCAACATGGATGCGGTGGGGGGTGTCGCTAAAGTTGGTGAAAAGTTAATGACAGAAAAAAATAATTAAGCTTATCGAAGCAAGACAGGCTAAATAAGACATTAGAGTAAGTTACTTATTGGTAAAGACTGTAAAATGTGACTGCAAAAGTTAACGGTTTTCAAAATTGTCTTTTGCTTCTTAATGCTGACGACATATAAGGTCAAACACCCCCCCCCCACCGAACAATCGGCTTCAATCCCCACCCACCCAGTGGAAATGGTCAACCACCTGGTTTTATTAACTTCTTTTTGTGCTTAATTGTATTTTTATTTACGTGAAAAAAATCCCACTGACATTAACGTTTCCCGTATTCCCGTTTAATTTGGCTTACCTTTTGAGGGGGGAAGGGCAGTAGTTTTTACAGACGCAATTATATTACTTTTTAATTGCAGTCTCTTCTGTTATTAGAGAAACGTGTGTGGTTAGTCGGTAGAAATAGAAGCATTAAAAATTTACGTATGAAATTATGCCAATTTTAGAATGCTCGCTGTGTCACAGGAATTACTAGATTTTTGTATTTAATTTAACATGACTGGATCATAATACAAGCACCTGGATGTCGGGTGCTTGTTACAATAAATGACAACATCTCAGAGAAAAGATTTTCATTTAAAAAGTATAATTTGCCATATAGCAATATTTATTAGCGTACTGATTAAATAATACATTTACGTTATCATTGTCGGGTTTTAACATTGTTGGGGGGCGTTTACAAAGGCGCTGCACTGTAGAAGGGGGGTTCTGGGAACTGAATTCTTAGCTAGCAAAAACGTTAAACCCACTTTACATTCCACATGTTTAAAAATATGCTTGGACTGTTTTTGTGTGGCTCTTTGTGGATTTCATTTACCTGGTATGAAAGAGAATGAATTTTAGAAAGCATTTAAAATTATTCAATTTGTTCTTGCTTATGAGGTTAGCTGTTTTTTTTTTTTTTTTTTAGTGAAAATCTATTTTTCTCATCAGATTAAAAAATCCATATTACAATGCTTGTAGTAAATTATATATCAGTTGTAGTTTTCTGTCAAATAATACATCAATCGGTCCTAGGTAGCGCTGGACGTGACAGAGTCAACTCACAAAAATGTTTTTACAGCCTTTCTTGGTGTGGTGAGGCGCTGCAGAGCGTAACATTTTGCCTTTTTGTTAACATTCGGAAAGCAATGCAGAATTTAGCCAACAGGTTACATTTATCACAGAGTGCTGAGTCAAAACGGCTGCTTACTCAAACCCCTGTCTCAGACTCCGTGGGGTGTACTCAGACCTCTGGGCTCAATGCCGGAGGACAGTGGCCAGCGTTTCAGAGAAGCAAACCTTAAAAAGTTTCTCTGTTAAACTGTCAGAACGTTGAATCCTGAAAGGTCAGCTGTCACAAATGGAAGCAAATTCAAAATTATTTGCTTCAGTTTATATCCAGTGCCAGAGTGTCGGGCTGTAGTAATTATATTCGATCTGCCTGACTGTGGTTTTAATGGAGATCAGAGGAAAGTACATAACTATTTACCATTTATGCTTCTGCTAAGTGGGAAAGAAAAGCTGTCAGGATGTTTACATTTATTTATTTATCAGACACATTTATCCAAAACGACGCAGAACTGAGAAAGCAGGGTCAGACAGTCAACGGAGCAATTGAGGTTAAGGGCCTTGCTCAAGGGCCCAGCAGTGACATCGTTCAGCCAGTCGCGAGATTTGAACCGGTGATGTGTCCGCTGAGGTCCCTCCTGCTCGACCTGTCCCCACCCCACCTACCCCCCGCTATATATAGGAGGAAAGGTTTCTGTCCCACACATTAAAAGCCCCTCTCTGATGACCAGCTGTGGGATAGAAACCATACACCAGCATCCCAGTGTTACTAGTAGCGAGAGCCGACAGCTGATGAATATTGAAACGATGCATGCATGTCATAGAGAACTCTTTTGACGGTATACACCTCTTATTCACGTCTTATTGCCATATGAATCGTTGAGACTGACGTGTGTCTATGTGATGAAGGTGTACAATGTCTCACTTATAATTAAAGAGCATAAAGCAGTCTGACAGCAGGCAGATCTTTCCACATTCTGAGCTGTCAGTGACCTAGAAGGAGGAATTTTAATAGTGTTGTTTAGCCAGAGTAATGTGCCTTTATGTTTTTGTTATATCATGCTCAAGCAGTACCCTGTGAATCTTCTGTCTGACGTTTTTATTTATTTGATGGTTTTTATCCAAATTTCTGTACAGTTAAGAAAGCAGGGTCAGACCGTCCCTGGAGCAATTGGGGTTAAGGGTGACCTTCCAGTCATGACTCCTAGCCAGCAGAGCCTCCTCTCCTTGTGCATTCTTGTTTTTATTCATTTTGAATATTTAGGTTTATTTTTGATCGGCAACCTTTTTGGAATTTTTAATTTTTACACCTGTTGTCAGTATAGAAAAAGATTAATTGATAATGGAACTGTGTGTGTTTTTTAATCATTACAATTTCTGTTTAATTAGAGGTAAAGTCTTACACGCAATGCGTATAATTATCCATAATTTGTGTTACATTCTGTGCGTGATTTAATCTTTTTGTAAACCTAACACTGAACAGGCTGCATAGATTAATATTAAATTTCACTTTCCATGTCCCCCCAGGGGTAATAAAAGTAAAATTTAAAGTGACAGTCGCCCATTATAATTTCAGTGAATAATATGCTGATTGTATTTCCTCTGTCTGTGTGTATGAGAGAGAGAGTGGTGGCCGTGGCAACCAGCTGGCCCACACGCAGAAACGCTGCACGCCCCCCCCCCCAGCCCAATCCCGCTCTCACCTGAGCGTGACTACTTACTGGGAGCTGGCCGTGTTGCTCTTTGTGTCACAGTCACACCAGTGCTGAATAGCTGTGAAGTGTGACCTCAGGGAGTGCCTCCACTGCTTTCTCCTGCTGCCATTGAGCAGAGGGGATTGCTGACATTATCATTCTGAGGTGTGCTTTAACACAATACACTTTAATAAGGCATGAGTTCACCTAAGTATTTATTGTT
Source organism: Hippopotamyrus pictus (assembly GCA_026781145.1). Classification (NCBI taxonomy): domain Eukaryota; kingdom Metazoa; phylum Chordata; class Actinopteri; order Osteoglossiformes; family Mormyridae; genus Hippopotamyrus; species Hippopotamyrus pictus. The sequence goes on along the minus strand of JAODLC010000021.1, from coordinate 795,575 downwards.
CATGTACTCTGTTGTCCCATCTCAGTTTTATAAGGACTGGCAACTAGCGTCTAATTTCATCTGTGGTTGGTTCAACTGCTTAGATTTTTTTAATTATTTATTTATTTATTTATTTATTTTTTGGGAGGGGGTTATTTTTATGTTTTCAGCATGTACCAGTTTAACTTAAGTTCCTTGAGAAACTGTAATGGTTCGGGGGGTTGGATGGGCCTCATTCCGGTTGCAGAGGGTCTGCATCATTCGATAGAGGAAGTGCTTCGTGAAGACCCTGATCCTATCTCTGTCCGATGGGGGTCGGAACAGATCTGCGGTATGTCTGATGTCATCGCAGGCTTCCAGGCTGACGTTGGGCAAGGGTTTTTTTTTTCCTTTTCTTTTGCTCTGTTCCTTTCACCTGTCCCATTAATTTGCCAGCCCGTGACGTGACTCAGACATTGTTCACAGTTCGTTCTGCTCGCCTGGAAGTTGCGCTGACTGCAGGGCGCAATTATAAGCATGCTTTGGTGGGTTATGTGTTCAGAGGCATACGCATTCCATCTGGCTATCTGCACATCGGTTAATCCAGCCCAAACTGGCGCTGCTGGCTCCCACGGTAACTGGTAACTGCCTACTATTAGAATCAGCCATTACAATAATATACATCATTCTAAAAATGTAATTAAGTTAAATTATAATGCATGGTCCCACGTATAAGTTCAAGGGTTGAGCTCTGACTGACAATGAGTTTCTGACACCAAAAAAAGTGGTCCGTTGGAAATTCCATGAGAAAATTTGCTATTCTTTACATATAACAGAAAATCAGTGTCTGTCTTGGAAAACATTTGTAACTGCTATCAATTTTTCTCATGAATTATTCATTAGTAAGTCTCCGAAGTTTTGTACTCTGCCCCTGGGCCAGCCTGGCGGAGTAGTTGTACATATGTGCACATATTTCTTTACGTACTTTTGGCGCCGTGGGTTTTTTCAGGTAACGGTGAAATTTTAAGTGCAGAATCGGTGTACGATAAGATTTCTGTGACGCGTTTCTACACCAGTGTTCAGTCTGGGTCTCCAGGTCTCCACCTCCCATCCAGAAGGGACGTGGTCCAGAGGCCATGCATCAGCCGTGAGCACCAACGTGCGCCGCCCCGCGCCTCTGAAGCTCCCTCCGACCAACAGAGAATCTGACACCGGGGTGTCCAGCAGTAAGCAGGCTACTGAGGAATCTGTCATTATCATCCGTTTTCCTGAGTGAAAGCACCCAGCGCTGTTTTCGCCCTGCCGCCTGACAGTGGGACGCTCACGAATCCCCTGTGAGCGCGTCCTGTGCCGTGGCGATGGCGTCCCGACAGCTGTGGCAGCTGAACTTCTGCACACGGCTCACCGGGACGGATTTTGTGGCCAGAAGGCCTCACTTCTCCATAGCAGTCCGCCAAAATGTTTCTGTCACTGTCTTCAGTCCTGTGGTGACCCCCGCGCAGTTGTCATTTTGTGTGGTTTGCACACGGCCCTATTTTAAATTCCCATTTTCAAGTTTAAATTACCCAGAGCATGATTTAAACTTACATAACAATAATTCTGTGGTGAGTAATTCATCTATTAGCTCATTGTGTATTTCCCTGGTTTTGAACATTTAAATGTGTTACCTCAGATAAATTTAGATCACATTCACCTCATACGTCCCACTGTTCTGCCCGTCTCTCTAAACTGCCCTTCTAAGAATAGTTGAGGGGAGAGTGGATTCTCCAGATGGCCACTAGGTGGCTAGACGCTAACTCCCTCAAACACTCCTGTCACCAGTGTAGCAGGGTTAGAATCAAACCCTCCTGTGCTGCACTGTCGAATAAGTTGTAAGGCTTTTAGCAAGGCTGTTAGAAATGCTATGTTGCTTTTTATTACATTTTATTGCAGCAAATATATTTGCTAGAAGCAGATTAGAGATGAGTGGTTGTATTTTAGGTACTCTAATACATGTAATCAAGAATCCTTTATATGCTGCTTGTACGAGTAGTACATTATGGAAATTAAATCTTACTCAGTTCTATAATTATACCTATAATTCACGTTTATTGTGGAATGAATTCTAGGATCTTCCGACTAATCCTAAAATAGGCCCTTTTACCAGCTCTGTGTGCTCTGTAGCGGTACCTGGGGTGCTGGCCAGCCCTCTGAGCGTCTACCTGTCCTAGCAAAGTCTTAATGATTTATTGACACAGTAAACTGCTTAGGGATGAGGCCTAAGCACCGTGTCGGCAGCAGCAGGAACAGCCGGGCTCTCGCGCTTTATACCAGCTACAGTTTAGAGACGACAGGGTCATGTCGCTGTTCAGGGAAATGTCTCAGCAACTCTGCGGAGAATTTGAAAGGTTAGTCAAACTCGCCTGCAGCCTAAGTGAGCAGGTGTTCTGAAGTGGCGCTGTGATGTCCTATCGGAGTGTCTAAGGAATGAGGAGCTCTTTGATTTCAGGGGTTTTTCAAAGTAAAAAAAAAAAAAAACGGCTGCATTCTTATGCTACCGATAAAAATGGAAGAAAAGATGTAGGATGCTGCGTTATATCGCAGTTCTGGATGCTGAGGTCTGAATCCTGAGATGCGGCCTGTGTTATCTCCACTGGGGTGGTAGAGCTTGCTGAGTTTGCTTATATCTCATCCATGGTGTTCGCCAGCCTCGTGCCCTGTGCTGCCTGGGGTAGACTTCAGGCTCTGTACAGTGACCCTGTACAGGGGTGTTTCCCAGTCCGGTTCTCGGGGACCAAAAGGCAGTCCAGAGGGAGCAAAAACTGGACTGTCAGACAGGGAGCAAAAAAGTGGCCCGGCTGTGGATTCCCAAGATTTGAATTGGGAAACACTGTTGTGCAGGGAAAGTGCACTGTAATATAGGATGAATGAATGGATGTCCAAGAATAGGGCATGAGAAGGAGCCTGTAACACAGCAGCAGGGGCTGCTTGGTGCTCTGTGGACTGAACCCCGCCTGGATTCCACCATGTTATGCAGCCTGTGTTTTGAGCTCCCATGACGACCTGATATGTGTACATTAGGGGGGGGGTCGGGGGGAGGCTAGGACCAGCTCAGATTTACCATACCTTTGACTGTTGCTTTTCAGTGTGTATTCTGCAAGGACAGTCCTTAACCTGTACTTATTTATCTTAGCATGCGCCAATATTGTATCTATACTAAATAACTTTTTGTCTGTGCATTTATCTACATTTGGTGGGGGCGTCTTGTATATATTTAAGTGCGGCCATTGTAAAAATGACTTTCTTCCTGTTGTTGTTGTTTTCGAGCAGGGTGATTTTATTCGAGCCTGGGGAAACGGAATGGTTTAAATGCAGATGTTTTTTACTGTAAACAGGCGTACAGGAACACTGTTAGCCTTGTAGGCGGGGAGAGAAATTGAGCACGGGTTTTCTTTCAGGCAAGGGATTAGTACAGAAAATTAGCTGGAGGATGAAATGTACAAGACTAAGTAAAGAACAGAAATCAGAAACACTGAAGTTATAGTTAGAAACACTAAAGTTACAGAAAACGCCCACTTAGAGCAGGAGGCTCCTTTTTTGTTTGACAAATTTTTAAAAATCTTATGCAGCAAAATGAATTGACAAAAATGTGCTATGTTGTGCTTTATGCTTGTTGCTGTCTCACTTGGAAGGTTCAAATCCCAGGCTTGGCTGCGTGATTTTGCCATCGGTCTCCTGAGCATGACCCTTAACCCTCAAGAGCTCCAGGGACTGTCTGACCCTGCTTTCACAAAAAGAATGTAAGTTGCTTCAGATAAAAGCATTTGTTAAATAATGAAGATTGTGCTTTAATTCTAAAGGGCATGGATGTGAACACTACAGTGTCCTCATGTTAAGCGAAGCAGACCATGTAAATGTTCAGCATTCACTGTGACAGTCACATGACCCCCCGTAGCTGTTTTCTTGTTTTTCCCCGCCCCTCCATTTTCTTAAGTGGTCATCCAAAGGTCAGTGAGGTGAGCCAGTGGCTCTATGACGGTCTGCGCCCTGGTGAGCCCCTGCTTGTGTGAGGGAACCCAATCTAAGGGCCTCAGCCTCGACTGCCAATACCATCCTGGTTGTAATGAATCAGGTCCTCCTTAGTGCGATAATGTGATCAATTTCTCATTTCGCTGAATAAATATGCGTGGCGGTAGGGAGCTGTCTTTGACCTGCCGTTAACCTCCCGCCTGATCATTCATATGCCGGCTGGGGGGGGACTGAACTCGGGGGGGGGGGTTCAAACAAGCTAATAATTTGTCAGAAGTGTCCGCTGCACTGAATTTCTGACAGCAAGAACGTCACAGGGCTCACGTCACAGTACTGTACCTGCAATGGGGTTCGTGTAATGACATGCAAAATGCCACTAACCTCACGCCTTTCTGTTTTCCCTGAATGTCCTTAATGTTCCACTTTCTGCTCACTGAATATTATAAGGTTCTCGCTTTGTTATGAAGATGTTGTGGAGGTCTTGTTCTAATACCATTTGCACCTGTATCTAGGAATTCATTGGAAGCTCAGCCTAGCCGCACTTATGCCTAGTTGCCTAGCATGTATGTTTGTAATGCATTTGCCTCACTTTGGACAAATGCATCTACTAAATAAAAATAAATGTAAATACTGCATATCTGGCATAAAAAAATCTTCTTCCTGGTAAAATGAGTAACCCTTTAACGCCGCCGGTGTGCCCGAGGAGAAAAGTGGCCCTGTGTGCGAAATCCATAAATGCGATTTCTGAGCGGCAGCCTTTACATTATTAACATCCCGATCTTTAGTTACCCTTCGCTCAGTGCTGTTTTTCCACCCGCTGTCACGGTGCCGAGCAGAAACACGGGCGCATGTGGCAGAGGCTGGCACGCGGGGAGCTGCGTGTGGCATGCACCCAAGCCTGTTGCAGGGCATGCGACACGACGGATCCTTGTTATTTATTTGTGGCTTTTTTTTTTTTCTGTATGTCACCCGCCCGAGATGGCTTACCTCGAACGTGACATGGAAACAGGCCTCTTCTGTTACGAAAAGCCCTGGTTTTAGCTTACCTCCCCCGGGCCGGCTAACCTTAATCACATTAATGGCCGCATTAAAATGCCGCTAATTTTACCCGACTAACTGCTTGCGTTTCCATTAAATTTGAGCAGGCAGGCATTTTTAAGTAGCTGGAAGCTAAGCTGCTGTACTGTTACACCTCAGATCTATCTGAAATCTGAGTGATCGGATACCCCTCTGATTTGAGATGTTACAAGAGAGGCATCTCGATACATTTAAGGTATGAAGTGTTAATGGAATGACAGGTTTTTGCAGTTTTCTCTACACTGCAGTCAGCTGTTGACCTCAGAACTTCGGGCGGTGATAGTCTAGCTGACTTAGAGACTGCAGCTAATTATATTAGTCATCAATGGGTCGTCGATGGCACTATGACAGTGTTGGAAACTGCTGTCCTCAGCCCATGACTGATTGTAAGCTGATTGGCCCTCGGAGTGCCCCTTCCCCTGTCAATCACAGATTCAAGACACATAATTGGATAATGATACGGTTCATCCTTCTGTATGAATTATGCCTCCCAAAAAACCGGAATGTCCCCTGCTAAAGCCCCTGTATATGAAGACGCTGCCCCTACAACATGCTTTGTTTTAAACCTCATGTTTCCTATATTAATATTTATCTCTTCTTCTGCTTCTAGTGGTGAATGAACATGCCCTGGGGTTACAGTGCCCCCTGAAGAGAGGGGTAGTGCTGGCATTTTGCTGAACAGGGCCATTCCCATTGGCCGACTTCGGTCTTGCATACTGGGATGCATTATGTGAACCTGAGAAGAGGAATTCATGAAAAGTGTAAGGATGACTAGCTGGACCTAAATTTAGCATTTGTGGGAGTGCACTGGACATGGCTCCCTGCCTGCTGTTTGCTTTGGCTGGGGGGCGGGACTGGCGGAGCCCTGGCTCGCTCATGAGGGTGCAGCTGTGTGCCATCACTGCAGTGCGGGCTGCACGCCCTGCCAGTTGGGGGTCGGGGGGGTGGGGGTGTTGAGGCAGTGGCCACCTGGAGTTTTAATGAATGAAAGGCAGAGTGGGCGAGGTGGGCTAGTTAGGATAGCCCTAAAAGAAAGTTCAATAAAAGAACATGAATTGTGTTCTTGCGTAAGGCCGGTGTACGATTGTCAGTGTAGTGTTTGTGATTGTGAAAATGTTTTTTCCCAGCAGCCCCAGCTGCCCTCGACATTCATGGGGTCTTGTTCCAGTGAGGTGGCACCGGGAAGTCAGGGGGTGAGTGGCAGGGAGCTGCTTCCTCTGGCTGGGAGTGTAAATCACCACGGCAGGGTATCTCAGTGTGGGTGGCCAGTCTAAGGTCCAGAGCATGGAGGCTTTTGGGCGAAGCCCTTTTGCAGCTTGCCGAACAACAGCGGTGACGGGAAATTTGCTCCTATAAACGGATAATCGGAATTACAGCAAGACGTGGGGGGGAGGGGACATGGGTGCAGAAACGGCGGCTATTTAGAATCGGCGAGGAAAATATGTACAATAAAACGCTTTCTGCTGAATTCATGGAAAATAGCTAATTGAAAAGTAAAGCAGTGCGCCTGCTTTCAGCCCGGCCAATCAGAAAGCAGCATGCAAAGAGGAATGGCGGCCAGCTGGTGCACAGGGAACGCGGCGGTCGCAAGCCGAGTGACTGCCGCGCGCCCCTCCTCAGTGAGCGGTAAGAGGAGTCCGACGCACTGTCCTCCATCCAGTGGAAGCAGCAGAAGGTGCTGGGATCCGACTGTGCCCTCTGACACGTGCATCTACTGAGTTATTTCGTTTATATGTTTTAAGTGTGCTATGAAAATACATATTGGCATTTATGTTGATCATAAACATATTTCATGTTTCCCTATTTCTCTATCAATTTATCTCCAACAAAACCTTTTAAGACCCAAAATATAGTTATTATTCCCATGCAAAAAAGTAACTGGGAGTCATGGGAGTTGTTATTGTGATGCCACATTGTTTAACAACCACAAGCATTTTTTCTGAATACACTCACACAGTTTGTCTGGAAAAGGGTTCTTTAATTAATGGTTAGCTAAATTAGTGAAATGAACATGTGTGCTAATGTTTGTTTCAGGTCCTGCCCTGATTAAGTGACGAGGCAGAGCTTGATTTTCACCTAATGTTACTGTAGTCTATTTTATCGTGAGTGCTTTCAGTAAATTCCGTTATGGGACAGACAAACCCAGAAGTGGTGTGTGTGTGTGTGTGGTCCAGGTATACCTTACCTTATGGGGACCAAATGTCCCCACAACGTGATGAATACCCGTTTTTTTTTTTTTTACCTTATGGGGACCAGTTTCCTGGTCCTCATATGGGAAAACTCTATTTTATAAAAATCTGTGTACAAGTTTATGGATTCATCCAGGATTCAGAATGAAATTTATTTCATTGTTTCTTCCAACATTTTTTTCTTAGAGTTATAGAATAAGAATGAGAAATAGAATGCATTGGACAAACTCATATTTATTGCATAATATAAATTAATTATTTCCTTATTTAACAAATTCTGTGTCAGAACTACAACGTATTCTCTATCTGGTGGTCCTTTACCTGCCTGCGGTTGGGTGTCACCAGAAGGTGGCCCATTCCCATGATGCATTGCATTGATGTCAGTGAGCTTCCGGCCCTGTCTGATCTGGCATGGCTGTATGACTCAGGCATGCTTCTTTATAAATGGCTTCGATGGCAATGATTTATGGGAAGTCAGTGGTGTCATCGCCGTTGTCCATCTTTGTTCTGTTCTCTTTACCCTTGACAATAATATGCTACCCTTTCCCAGCATGGAAACAATGGCTGGATTATCTAAGACCAGCTGTGGGTTAATGAATTTAAAGGGTTTTTGGTGTCTATGCAGAGAGGTGTAGGGGATCCTTTACCGCCAGTGTATCCAGGGCACCTATTGATGGTCAAGCAGGAGATCAAGTTGGCATGGTGGCCAGAAGCTGCACGTCTCCTCATCTCCATCCCTTGAATAATGTAGCTGCTTCTCTTGCACTCCACAGTCCGTTTGTTGGCAAGAAGGACCAAGATTGACAGCTGCGGGCCAAAGATTTACAGGTGATGACACGGGCTTCTGGGAAACACGAAAGCCGGATGACCGTAATAATCAGCCATAAATATCTTTTATTGTCTCTTTATGTTAAGTAAGAGACGGGTGGTAAATCAATATGCCAATTTTCCGTAGGAAAAAAGGCTGAAGAAGATGTATTTAGAGGTGATTAATATTTTGCAGTAGAACAGACCATGCATTTTTCACCTTGTTCTCTGGTCCCGTGGAGGAGGGGGTAGAGAGATGTTTAACGCTGGATGACAAGATTTGACAAGCACCTGTCATATTCTTAGTCTTCAAACCTCTTTCTGACCCCATGAAAATCAATGTGGTAATTGCCTCGGAGCTGGGGAAAAATAATACAGAAAAACATACCATAAACAAGGAAAGTGACGTAGATTAGCAGCCCCCCAGGATGAAGCTGTCATTGACGGGGATGTTACATTACCTATCTGAGGGACTTGCGACGGTCGTTGCCTGAGATGAGAGAGAGAGGGTGAGTGCCACAGTACCTGAACGCAGAGAGATGGTTATGATGATGATTAAAAGGTCTCTTTCAAGAGCCGTCTCTAGAAGGATTCATGCTTGCTTAGTGACACAAGGTGGACAAGGGAACGGCCCTGTCAATCAGTCTGACTCAGTGCCTTGAACACAACAGCATAGTATTTTAGACTAATCCAGCTGTTGGCAATGATGATGTGTGTAATCTATAACACTGTAGATATAGTAGGCGTGTGCCTGAAATTGTACTACTTCCCTGGAAGTGCAGGGGGTGCAAAGTGACAGTTTATATAGTAGTCTCTGCTGGCACAATGACAGCCAGCAGATGCCCAGTTATTTTTGGCTGACACAACCAGTGATAGAGTCATATTCACTTCCGTGGGTGAGAATTGTTTTTTTGCGCTTTGTTGAGCTCAATGCTGTTTTCAAACTGTTTGTGTTCAAGTGGTTTCGTTTCTTAGTTAAACTTTTGCTCATAAATGCCTGTTTTCAGAGCACTGGAAACTCCTCTGAGTCGAGTTCCTTATTGAGGTTTCCTTCATTTCTGTGCTTGAAAGCCCAACCCCCCCCCCGCCTCAATTTTATAATGTCATACATTTTCATAATGTCATACTTCATATGCATTGAAGCAGGAAGGGGAACAGGTAAAACTGTCAGTCACATATTGAAAAGTCATACTCCTGCATGTTTTACAGTTAAAGTATTAAAGGCTTTGGTGGAGTTTATAAGAACACGGACACAGCCAAGGGGTCCGGTTAGCAGTCCCAGAAAATCCCAGTTTCATGTCCATCCACGTGAGAGCTAAGAGGCCAAAGCTCGCTGGACGTGTCGGGAATCCTCTCCGAAGCAGAGATTTCGTCTGTCTCCTGAGCACTGCACTCCCAATGGGCCTAACTTGTGCGGCTGCATTGCTGATCGATTCACTCCTCAGACTCCTCAGTATAGATACAGAGTATCTGTATTTCGATATATTTTTAAGCACCTTCTAGAACATTACTGGCACCTGGCCCATTAAGATAGTGGTATGTTGTGTTGGTAAATGTTTCCAAAACCCAAGAAGGGGGCCCCAACACTAGCAGGGTGTTAATTTCCCAACACTTTTCACGTGTTTTTTCAGCAGTTTCAGGTGACAGTGCCCCTTGTGGCCCCCAGGATATTACACCGCTGAAGTTTTACTGTGTGACAGGCGCGGGGGTTTGGCCCTCTCCTCAGGTGGTCCTGCGGGCTCTGTGGGGCATCCACCAGTGTCAGCCAGCATACCGAGGTCCGCCGCGTCACACTCGGGTTTAGATGGTGGGCTGACGGAGGAGGGGCTCATCGGCGTGCTGCCCCCAAGCTGCTAATGAGTCGACAGGAGACCGGCCGCCCGTGAGAGCAGATTGGTGCAGCCTTTCACGGGATTAAGCACATCTTAAGAAGCTCATGTTCTAGCCTCAGTATTATCAGTGGTCTAGGACTAGTTCATTTTCCAAAGGAAAGTATTACTGCAGGCGTTACCTATTCTGTATATTTGCAAGTAGCCCTGCAGTGAAAATACACGCACACCTTGTCGTTTTTGCGACCTTCCCATTGACGTCACTTTAATTGACATTGATATACGTATGATATACGTATTTCTGTATTCACTGGTGCCATCAACATGACCATCAGCTCAGGTATTACAGTCAAACCTAATCATTAAGTAAATAGTTATGCTAGTTGCCTCAAATTAGGGTTGTATATTTCAGTGCCTTGGTTGGATTCGCTTGTTTGACCCTAATTTGATCTTGAATCTCTTGGAATGTATAGCCTCACCCAGATTGTTAGAGTACTTGTCCACCTGGTATGTTTTGACATTGTTTAATTGGTGTTTAATGACAAAACCTGTTCGGATGTTGTGTAAAAACTTGAAACCCTGCTTTCCAGCCTATCTATAATGCAGCACTGTGGCTGCCGTTGAGAACATAATAGCCGGCATAAGTACGATATCGAAACGCTCGACAGCTGTGTCTGGTTTCAGCTGGATCTCAATCACATTAATTGGATACCCTTGATATGGGGAGGTGGAGTCTCTATTTGGCTTATGTGTTTCTGAGAAGAGTATTAATGATTCACCAGAGTGGCTCTTTCAGGCTTTCATTCCCTCCATCCTCAAATAATGACCGGGTATTAACTGTAGTCACAGGGTAGGAGCCTCAGAGAGGTTGTCTGCCACTCAAACCCTTGGTCAAGCACCAGAAGGGGCCACAGAACTGGAGAGGCCGTACATTTGCTGTTGCGTCTAGGCTGTGGCCTATTTTTTTCCCCGATTCGGTGAATGTCTGTATTACCACCTGTTAGCAACTCATGCCAATAATAACAGGAAGGCCTTGAAATCAGTAGTGACTCTTCTGTGTTCCGCTATCTCTCTCTTGATCAGTAAAAATGCATACGTGTTTGAGTTTGTAGGTCTCGAGCTGCACACAGCTGCTTTTCATAGTGGAAGCAGAACTTGTCTGTGTTAATCTGATCTCTTTTTAAGACAAAGCTTGCATTCCTGTAACTCACATGCAAGTTTCATAGACATAAGGAACATATATGTATAATCTTTTTGTCGATCTGCTGGCTGACACTACCGTGATTTCTCTGCTTGAGTGCATATTTGCTATCGCTGCAGCTTATACAGTGTAGGGGACTGATATCAGACTGGGAGATCTCTGTTGAATCACGAGGTGTATGGGTAGCCTTGGGATGGGACGTCAGCTGAAGATGAACGAGTCTCCCGGCGCCGGAAGCGTTCTGGTTAGATGTGCGGGCAGCTGTCTCAGTGGTTGGCAGGTGTGATGTCTCAGATACCGACATCCTAACCTAATGTGTGCAGTCAGGCTGAAAGACTGTGGTGTGTCTGTATATCCTGGAGGCATCTGAGTCCATGTCTCTGTGTTATGCTACGTTTTGGTGGCGATATGCCCGATGCAACTCTATCGGCGGTTCTGAGATGTGATCGCTTCCTCTCAGGCTTGACTCAGGCAGCCTTACGTTTCATCACTTCTTAGTCTTTTGTATCCTGATCTAATGATGCCTCAACTGTTGGCTAATTTCCCTGAGCGGTGGACACTGACGCATCACCGTGCATGTGTTACCCATGGTTCTCTGGGAGAGGGGGTCACATGGTATGGGGTGTCTTGCATTTTCACCGGTTCCTAATTAACGGTTTCTTTTTCTTATTTTTTTATACAGAAGAGACATCCTGTGTTTGGAGATTTTAGTAGTTATATGTACATTCTCTAATACAGTCTGGTGGTCAAGATAAGTCAAGTGGGCTTTCATGTCATACCACCTATATGCAGGTATACAGTGGCTCAAAATAATGTTCTCCCGGGACCACGGTGCATCACTTAACAGCAGTGCCAGAAAAGCGTTTCACGGTACTTCAAGTGCAAAAACGGGGGCAGGACACAAGGGTTTATAAATATAGTGCAAAGTGCATGTAAGTAAACGAGAAGTAAGAGGGGAGCAGCGTAAGGGGGTGGGATAATTACAGTGACTAACTTACAATAAACAGATAAATAACAACAATAAGATAAAGTGACCAGAGCCAGTTCAAGGATCAGCCTCAGTCAGCTGATGCCAATGGGTCATTGCCACTTAAGCAGAACCAAAACTCACTCACCGTGTAGATTTGCTAGCTGGACAGCTGCCGGTGGCCAGTAGCTACTGTGCTGCTTACAGGCGGCTTTGGTGTTTCAGCAGTCCGTTTGTATCGATTCTTACCGATGTAAACAATCTGATTAGCCGCTTTCTACTGGCTGTCACTTCAATCGCATTCAGAGCTCTGACGGAGGGGAAGGAGGCAGACAGGGATGTGGGCCGTGGGGGGAATGAGGCAGGGGTGCCCCATCTTCCCAGCAAGTGAGGAATTCAGCCCTGATTAGGGCTCTCCCCTCGGTGAATTGAACAAGACAGTTGAGCGGCTAGGCTATTAACTCCCTTAGAAAATTCTCCGTTCCCTCCAAGCCGGCCACGATATTGTGATGCGGATCGATAAGCAATCTCCGGGGTGTACGGAATGACTGCCTGATTCATTTGTCTTCCCATAACCCCCCCACCCCACAATGGAGCACCCCAGCCCACTGACCGCCGGACACTGATATAGCTCCCGCCCCCATCCCCCCCCCCATCTGTCTCCCTCCTCTCCCTCTCGCTCACCTGAGTCTGTCTTGTTTTTTTTTACCCTAGAGGGTGTAGGAATGCCTGCCTGCATCAATTCCATCACAGAAGCAGCTTTGCCAGACAGCTGTGTCTCAGTGTGATGGAGGTGCGGCGACAGGGTGGGGGGGGTGCCCCATAAACAAGCACCATGCTGCAATTGAAATGATGCTTTATTGCTTTATTTGCCATTTGTAGAAGCATGAAAGCAGGTTCAGGTACATTACAATCTTTGTGTTTTTTTAAATTTTTTTGCATATCCTGTCTTGCTCTTATTTTTTAAAACGGGCACACATTGTGGTGAGCACAAAGTTTGGGGACTGAGTCATTTATCCATCCAGTGCCCTGACTGCATTTTTTGTGGGGGGGGGTTAAAGACCTTGCTTGAAGGGCCCAACGGACATTTGGCTGTTCTGCCAACCCTGAGAGCCACTAGGGATTTTGGGCCCCATGAAAGCATATCATATTGAGCCCCTAACCCAGACTAATACAATTATGTTCCAAATGTATTACGGCCGCTGTTACTCAGGGGACCTTGGAATTGACCCCACCCTTACAGCTCCCCTGTTGCAAAACAAAGGATTTGAACTGGCAAACATCCTATTACAGCATAGAGGCCTAACCCTGCATACATACACTATAAGGGCAAAAGTATTGGGACACCTGCCCGTTTCACCTACAGTACAGGAACATTGACACCCCATTCTAAATCCATAGGCATCAATATGGAGTTAGTCCCCCCTTTTCTTCTGAGAAGCCTTTCCACAAGATTTGGGAGTGTGTCTGTGGGAATTTTTGCCCTTTCATTCAGAAGAGCATTTTGTGAGGTCAGGCACTGATGCTGGACATGAAGGCCTGGCTCACAATTTCCGTTGTAGTTCATCCCAAAGGTGTTTGATGGGGTTGAGGTCAAGGCTCTGTGCAGGCCAGTCAAGTTCTTCCACACCAAACTCCTGTGTTTAAGGACCTTGCTTTGTGCACTGAGGGACAGTCATGCTGGAACAGAAAAGGGCCTTCCCCAAACTGCTCCCACAAAGCTGGAAACATAGAATTGTCTAAAATGTCTTGGTATGCTGAAGCATTAAGAGTTCCCTTCACTGGAACTAAGAGCCCAAGCCTAACCCCTGAAATCAGCCCCACACCATTATCCCTCCTCCACCAAACTTTACAGGTGGCACAATGCAGTCAGACAGGTAACATTCTCCTGGCATCTGCCAAACCCAGACGCGTCCATCAGACTGCCAGACAGAGAAGCATGATTCCTCACTCCACAGAA
>JAODLC010000021.1:747133-768012 GCA_026781145.1 Hippopotamyrus pictus | reverse complement strand
CTGAGGGGGAAAAAATACACCCACCCACCCGCCATCTCCGGGAAATGTTTTCTGCAGTTATTAAATTTGCTCTAGAAATTACCTTATCTCTTCGTCAACATCCGCCACGTGTTTTCTGCGTGTTGCTTTGGTTAGTGCTGCAACTCATTTTACAATAATATATTGTAATATCTGTGCTAAAATAAACCATGACTAACCATTTGGGGTTTACAATCCTTAATCTCCATGTTCTGTAAGTAGGTAAGCACTGGAAAAATTAATTTTGATGGCCATAATATTCAGAAATGTACGTACGTGTTGTCAACTTTAAATCGCAGTACAAAGAAGAAAGCAGAAAATGTCTACATAATTTAGTAAAATTAATTATTTAATCGGGGTAGATGGTGGCACAGTGGTTAGCACTGTTGCCTCACACCTACGGGGCTCTGCGTGTGGAATTTGCATGTTCTCCCCGTGTCGTCATGGGGTTTCCTCTGGTTTTCCCCCACAGACTAAAAACATGCTAAGGTGAACTGGAGTTGCCAGATTGCCCATAGGTGTTAATGGTGTGTGGTACCGTGTGATGGGTTATTCCTTGCCTTGCTCCCCTAGCTTCTGGAATAAGCTGTGAATACATTAGGGAAGTATTTGATGTTTGTGATACTCTCTTAGGCCATTGTTCTGTATTATAAACTGAGGAGCTGAATGAGGACACACTTTATCTTATTAAAATATATTCAGTCATGCCAGGATCTCTGGTCAGCTGGAAGCCAAGTTACTTCACAGATATATAATTCAAATTATAATGGTTTTTAATGTACGTTTTCCACTCTATTCCAATCTTATACCGCAATCATAGTGTCACCGGCCTGTGTGCTCACTTATGTTTCTCAGAAAAAAGAGAATTCTTTATCAAATTTAATAAGTTTTTGTCTGTTCCTTTTAACTGACAGGGAGCTACAGCAGACTTTCCGGAGCGTAGTGTAAATGGTTTGTTTCGGAAGGCGAGGTGATTAAAAAGTGTGCTGCAGGTCCTTCTTCATCACGCGAGGGGGGGAGGTCAGCGCCGCAGAAAGTGTAGTCATTATAACGGGGACAGTGTCAGTGACCTCTGGATTGCAACATCTTGTCTCTTTTGTCCGCCACTCTGCCACCCAGCTTATTGGGTGAAATTGTATCTTTTGAGCGAGGCTACCCGGCAAATGCGTGTGGTATTGGGAGCCAGCGGGCCGTGACGCCTTCCTGTTTTTCTCCCCTCTCCTCTTTCTTATTTGGAAGTATTTTATGAACAACTGAGACCTGGGGGGGTGGGGTAGGGAGTAGAGGTTAGTAAAAGAAGCACACAGTGTATAATTCAATAATTATCAGATAGCGTGACTTCCCGCCCCCCTCCCTGTATTGGCAGGTGTCAGGTGACAGGCAGGCCATGGATGTGCCTGTCAGCTGCCGGGCTTTGGGGGGGGAGGGGGGCGCAGTCCCCTCTGAGCCAAGGTGCCCAAACCCTAACCCTAATTCCGAAGGCAGAAAGCCATCGCTTGGTTCTCTGCCATAGGCTGAAATTGGTTTTGGTGAGGTGACATGGTGTGCGATGCCTTAATCAAACAATCCGTGCTTGGATCAGAATACGGAGCTGAAGGACCTCATGGGGCCTCCTCTGGACCAGGCCGTGCGTTCCCGCCGTGCCGCCCTCTGCCTGTCCTCGCATCACACTCTACTCTCCCAGTTTAGGTTCCAGTGCGAACATTACAGGCAGTCCCCAACTTAAGAACGTCTGACTTATGGACACCTCGTACGTACACGGCTTCAGCAGTTCATAGGCTCAATTGTACAGTACCATCTGTAGTTATTTTTACTATGTAGTTTTATTTAAAAAAAAAAAAAAACCCTTTATCTGCCATCTGCACAAGTACAGGAACATTGGAATTCTTCCCTTACCCACCGGCCGGGGCTTGAATGGCAGCTTTTTAATCACAGGCAAGTCTCCCAGTCAGCCACTCATCACCCAACTTACCTGCAAATTCAACTTAAAGACAGACTGTAATATTTAACCATAAACCTTCCTTATTTGTCCCAGTACAGTACTTTGTCCTTGCTGCTGCTGTTTGACTGGGTCTCTCCCTTGGTGTTTGCCATTTAAAAAGGTCACTCCTGTAGCATGAGGGATGAAGCTTCATGCCTGTAATCTGGCTGCTCTGCACTAATGTAGCATGTTTGCCCCACGCACATACACAGTAATTACGGTAATGATCAGTTACGCACATATTTCAGTCTTTGGTAAACAGCAATCAGCAATGGGCATCCTATATAAAGCGCACATCACTGTGGTCGTGTCATTTCTGCACTCTCTGATTTTTTTTTTTCCCTATGCTTTTATTTGACTGATCAGTATGACATTAGTTATGGTTAGCTGTGGTAGTGAAATGTTTGAGGATATCCTTCTATTTCAATATTTACTCTAAATGTAAGTTTTTTACACATTTACAGAACAAATTAAACTTTATATATTTTTGAGCTGAGCTTGTAGCTGTCCTGTGTGTTTTAACATGGTAGTTGGACCAGTCTTTTTACTCTCAAAATTTAATTCAGTTTAATTTATTTTTATATAGCTCCTTTCACAACAGACTCACCTCAAGGCATTCAACAGGAGTGTGCGGCAATTCATTATTACATCATTTATATGAAACGGTGCACAGAGCAGGGAAATGGGGGGAAAAAAGACTGCCAGAGGACAACGGAGGAGGTCTGATCCCACATCCTAGTGGTACCTGACATGGCTTAAGTGGCAGCAGATTTTCTGTAAGGGGACAGACGGAGAGGCAGAAGTTGTCCTGGTTATTAGGTTGTTCTCGTTTGGCTCAACTGTTCTAGGCCTGTTTGTGAGCCTGAGCTCGAATCCCCGCAGTGTGGACGCCCTGGCAAGCTGCAGGGCCGCGTGCTGACAAGTCGGGTGGTTTCAGGTATTCCTGTGTGTGTTTTAGCTGTCCGCCAGGCAGTGCTGCGCCCCCCACAGGAAATGCCATAGTAATGCGGTTTCTCTGATGACCCCATTTAAGAAGGCTTTGCTCTGTTTAATTCTCGGCCCGCTTGTTTACAGTAAATTCCCTAATTATGAAAAAGGCCATAACCAGGGTGGATAAAGCACAGCACAGGAGAGAGACAGCCGCCTACAAACAAGAGGGGGAGGGAGGGAGAGTCACTGGTAGTGTGGAGCACAGCGCCCCACAGTGGTCTGACAGGGAGCTGCTCAGCCTGTTCGTTCACGCATTGATGCTGCCTTGGGTTGCACTGATGTTTACAGTTTGATCACATATGATTGATGCTCTGTTAATACAGATTTAACTTGGCATGTTTTCGTTGCCGAGGGATCCACAAGAAGGGTTCAATTACAGAGCCGTGTCATTAATTCAAGTGCTCGTTATGCTAAAGAGACAGCGGCTTCTCACTCCGCAGTGCAGATGTGTAAAGAATATAATCAGCAGACGAGACCTCTAATGAGAAACTGCTGCTTGGCTGTAGGACGTGTCGCCCCTGTCTGTCTGCTCTGCCGCCGCACACGCGGCCCAGAGTACAAGCCTTCCCGCTTTTCTTAATCGACAGCTGACTTGTGTGAGATCAGCTGCAAACTTTTTGTTTAGCTGTTTTTGGCTTTCGGTGTTGGGAATGAACAGGAAAGCCGCACTGTGTAGACATCAGTTTGAGATGGTGAAATGGATACCATCCACCTTGACGATGGCCAAGCAGTTTTTTTGTTTTGTTTTGTTTTGTCAATTTGGTTTGTTCTGGGTGATTCCAAGGCTCTGAGACAGACCAAAATGAAACAAACAGATGTTTGTTTTTGTTTGCTCCTGGTACTGTGAACACACTAGATAAATTCTGAGTGTTGAGTCTCGCGTAGAGGAAGAGCCCCCACCGTGTGTGTGAAAAATGTAACGTCAGGGCTGGAGGAAAGAGTGCAGTAGGCTGCCTCAGCCTGTGTGTGTGTGTGTGTGTGTGTGGGGGGGGGGGGGGGGGTCAGGCATGAAACTCTCCCGGACGGCATCTTGTAATATAAGGACCGGGAAACAAGGACAGTTCTCGTGCCAGATTGTCCGGTGATGATGGGCTGGGATATGGGGGTGGGGGTGGCCTCGGTCAGAGAAGGGTAATGCCATATACTGGATGCTGGATTGGTATCTGTCTCTCTTACACCACTGGGAGGTATAGCACTTAAATGGGGTATTTTAGGAGGACATTCTCATAAAGAGAACTCCCCCCTCATCCCATTCAATGTGGGTGACAGAGTTGGGGGGGTGGCTTTGACACTCATATTTCTATCTACAGTGGTCTTCCTCGGGCACGGGGGGGGGGGTTAAAGTCACCCAGCTGTGTTCATCATGGCCGGTGGGTACCAGAAGCCAGAGCACAGGAATACAGGTTTTGCAGCCTGAGATGTGTTTGTTTTTTCCTCATTGGCTTTTGAGAGTTTTTCTATGTCACCCTTGGCAACACATGGAAAACCTGAAATTCCATAAGAGTGGGATTTTGTTTTCGCAGCATTGATCTAACAGATCCTGTTTGTCAAGGTATGAAACAACCATGCAAGACAGCTGTTCGTAAAAAAAAAAAACATTAAACATAAAGTTCATTTACCAAATGCAAAAAATTATACTGGTAAATAAAGGCTCAGATACCTCCCCCCAGCCTGTGTTTGAGCATGTGACCAGATGGACCAGCCCCCAAATCCATGTGTGTGATGCAGCGTGAGTAGGTGAGTAGGACCTGTGCCGGGGGACACTTTATTTACACTGAGCTTTGTTAAGCTGCATCTCTAAGAGTGAAATAGTCTAAGTGCTTATAATTAGTTTAGTGAATTAATAACCTCTGGCGAATGTAGCGGATTCGATATGATGGTACAATCACCAAACTGCTCCATTAAAGCGGCCAGCATAGGAGATTAGTTTTGTTTATTTAATCAATTACACTTATATCTTTTGTTTCCCTCTTATCTTCAGCACTCTGCAGCATCCTGAGCTGTGTGTGTGCGCGCGTGCGTGTGTGTGTGTGGGGGGGGTCGTATTGTCCCTACAGTGTGACACTCCTCAGGTCCCCACGATATAAACCTCAAATTTAAAAAAAATCTGTGAATGCAATCAAAAAACTAAAAATGCCAAAAGTTTCATATTTTGCTTGGTTACTTATGGTTAAGGCTATGGCTGAGTAGGGATTAAGGTCGTCATGTTAGGATTAGTTTTGTGCTCATAGAAATGAATGGAGAGTCCACACAAAGAGACGAGTGTGTGTGTGTGTGTGTGTGTGTGTGTGTGTGTGTGTGTGTGTGTGTGTGTGTGTGTGTGTGTGCCTGTGTGGGTGGGTTGGTGGAGGCGCAGTAGCAACATTACAAAGTTTCCGTTGAGAATGTTGTTATTTTGTTCTTATTTCTTTATTCTTAAGCGTATTGTTGCTTTAAAAAAGACCCGCAGGCTGAGTTCCCTGGAGAGGCGCGCTTGTTGTGACACGGGTGTCCCAGAGTGAATAACAGCAGAAGGTTCCAGGAGTGCCCCCCAGATCATAACACAGGCGTCCCCAGCGACGTGGCACCGGCGGGCCGACTCTGCGCTGTCAGAGACCGTCTATCGATCCAGCTGCCCGAGATACCAGCCACCATTAAGGCCGTGACAGTCGAACTGTATGCATCGATCAGTCGCCCGGGGCCTCTTAATGGTATTTATAGGGGCCCCTGCTACCCCTAACCCCCCCCACCAAGGCTGGTAATTGATGGCAAGTGAGGCACGATTTCCCCCCCACTGACCCCAGTGTGCTGGATGTCATATGGATTACATTTAACACAATTATGATTGATATTATCAAATTACACCTCAAACAACAGGGCTGGGTCCTCCTGTAGGCCCGTGTAGGGGGTGCTTGGGAGTGTGAGGGGGAAGGATGTTGCCCTGCCCAGAACAAGCCCTGCTTGTGCTAAATTCAGACTTGGCGAGGGGACGGATTAGACCCCTGTGGATGTAGTACGAGGCTGTTTGAGTTCACTCACCCCTGACTGCCATTAAGGACCTGCAGCATACAGACGGTGCTTTCATGGGTATGAGAGACACTCGCAGACCTTTGGGCAGGTTATCCAGCTGCTGTATTCAGCACTGCTGCAGTACCTTGCAGTGCTGGCAATTACAAAACTTTTGTTGAAGTGCTTCCCTTTATCACTTGTTCCTGGACCTTACGTGTGTCCGCATGCTGTAACGGCAGACTGGGCTGCTCCGTTTTGTGACAGCTTTGGATTTTCATGCATCTCACAGCTGCTAACCCTGGAGTCCATCCCAGGCAGCACAGGGCACAAAGCTGGGGTACAGCCTGGACGCGGCACCGGAGTATCACCAGGCACAAAGCTGGGGTACAGCCTGGACGCGGCACCGGAGTATCACCAGGCACAAACACACACATATTATAATCTTGATTAAACTGACAAGTTTCACATCCAAAAAATAGTTATCTTGTTCTGAAAAAAGGCAGCTCTTACTGTGTAGAGGATTCCTTGTTTTACTTCAGCATAACTGTTCTGTGCCTTAATCTGTCTGTCTGTCTGTCTGTCTGTTTATTACTCTTGCACACTCCTTTAAGAGCCCCACAGTCAGAACGCCGTTACCCCACTGATGTTTTACACACTGCTCTCAATTTATCTTGTGTTTTATGATGTGCCTGACATTTTTCCCATAATCCAATTATTCGGGTTAAACCATAATGCAATTTCTACATTTGTTATACTGTCTTACAAACTGCAGAGCTGAATGAAGACCCACTTTATGTTACTTAAACAAATTTGTCATGCCAGGGTCTCAGGTCAGCATGGAACTAAGTTAATTCTGGGGCACACAGTTTAAATTATAACTGGAAGGTTTTTAGTATCCATTTTCCACACTTTAATAACGTTTTACCCTGTCATCACAGTGTCACAGCTCGTCTGCTTACTTATTCATGTTTATGATGGAGAAAAAAAAACCTTTTATAGATTTGTTTGTTCCTTTAAATGTAAGGTTTCTGGCTTTTTAATCCAGCATGTCGGTCACTAATTATCACTGTATCTTTTGCACTGAATCTGCTGTCTGTCTGCACTGTGTAATGTGAAAACGCTGACCCCCCCTGCATGTGAAAATTCATTGATTTGGTATCTTATGAAACGTGCAGAGACCCTAACCCCATGTGCTTGGGCCCTGCTCCAGATGCTATTGCACCATGGCCTAGGGGGTGTTTTGGCCAGGGGAGCTGTGAAACACTTCCTGCCCCCCCTGTGTGGGGTTTGTCTCTGTCCTCGTCTGTCCCGCACAGGAGGGAAGGCGTGAGTCAGGGTATCGGCGAGGTAAACACCGTATTCATTCAGGAGATCACTTGGCCTCATTATCACACAGTAAATCACTGTTGGAGCAGAAGTCAAGGCACATGTGTGAGTGTCCACATAATTTAAGGCCTCCACTGGGTTTTTTTTTTTTTTTTTTTTTTAAATAATAATAATAATAATAAAGACTGTAATTATCTAGTATTATTAGGTGTGCTTTGAGTGTGGTTTGTGGGGATAGTTTGGATGCTGATACGTTGTAGCAGCCAATAATGTAATAACTGACCAATAATGTAATAATTTACGTTATTGGTTCAGAAAACGTATTACATTATTGGCCAGTTCTTTCATTTCTGGCTGCTACACGTGTATATGGATGGTATGGCAATAAAGCCCAGCTGGCATGACTATCAGCCGTGTCCCGTGATTCGAACCCGGGCGTGTGGACCAGCCAGCCTCACACACTGTTCCTGTGTTGGTGGGGGCTCCTGTAAGTGGGAGCATGGAGTCACTGTGGTGTGGGGCGCTAATTTATATGCCGTAACAACATAAGAGCAAATGTAGATGGGGGCTTGTTGGCATCACCATGGCCTCTGTGTGTGGCCCTTAGATGTACAGTAGTTAAGTAAGTAAAGTTTATTTATATAACACTTTTTACAGACAATCACTAAGTGCTTTACAAGGTAAGACCAATACATATATAAAATGTAAGACCTGCGCCATGGCGTACAGGAGCCCCACAAGCCCTGCAGCTCTGGAGAAGCAGAGATTCACAGGGACTGGAAGAAGCAGCGGCACGAGTGAATCCCGAGTCACTATTGTCCGTGTCTTTCAATTTCAGGGTCTTGGGGTGTCAGCGACTTTCAGTATATTGATGGTTTGTTAAATGGGTGCCCGTGCGTCTGGCTGGTATTTATTTTTAAACCCGTGTCCTCAGATTTTTAGTCACCCAGCTGAAAGCGAGTAAGGAAATGGTGTTTCGCTTGCTGCGATTCCCTGAATGACAAACGGACACCCCAGTGCTCCCCCCTTACTACTATCAGCAACTCTCAATATAAACATGCAAATCTGCTGCCTGAACTTTGCAGTCTTCTGCAGAGGCTATTCATCTCTTTACAAGTATTCATTTGCATCAGCAAGAGGACACATGCATCATTGTACGTCATTCTGAAACTAAATATTAATCAATTTTGCAGTGCGGATCAGTGGTCAGCACAGAACAGGTCCTGCTAGAAATAGGCCCTACTAAACATTTCAGGGGACGCTTCCAAATTTGCTGCAAGAGCCATAGCCTGGTACCCAAGGCCTGAACCATTTCTGGCCTGAGCTGGTTCTGGACGCCCCCTAGGGGCATGGAGGAATCCCTGCCTGAAGCGTCTTGGAATTACAAATGTCCTTTAATGCCAGGGATCCTAAAGGACATATTCATATCCATGTTTATCTTAGTCACTAATAATTTCAGCTTTACATGGTTTTTATTTATTTGTTTGTTATTAATAATTTTGGGTTTGTCGAGTCACCATCACAATAATATCATGTGCAAAAAAAGCAAAACCGTTAGCCATTGGTCATTAATAGTTCCTGACTTTGAGTGTCCAGGCTGGAATTGCTGCTCTTTAGCTTTAAGCAGCGGTTCCCCTTTTAAACAGTGAAGCTCCTTGCTCGATTTTCCTGCGCAGTACTGACACCATGCTCTGCTGTCATTACACAGTCTCTGTGAGAGGATGTGCAGCACAACACTCTTGATAAAGCAATCATCTTTGGAGCAGTGCTTTTCTGTAAATTGTGCAAAAGCAGAGTAATATGGATTAAGTACATAAGTCCAGTGCTTTATTTTCCACCAGTGGATGCACTGAAATGTGGCTCATGTTTACAGCACTTAATTTGTCTCCAGTGCTAGCTCTGCTTTGTACTTTGAGTATAAAAATCCAATGTTTTCCCTCTCTGTAAGCCCAGCGAACCGCATAGCTAGTTTGCTTTTAATTGGGGGTTAAGGACCAATCATTCTGCCAGCCTTGTGATTTGAGCCGGTGGCCTTCTGATCAGAAACACAGCATCCCAAAACCACTGAGCCACACGTCGTTTCCGTGGATTGGCTGTAGAGATGAGACCTATTTCCCAATCTGATGCGTCTGTTCCATCTTAACACGAAAGCCCCTCATGTGAAGCATCCGTAATGGACCCATAGGGTCGAGATCCATCTCGATGTTGAGATGAAGCCGCTTAGGTTAGTCAGGTGACTCCAGCTGAAGGGGCAGGCCGGGCGGGGGTCGTCACATCCTGCTGGTCCCATAGACGAACGATGACAAAGTGCTCCTTTCACGGCGCTGACAAATACAATGGGTGGACAGATGTTCCACATGGCAGTCATGCTTCGGTGACTTCTGCACCCTCCCCACAGAGAGGACAGCTACAGGTGCCCCTGAGCGCCCCCTTCTGGACATGATGGTTTTTCATCTTATCAGCAGGATGTTATTCAGTGGTAGTGGTAAGTTTAGTCATTATTACAGTTTACAAAAAACATTTACTACATTTGACAGACACATCAATACCATTCTTCTAATGAGGGAAAATGTTACTTCAGCAGTGTGTAAATTTGTTAGAATTAAAATAACTTAGGTTGTTCAGTTGCCGAAGCCAAAAATGTACTTCTTACTGACATAAACAAGAGTAAATTCTGACATAAATGCTCAGTTCTGTGCTACTGTAGAGACAGAAGTGCTCTTTTTAAGTTAGACATGACAAATTCTGGTGGTCAGTAGGGTTAGGGGAAGTGAGGGCAAACAGTTAATATCAGAGTGCCATCAAACTCCATTTTGACAGTGAAGCCTGACACTTGGCTCTTTGTTCCCTGTTTCCTTTAGCATCGACGAAGGGGCCGCTTTCTGGTCATTATGGTCATCCCTGCTCTGGGCCAGCCAAAGCCCAAAATGTTTCATTTTAATTTGAGGTAATGAAAGCACAGCTGCTCTCGCATTCACACGCTCCTGAAAGCGTCCCACCTCTCTGACTTGCACGTCAATAAACCCAGTTAAGCGCTGAGAGACGGCCGCCAAAAGATAGAACAAATGACAGCCTGAGCCCAAGGCGACAAGAAAACGCCTTGACAACCGATTGTTTGCGCCCATTGATTTCAGTGTGGACAATCAAACGTATGGCACCCAAAATGGCACTTGCCTGTTAGCCTTATTACACTGGTTGAAATATTACATGCTGCGCTAGTTTGATGAACAGCCACATCTTCAGAAGCATGTTGCTGTCGTCCTGCTATATTCAGCTGTAGATGTGTGTGTGTGTGTGTGGGTGGATGGGGGGGGGGGGATTTCCAGAGATGGAAATTGTACCAGAAGTCATTTTACTTCTTTAAGGAACAAACTGATCATAGAAACAGTTCTGAAGGACTGCTTATAGGGAAGGACATTGTAGATGTTCCTCCATATTCAACTGTGCACTTAAAAATTTCCATTAAAATTCAATTACCAAGAACCAGAGTAGGGAAGTTCAGGCCCAGAAAGTACAAATCCAGTCCAAGATTTTGTTTCAACCAACAAGTTGAGTATTCTATGACTGTGACTTTATATTCAATTACTTGTCTGAAACAAAATCTTGGTCTGGATTTGTACTTTCTGGGCCTGAACTTTCCACCTCCATCCAAGAACAGATGAGCTCCTAATAGGACGGGCCTGGGCTGCCGCGGACAGGGTCTGGGTTTGTGAGGCCCAAGCAGTGGTACCTTGGAAGCTCATGGCTCCTCCATGTTCTGGGGTTTTCATGAGGATATCTAGCATCCGGCCAGCCACCTGGAATAAGATAAAGATGGTGATTTGGCTTTGCTGTTAAGTGGGATTGACCTCTGGGTACAGAAACCAAATACAATCCACATAATGAAGACAAAAGAGAAGAAACTTTCTGATACATAACAGAATCAGGTTACGCAAAACTATGCATGAGATGTTATTTTTAACTTATTTGAACTTATTTATGATGGGTCTGTCATTGTCAGCTTTTTGTTTCCTTTTCCTCTGTAAAACCAGAATCTCCGAGAAAAAGTCCACTGTGCCGCTGGTAGGTGCTGCTCTTTGCGCTGTCAGCTCAGTGTCACACACATTTCCAGAAGGCGACAATCGCAACAGGCTTTCCCATAGACGCCTAATCACAGAGGTCCTGACATTTCACTTATTATAGGCAACATCAATTACAAGAGCCGCTGTGCCGATCCGCATGATCTCAGCATCCTGATAAACGTTTATTTTGGGCTTGAACAGCTTCATCCATTAGCTGTACTGTTTGCTTAAACATCACATCGATTCAGTTTAACTACAGTCAATTTCAGATGGATCTGACATTCAGATATGACCTTAAAGTAGGCAACTCCTGAGCTATGATTAGGATTAAATTTTTCTTAATGAGGCTATTTTTTTTCCTGTGGGGGCTGTCCAACGAGATCAAGTCAGGATTGTCAGTAAAAATTAGATCACTTACTTTAAATCGCACAGGTTTAACTCGATTACTTAGAACCCACTAATTTGTGTAATTAATATCCTTTTCACATGAGGAGCAGGTTTATTAATAACAATTTATGCCTGTGCTCTGCATCTCTCCTTAATGAAATGGCATGGAATGTAATCAGGCAGGTAATGTCATAATCAATGGGACGAAGCGTGATGTTAATTACGGTGATTATTAATTGTTACAGTCAGGGCTGAATGCCACACTCTGTCTGCCCCTTTGTCTCATTATTTATAGCAATCTGCAGATTTCAAAAGGCAAATCTAATTAGTGATTCAGCTACTGGGGCCACGAGTCACAATGAGGCAGTATCGGGGCTGACAGCTGGCCCCAGGAGAGCGCGCACCGCGGACGTCAGAACAAAACCTGCATTATCCGGCGTCCCTGCAACAACGGGAAATGTATGTATCGCTAACTAATAAATACGTTCAGAGCGGCGGACTGCCATCGGGAACAATGGGGCGATGAAACGGCTGCTTGACGCCATTGTTAGCTCACAGGCGGGATTTATGTGCGTATGTCCAGGGACTCATGTCTACATCCAGTGTCAGGCTCGGAGCGATATCCTTTGAGACGGCGTTTCCTAATCCGGTCCTTGTAGACTCTCTGTGGCTCCCAGTTTTTGCTCCCTCCCAGCAGGGAGCAAAAATGTGGTCTGTCTGACAGGGAGCTCGGAAGGAGCAAAAACATGGAGCAGCTCTGGGTCCCCCATGATTGGGAAACACCACTTTAAGATAATCCTGTCACTCTTACAGATCTGGGATCAGTGCGGGTGGCTGAGCAGCCCATTCCTGATCCCCAGGCCACTATCTCTGCTTGATCTTATCCTACTACAGTCTCGTTATGCTGTGATGCATCATTATGTCGCCAATGAATTATGCATTTCTGTAGATCTGCGCATCAAGGCGTGAAATAATCCGAGAGATGACACAGAAGGCCAGCAGACAGCGGTTACTGAAGGTCCTGTGAACCCAAAGCTGCTGGTTCAAATGCCAGAATAAGCACAGCCGGAACATTTGAGTTAGGTACTTGACCTGAATCCCTGTACCAGGAAAAACAATTCCTGCATTTTTTACACTAACACTGACACTAAATAGCACACTTTTTCCCTCACTCATTACATTAAAGTGCAGATGGAGATCTGGGTAGAAAATAACCATGTTTGATATGTTGAAAAAAGTTCATGTCAAAAATGAACCGTGTTCAGCAGCTGTGAACGCTTTAGATGTTCTTAGTATGATGAGGAAGTTCACTGTTCAGAGGTTAGTGTGTAGTGATGTATTGTGAAAGAAGTCTGAGGCAATGGGGAGAATGAGGCTTAAGTCATGCAATCAGATTGTTCACCAGTCTTAGCAGCAACGGGAAACTTCTATGTGAGTCCCTTTGTAACTCAGTTCCCTGTACTACTACACTGGTGTCTAATAACACACACTAACTATTTATATGTATATTATAAAGGGCATATATGTATATATAAGGGGCAGCGTGTGGCTCAGTGGGCTAAGCCGTGTGCCTGTAATCACAAGGTCGCTGGTTCAAGCCCAGCCTCAGCACATCTGCGGGTCCTGGAGCAAGGCTCTTAACCCCCAGCTCCCTGGGCGCCCCAACAGGTGGCTGCCCTTCACAGACAGCTTGCTCTACAGAGAGCAAGTTGAGGGAGGCATAAAAAGAATTTCCCAACTGGGATCAATAAAGTATCAATTATTTATTATAATTATTAGTACCTGACATACACCATGTACATATATATTTATATACAGTACTTATATATTAACCTCCTCATCTCTGGCACCAACCACCAAAGCAAATTCCTTGTATGTGTGAACATACTTGGCAATAAACCCGATTCTGATTCTGATTCTGATAAAGCACGTATGGACCTCCTTACATATACTGATAGTGCTCACTACTCAAACACACAGAAGGTAGAAACTTGGACCAGCAGGAAGCTCTGTTTCTAAGAATCAAGCAGAGCAGGCTGTTCACTGAGAATGGCCATAGCATCACCATGTCCTGTTGATCTAATTAGCAGCTAAACATCACATACTGGGAAATGGCCAATGTGATTGAACGGAATGACGTGGCAACAGTACAGGGGGAAAGGTGACTGTTTGGCATGGATGTGATTGGCTGAGCGATGGTTTGGCGTGGACATGATTGATTGGCTGAAGTGATGGTTTGGCATGGACATGATTGGCTGGAGTGATGGTTTGGCCTGGACACGATTGGCTGGAGTGATGGTTTGGCGTGGATGTAATTTGGTGGACATTCTCTCGCATTCTTTCATCTCTGAGTGACGGGTACCCAGTTTCCCTGCTGTTTAAACATACACTTTTACCCCGTTTTTTTAAACGTCTGTTCCTCGTGAGGACAGTATGTTTTACAGCTCAGCACAAGTGCATGAACCGCTCTGCTTTCTGAAGGCATCCTAGCAAACAAACACAGCATGGCTGCTTGGAGAGGAGCCCCCTGTTGTGCTTCTCAGATGGGGTGTCGTCATCAGACAAAGCCTCCAGTAAACAAAAATACACAAACAAATTACATCTACCTTGGTTATCTTATTCTCCCGGTTACAGGCACGGTTTGGGGTTACAAGGGAATCCGATCCAACCTGCTTCTCACAAAGCGCCATCGGCAGCACGGAACTCTGGGAACAAGGTGCGTCAGTGATCAAAATCTCTTTTTCTTGCCGCCTTGGCAGGTTTGCAGAAGCAGAAATGTCCCCCCATCACCTGTTTAATTGCTTTAAATCCTCTACTGCTGAACCTCCTGCTTTTTAATTGAGGTTAACAGATGTTAATTTCTATCAGCAGTGGCAGTGTTTACCACCACTCAAGTTACTACACCGTACTGACTTTTCATTGGGGCCCCAGAAACAAGAAACTGGCCCCTGCATATACGAGTAACTTACGTTTTCTTATTTGTGCAGCGTTTCTGTCCTGCTGCAGGCAGAGCCTAACCATCAGAGGGAAGGGGCAAGATAAGCCATGGTGCTGTTTACGGTGAGCAGAAGCAGTCCATCTGCTTTGATATTTGAATTAGCAAACTCCCCCCCCCCTTTGAACTTGAGTGAGAATAACAGCACTACAGCCCATCTGCTGAGCCAACACCGGCTCCCGCCAAATCTTCACACGCAGTATGGCGACGCATATGCTGCGGCAAGAGCCGCGCAGCCGCCTGCATGCCAGCTGCTATGTTGACGTGCGTGCTTTTGCATTCTTACACCCCTCCCATCAGTTTTTGTTACAGGAAGCAACAGAAGCCACATCCCACCCCCAGATCCTGGGAGAATTTACTTGACAATTCAAGTTTACATTTACACTTCATTTATTTACCAGACAGCTTTTATGCAAAACAGCATACATGATCAGACTGGCCCTGGACCAAATGGGGGTTAAGGGTGCAATGGTTAAATCGGCCTGCCAACTGTGGGATTCGAACCAACAAACTTCTGATCACTGATACGGCATCCTAAACCACCAAGCCAAGTTGACCTCGCTTTAAGTATTGATCAGGACCTATGAGCAGAACATATACTGAGATGCACCTTTGGGAGATGTTACCAGTATTCACCATGTCACTGCTGAGCGACAGGAATGTGTTCAGGTAGGATGGCTGTCACCTCCTGGTCCGGACCTCAACTGTCCTCAGAAGCCTGATTTCAGCCTGCCCACAGAATCTCTGCGCCATGCAAACCCGCCTACCACTGGAACCCCAGCATTCAGAAAACCAAAGAGGACGCTGACAAAGTGTATAACCATATTTACGCTGCTGTTCCAGCATCTTTGCAGGCTTGATGGCCATTTGCTTTTCGGCATGCGCAACATGCACTTGCAAATCTCACAGCCAATGAGGATGACAGAAACAAGCCAGCTTACCGGCAGCTGTCCCTGACTGTGTGACACGGCTCTATTTACTGCCACAGGTAACATGCAACAGGAGGACATGTTGGAAGGGGCCATTTTCAACAGTGCACTGCAAAGGCAACTGGCACTCTGATGCCTGGTGGAATAACAGCCTGGGGCTTTTCCAGAGCAACAGGGCAGAGTCCTGCTCATATCAGTCACCCACCAAATATCTAAGTTACATTATTCTAAGAATAAGCCCAATTGTAGTAATGACGGGTACTACTACATTTGTTTGTGGAAGCTTTAATGAGTGGTTTTGCAGATGTACCAATAGTGCACACTTTAACAGTATGTCCTGCAGGCTTGTCTGTAACCAGGCTCATGAGAGCAAGAGGGAATTTAACATCCTTCAGTCTCCTGGACACACTGGGAAAGATTGATAGAATTTCCATGGACAACAGGATTGTTCTGCTGGTACTGGTGTAGCTACAGAGAGAGACACACATTGTTTCTATGACCCTTTATTAAATTTCAAAAGCACTGCTTTGTCAAATGAGCATAAACATGTAGTATTGCTATTCCCTAACACCTTCGTGTGGTCACATCCTGTCTCTGCTCTGTGGGTGGTTGCGTGTGGGATTCCTCAGGGCACTCCAGTTTGTCTTGTAGTTCAAAGAGCCGGTTTGGATAATGTCTACACTATCCCGCATTTCTAAAATGCCGTTAGGGTCTGTGTGCATGCCCTGTGGACTGGCAGCCAGCCGGGACCATGCTTGCTTTGTGCCCTATGCTGCCTGGGACAGGCTCCAGGTCCAACTGAAACCTTTAATAAAAAGCCATTGGAAGTTACACGGAATGAAATGCGCAAGAAATGGCGAAAGATCGGCATTTTTAATGGCAAGTCTCCACCAAGTGGAGCTTCTTGGTATTACATGCTTTGAATCTCCCATCACAACTGATGCCTGCACACAAAAACAATTGTTTAGGGACATGATATCAGGCACATTATACACACCACGAAAACTACAGTCTCCAACTATTGTTCTAGTAACATGACAATTCCTGATAATAATAGTGGGATCCCAGGGAGAGCAGGAATAAGTGACTGTCGGACTGGTGCAGAGCATCACCGGGTTTTGTAATACGAAGGTAACAGGCAAACAAAAAAAAGTTTTTCATCAAAGTGAACATTTGCTAAAATAAAGAAAACAGCATTTTAAGTCTTGACTCTCACTGTATTGTTAACTTTCCTACACCTGTAAATAAGGGTCAACATAAGGGTCCCAAATCAGAGATCACTCAGTGGTATTTATGAAAAGTTCTATACACATTTAATTGTTAAATCCCACACAACGATGCCGTATTGAGTGTACCGTGCTCTGATTGGTTGAAATCCCCCCCCCCCCGTCATCCTGGATGAGATACCATCATCCTAAAGATAAGACATAAGGCTACACATTAACAAACTAGGATTTTAAAAGAGGTTGTAAATGTATGAATCTCAACTAGGTTTTAGACAAATCTCACTGTTTGGATTAGAATAATTTCTCTACAGCAGTAAACTGAATTTAGCAGCTGAAAATACATTAAAGGAAGTTAAATTCTTAATATATTAGGCAGTTGCTATATTTTAATAAGACGCAAGAATTATCCGGGAAGGCTAAAGTACTGACACTTTATAATAACGGGCAACAAAAATGATGATACGATAAGGATAAGATAAACCGATCGTGATTTACTTGCCCAAAACCAAATTCTAACCAAAGAGGGCAAATGCTGTAAAGAGTTATCATTCCAGGACAGTGCTGCAAAGATAATGCGTAAAAATATCCATACATGCATGAATCGGCCAAAACAGAAACATTTTCCTTTCATTTTGTAACCTACGCAGTGGCACTCAGTGTGTAAGCATGAGATAGTCCACGACAAAGACATTATTCTGCAGTTACAGCTTTGAATGTCTAAAGATCAAAAAGTCACTACCGAATACAAGAGGTGCATAAGCAGCTATTCGCTGTATGCCCGAGCGCTCGCTACCTAATCACCGCTAATCGCACCCCTCAAAACCAATTCTCTCATATTCCTTTCAAAGCCACTTACCAGAGAAAAGAGGCGCCAGAGGGGACATAAATCGACCGCACTTGTTTCTGAAGAGTGTCATTAGAAGCTTTTGTCACCCAGCACAAAGCCAGTTGTCAATAGGGAGAACGCCGTCAAGGTGCGCAGACTGAGCGTCACCGGGAGCGCGCATCCACACACCGCTACCGGATAGTGTTACTTCAATGGACCTGCAAGGTAAATAGTGCTTAGATGGCTAGTAACGACAGTAACGATATCAATAATGACATACAACTGTCCAAAAACATATTATTAATAACAAACACGTCTAAAATGATATTAACGAAAACGATTAAATTAATAAATTATGTAAAATGAAGGCTATGTACAAACAACGGAAGACGATTAACTTCAGTTGTAAATTTGGGGAACGCAGTCTTCTGAGTTAGCCACAACAGCCTCATTCTCGAAATGTTTTACTCAGCAAACTGACTTCTGTCCTCACAAGGCGAATGAGAAATGTGGCCCTAATACAGCAGTACACATATACTCAAAACGCTTCAGTAGACTTATATTATCAGCCTCGCACTGGTCAAAAAGTGGCTTGACGCTAGGTGTTAGGACGGTACAAACCTACCGAGACATTATAAGTTTTCAAGTCTTACTACATCAATATGCGAGCAAACGCACAGTTTCTCGGTGGTGCGTTAGCAACGGGGGCACAACAAAAACTCATTTTACTACCGCTGGGCCAGAGGCATCGATGGGGGCTATACCTAACTCTACCACTAGGTGGCAGTAAAAGTCTCAAATTTTGAATGCGAATCCTTCAAAGAGCTCCGAGGTACAAAAATGTACAAAACTTTACAACTATCCCCGGTTTCCCCTACTGTATGTGTACTATTGAAGAGTTCCAGGGAAAAAAACAGTTGTGTAGGTCAGAATCTATTTACTCTCGTAGTCGCAAGAGAGTAAAAATCATCTGCTGCAAATGTTCTACCACTTTGTTAACATACAGGTTTTCTAGTTGTGCATATGGTTTTAAGTAAGGCATTATTGGAAGACAGCTAGTGGTGACTTACAGGCACGTGCGGGGGGGCATTTAGGGTGCCTTAACACCTGCCAATTTTGAAAGTGCTCCCCAGTTTCTGAGGTCCCAAGCGCATCTTTTCGATCACCGATCACTCTTAAGATTCTCCAGGGGTACCCTCCCCGGTCGACAAAATTTACCGAGAACCCTACCCCGGCCGAGCACCTCCCCTCTAAAAGTCTCTGCACGGAACTATTGTTATAAATATGTTCCTTTAAGCGTTTTATTTATACAAGATGTAGCTCTTACAAAAAAGATGCCCAAAATATTTAATCAGTATTATTTAAACAATAATTTAAGAATCAAAAAAGTGTTCCCCTAAAGCTAAACCGTTTCACTTCCTCAACAGCAAATCTCCTCCCACCTGCAGTTTGCAATGCGGGACGTACTCGGTAGCATATCTGATTCAGACCGGTCGCCAACCATGATTATTCGGGACCGGGAAGTTAAAAAATGACGGGCTGAGCGCGGGGACAGGTGTCCTGACAGCCAGTTAATGGGATTTAATGGGTAAGTGCTTGTGCTTTTCAAGTGCTTATTGTTGTGACCGCATATTTAAAATATCAGATGAGGTTCCTGATTTAGATCTTCAGCCGAGGAAACAAAGCTATAGCCCGTGCGTCAGGTTAAACACTTCCTCTTTTTGTGCAAATGCTGCCTCAAAACATTGCAACAGGGTTGGAGGAAGTCCAGTTTTTCGTTTGGATTGTACAAAGGAAGATAATCGTTAATATAAATCTTAACGGAAAACAGTTTTTCCTCAATTCAAGAACGGCAAAAGCATATTTCGTGAAGACTGCAAGCAAAACTATTTGGTAAAGTATGGTTTTATAATAGTGAAGATTATAAGATTGCCTGACGATTTGCTGAAAGCCATTTAGTGGAGAGTTAAAGTATTAAGACTGATATTAGTTCTGTATGTTGTTTTCCCATTGATTAAGAAACCATTATTTTTCTTAATCGTCTTGTCTAACCTCGCTGTTTATTTATTTAGTCAGGATGGCAGAGTGGTCAGCCCAAAGAGGGGGCTTACCTGACAATCAGGACAGTATTCTGCCAGCCCAGTTCACCCAGTCTCATCCTCACATCGCAGACAGGAAGGATCCAGGCTGTTGTCTGTCACAGAGCTATGATGGCACTTTGGGTCAGTAAATCAGTTTCAGAGCTATGGCTATAGCAAGAGTGATGGGGGGTATATGCAGCTAAGCGTGGTGTCTGTGTGTACTCCACACAGAGCCCAGTCCAGGGTCCAGCTCCACCATGACCACCAGGGAGCTGCAGCAGCACTGGCGGGCCCTGAAATCGGGGCGTAAGCCAGCCAGGCTGTTCTTTGACATCCCCTCATCCCGTACAGTGGAGCAAAATTTGTCCAAATATGTGGTGAGTAACACGTACAGGCAGTGTTGGTAACACGTACATGCAGTGCTGGTGAGTAACACGTACATGCAGTGCTGGTGAGTAACACGTACATGCAGTGCTGGTGAGTAACACGTACAGGCAGTGCTTGCGCCAGAACAAATCCGATGGGTAGGGCCTAGATTCCCATCGATTGGGGGGTGGTGGGTGGCGATGGTAAACGTTGTTTGTCAGGGGGCTGTTAGGTGGGCAGATGACCTGTAGTCAAACCACCGGGGAGAGACCAGGTTTATTTGTTTTAGGATGTGCATTTTTATTAACAAAAATGGTGGATGGGATTGTGGGACATGATGGCTCATTTGAGGGGGGGGGGCATGGCACACGAATGCCCCCTCATGACATCAACCCTGCATACAAAGTATTCAGGGCCAGCCATAGGTATAATGAACTAAATTGTCTGTGGTGTGTTTGTGGGTGTGAGATCACTCTGCCAGCCCACAGAGCCAAACACCGCCGCTTTAATTAGTACTTAACTTACAAGGCAAATGAATGAAAAGAAACAGTACATAAATCATCCACATAGGTGATTCTAGACTCTTTTCCCAAGGTGAATGGGCCCAAACAGTTAATTACACATTGATATAAGAACATAAGAAATTTACAAACGAGAGGAGGCCATTCGGCCCATCAAGCTCGTTTGGGGAGAACTTAACTAGTA
>JAODLC010000021.1:733191-746840 GCA_026781145.1 Hippopotamyrus pictus | reverse complement strand
ATGCAGGTTTTTGGGATAACCTTTAGGTCAGCTGTTCAAACCCAGGTGTGAGGACTCTTCAGCCAATCAGTCCTCTACTTAGTGACCTAATTAGGGAGTTGCAGCGAAAACCTGCATACAGACCGGCCCTTTGCGGATAAGACTGCCAACCTCTGCATTAGAATAACGTGAAACGTAGCACTTACGAACACTGCGGCCTGGCGTTTCCCCACACAGGTGTACCAGATTGTGCTAATCAAGTCGGGCAGCTACGACTCCAAGCAGGTTTTCATCGAGAGGCGCTACAGCGACTTTGAGCGTCTGCACCAGCGGCTGCTGCAGGACTTCAGCGAGGAGTTAGAGGACGTGGGGCTTCCCAGGAAGAGGCTTACGGGCAACTTCGCCAAGGAGAGCATCGCTGAGCGCCGTGTGGCCTTCAAAGATTACCTGGCACAGCTCTACGCCATCCGCTGCATCCGGCAGTCACCCGTCTTCCTCGACTTCTTCACCAGGCCGGAACTGCGGCTGGCCCATAGTTGTCTGCGGGGTGGGCAGTACAGCCAGGCACTTGAGAGACTTCTGCACGTCCTCGACCTGCAGGAG
This sequence comes from Hippopotamyrus pictus, assembly GCA_026781145.1. Lineage (NCBI taxonomy): Eukaryota > Metazoa > Chordata > Actinopteri > Osteoglossiformes > Mormyridae > Hippopotamyrus > Hippopotamyrus pictus. The sequence goes on along the minus strand of JAODLC010000021.1, from coordinate 746,258 downwards.
AAGCTCACACAGCACTCACCCTGCCTCCTGGTGCCTACGCTGTGCACCATCATGGTCTGTCAACGTGACCTGGACGAGCCCACCCGTGCCTTCGAAACTGGCCAGCAAGTCATGCCTCTGGTGCGTCGCTACGGCCTCGACAAGTACCGCTGCCCCCTGCTGGCCATGCTGGTGGATCTCGGCTACCAGCTGGACCAGCCCATCGCCCACCTGCAGGAGGAGCTTTCCCAGGTGAGGAACGCTGAGAGGGGCCTGGTGTCAACGCTCTCCCTGAAGGAGCTAATGGTACAGGAGTTCACAGAATGATCTGGAACGTGGACTTAAAACACCATCTGAAAAAGTAAGATGATTAATTACACACAGGATCTTTTAAGTCGTGTCACTGAAGAAAGTGAATGTGTTTAAGCCAGATGAGTCGTACGCCCCATTTTTTGGACTTTGAGCAGAGAAATCGCTTTGTGTTTGACTCAAACTACATGTCCTTCAAATAGTCATTAAGCACCATGAAAACCAAGAGAATTTGGCTAAAATAGAATTTTCCCCAAGGTGATTAATGAAGTATCATTGTTCACTATTCACTTTGAACTGTAATGACCATAGCTTGCACAAAAGGCTAAAACCGTAGTACTGTCACTGTACAGCACCAGGACACAACGAGTCAGCGGCAATGCCTGGAAACCACCACTTGGGGGGGCTATCATGTTTACTGAAACTTCCAGATTACCTTCACTTACCCAACCGTTTAAAGAGCACAAAAGCACGACTTAATACATTTTTGATTTCCAATTCAAATGTATATATGCGACTGGAAAATAAGTGGTTATGAACACCAGGATTTTGTCGGTGAATTTATTTATATGAGTCCATGTAGAATTCCTGCCAGCACATTGTCATTCTCCGTCAGCTTAAATAAGCAGTCAGGCTACCTGGGAACAAACAGAGCTGAAAAGGGGTGGAAGTCAGACATCAGAAAGTGAGAGAAAAACAGGCAAAAATAATTGGTTGGCCTTTAGGGGTCTGTATCCAGCATGCAGCGTTTCTGATGAAATCTTAAAAGAGCTCATCAAACGCACATCAGTGGAAATGCAGGTCATTCTGTTTGCCATTTCCTCTTCCTGCTTTCTTTCATCTGAAAAATAAAATGTTATCTGTGGGCTTTTTTTGGACTGTGTATTTTTTTCAACACCAGCCCGTATTCTGTGATTAGATTATTGCCCCCCCTCTCCTCCACACGATTAAGAAGAAACCCTTCAAAAGCCGTAATGAAGAACGTGCCGCGGATAGCAGCTGGGGGAAGGGAGGGTCCGAAAGCGGGACACCAGCACAGGATGGATCCTCTGTTGCTGAGGCACCTTTTCCAATGGACGGGTCTAAAATCCCGCGTGATCAGCTATTGCCGCTCGCTGCCCACTCGACCGTTTGGTCCCTGAGACAGCCAGCGGCCTCGATCGCACGTTACACACTCACAGCTGTTTGGCCACGATATATTTAGCTGGTCTCCGGGACCAAACGAAACAATAACACTGACACAATCTATTTGCGATCTAGAACATTCTCCAGCATGTGCGTTACTCACGGAGACATACATTTTAAAACAATGAGAATGCAGTATTGGAAGACGCCACTGAAATGCCTGGAGAGAGATAAAAACGCATTCCGGTCCAGTGACACCTAACTTCTGGCGGTACAGCGTGACAGAAGTCCATTCGCATTGTCTGCCAATATTAGAAGCAAAGGCAGCAATCGGTATTAGGTTGCGCTTAATGCGCTGCAGTTCCGGACCCCTCATTTGATATAGGGTCTGCTGTCTGATAGCATCTTGGGCACTGAGCCGACGGCACGGGGCTGTTTGGACCTGTCATCGTCCAGTCCCTTTTGTTCAAATAAATGTGTACTATAAAAATATGCGGCAGGATGGCTAGACCTCGATCGTCTTGCGTTCACCGCCCTCCTCTGCGGAGAATATGGTAATACTGTCCTCAGAATAATGACTTTATACTCAGTCACGCACACAGCGTTTGCTCTGATTGTGTGCCTCTTATTTAAAAAATCACTTTTAAGTGATGTAAATTTAGGACTGGTTAGTTTTTGCGGAAATTCATTTGAAAATGGATTCTTTAAAATCTGCCTGCGTTCTGCCAGTGAGCCACTGATTTACCTTCGTGCCGTCAAAGGTGCTGCTGACCCGAGGTTGGGAAATAAATAAATAAATAAATAAATAAATGTACAGCGCTTGAAAGTCGTGGATTAACGGTGCCATTGTGAAGCCCAGATTAAGGGCCAGTGGGATCAGCGAGAGGTGGCAGAGCACAGGGAGACCGGGGCTCTGTCCATCACACCCACCAAGAGCAAAGACAAGCGCCCCCTTTCATCCAATCACACACAGCGCTTGGCGTCTGCGCCCCCCTTTGAACGCTCAGTCTGGAGATACGCCATCAAGTCTACGAAATCCCACAGATGCTTATAGTTTTTTTTTTTTTTTTTTTTTTTTTAAATGTAGTCTGGCTTTTAAACTGTAAACCTTTGGTGCATATAACAAGATACAAAATTGTACTTCTGACTACCTTAAAAGTTGGCTCCACTATTGGTTCTGGGTCATCCATTGGAGAACCAGGCTTGGTCAAACTTCAGATTCTTGGTTGAATTAAAAAGGGCATTAAAAGAAAAAAAGGAGCAGATGGGGAAAAGACTGTTGCGACAAATATCCTTCATATTCTTATGATGGTTTTAGGAATTGAAGGCATTCATTGATGTTCACCAGTACAGGGTGAACTACATTCATCTACATTTTATTTGGCAGATGCTTTTATCTAACGGGGATGGAGTGGTGGCCCAGAGGCCTGGGATCTGTGCCAGCAACTGGAAAGGCACTGGTTCAAGTCCTGCAAATGCCCAGAGTGATTCTACTCTGTTGGGTCCCTGAGCAAGGCCCTTAACCTGCAATTGTTTCATCCTGGGTATGACATCTACATCCTACCCTATATGAAGGTCCTCCAATTTACAGGGAATAACTTGGGGGTTGGTGGCAGGATTGGCACTCCAGACACTGGAAAAAGTCACACTGTTCCATTTGGACTAGTGTGGTGCTGAGGTATCACCCACTGCATGGCTGTACTCAGGTTCTCATCCCTGAGTGGTTTGTGATGTGGTGGGTGCAGCAACACACTGTAATTAGTGCATGCTCCTTAACTCTCTTTATCCAAAGTGACATTTTTGAGTAAAAGTTGGGTCAGATGGTCCCAGTTGGGTATTAAGGGCTTTGCTTAGAGGCTCAACAATGAAATCACTCTTCCAGTCGTGGGACTTGAACCAGTGACCTGATCACAGGCACAGCATCCTGAAGCACTGAGCCACACACCACCCCCACAGCTACTCTACCACGTGTGGTATGTGTGTTTCTGTTGTTCTGGTGCTGAAGTGATTAATAAACATAGTGCTTTGGACAGACTCACCAAAATAGTCTCCACGGCTAACTTTCAGTCTGCCGGTCCGCTCCTGTTTTGTAGAGTCATTGCGGGGGGGCAATCGGCATACCTCTCCTTCTCCATCATGGCGTTTGACGCAGCAACAAGCTGCCCGTTGAGCTCCAACATCTAGAGTGCCGGCTGACAGGCATCTGGGGGAGCTTCTCAAGCACAACCAGTGTTTATCTCGCACAGACGTGCAGCGATGAAGAGGAAGGCGAAAAGAAAAAAAAACAAAAAAAAAAAGAGGCTTCATTTTCTACCGGCCTACGTCGAACATGTGAGGTGGGTCTACAGGAACGTCCCTGGGGAAAGATGGAGTGGGAGACGGGCTTTCACATCCGCTTCTCTTTTCCCACCGAACATATGCAGCGCAGATCCTGCACCCAACGTGGGGAAAATGTCCCCTAAAATGTGGTTGACTTCATATTGAGGCAAGCTCTCAGCCCATCTGGGCTCATTAGAACTCCCAAGGGTGCGACAAGCCAATAAATGTCACCCCACCCTTCCCATTCAGACTCCAACCATATGCATCTTTCATTTCATTATATTAAAAACACATGCAGTGCCATTCATTAGGACTCCATGACACCGGGCTCTCTAATGAGGTGGAGATGTTCTAGTTATGATTTATGAGCCTTTCAGTGACCAGACATCGCTCGTGTTGAGATAATGCTACAAAATAAAGGAAATCTCACTGGTGATAAGCAGCGGAGTGTCGAAATTAGCATTTGGCTTGCCGGACACATGTGCGGTAAATGTTGTTAATCGAGTGATTTTCAAAACAAAGTAGACATCCGCGTTTTTCCTCTAAATAAGGAGACAACAGAAATGACACAGTCTAGGGAAATATCCATCAGGATTATCTCTAAGTGGCATCCAGATGGTCACAACTTGAGTAATTAAAACCTGATTTTTTTTGTTCCACAGGGACCGCTATCTTGGTAAGGTTTTGTTGGATTCCTTGAGACTTATCAGTCATGTACTTGTGACAGAACTCTAAAGCTCCGGATGGGCAAATAAACCCCAAACCTATAAGCAGGGTCGTAGCTAGAAATTCTGGCCCCCTGACAAAATGTCACCACGGGTTCCCCGTCCAATTTTACATATACTTTTACATGCTCAAGGGCCCCCTGAATCTGCCAGGGTATGCTTACTGCAGCCCCTACCCACAATGCAGCTGTGCAAAAAGCCTGGTCGTGACTGCTGTTCTGTCCATTATGACACATTACTTTGCCCGTCTCTCATCGGGCATGTATGAGAAAAACTGCAAACGCCAGCCCCCTTCCAGATAACCAGGGGCACGATCCAGCGTCGGTCTGCAGCTGGGCAGTGCCACTATCGCTCAGTGCCTTCCTGCATCTGTTCAGCTGGCTGCTGGACTCATTAGTATGGACACTGATTAATACCAGTAGGGGCCCTACAATCAGCCAAGACCACGTGCTATTTAGTTGCAGATAAAAGAGCATCGCTGCTATAGAAAATAGGCCGCATCACAGAATAGCAAGTAGCCTGTCTTTCTTTCCTTTCAATACATCTGTTCCCTCGTCTTTTCACCCTTTAAAAGCATCTAAAAGGCAAGGGTTCCGATAGTCATTGGGACCCTTCCCTGCTTTACATGGTCGTAATTTCGTTTGATGTTTGCAAAGGGCAGCAGATATGAGCCTAACTAGAGGCCAACAACATTACGGTGGAGTCGCAGCTGCACCCTCTGACAGCGCTTGATAGAAACCAGGCAGGCTATTGTGTTACCAGCAATCACTGGAAAGTTAATTGTTGCGCTTTGCAACATGGGGGAAAATGCAATATGGCCCCCTTTTTCAGAGGGGGGGAGGGTGTTTTAGGCAGCCGGAAGCCCCGGAGGAAGGATGAAAAGCACAGATGCGATAATAGCGTACAATACACTCAGAAAAGGCAGGGAATCCGCTTGTCCCCAGGAACCGCGAGAGACCAGTACGAGCTGCCAGTTTGCTCTGCCTGGGCCCAAGGTCACAGCTAAGACCTTCACTGCATGGCCTAAGTCAGACTTCACTTCCTATTTCCCTTTAAAAATACACAGTGCAAGAGAACAACCAAACATTTCACAGGTTCCAATTAACAGGAAGATAATCATGTATTATTATATGGACTAATAGAGGAGTAAGATATATGTATCTTTGAATCAAAATACCTTTCTGATTCATCTCTGGCCAAATACAAAGGGTGGAGAAAATGATCCAATTTCATATCTAATATATAATAACCTAATGCTGATCTTTATTTAAATATAAAAAGAGCAGCTTATACTTATAAAAATCAAATGCATTCTTTTGTATAAAATAAAGACAAAACCATTCTCCTAAAACAAGAAGTAAATTATTATTATTATTAATTATTATTATTATTATTATTATTATTATTATTATTATTATTATTATTAATTAAAACCATCATTATTATTACTTGCTGATGAGCAGTGAGCCACGTGGCTAATTTAAAAAGCACTTCGCTTGAGACTGAGAAAATGTCTCTGCGGCCACATCAAGGACCTTCAGGAACCGGGCCGAACACCAGCACCCAATGGCAATCAAGGAAGCCGGCCAATGAACCGCCTTCTCCAGATTCTGGCGACGGCCGTTAAATATGTAGGAAACAAATTGGCGCACCGGTTGGATCGGCGGCCCGGTTAAAAGTGTGGGCTGTTAGCTACGGCCCGCCGGCTTGTCGGACCTTCATTACCCCTCTGTTCTGCTTTCATCTTCAGCCCCTGCACTGGCACCTTACAGCCTGACATCTCCCCATTCATGCTGTACCTTAAAGAGCTTGCTGCGACATCAAAGAGGAGGAGACGCCTTTGATGTTACAGAAAAGAAAGAAGCCAATGATTTACCGAAAACCAATGAAACTTTTGGTTGCTCTTTTCTCTTCCTGCTCTAAAAAGAAAGCCTCCACTTTCTTTTGCCTGCAGTTTGGGAAACTTTTTACATGTCCTAGTCCATGGCACTGTGTAGATCTGTCAGGAATGGAGATGTCACCCTTTATTCGAGGTGACACAATGAATGTTGAGGTTTACAGGGGTCTGTATGTCCACCTCACGTGTCCCTCTCCACCTGTCCTACCCGATTGTGATTCCACATACAGAAAGTCATCAAGTGAATCAGGACACTCTTACAAGACAGTTTTCCCCCTGGACCTTCCTTGGAATTTGTTCAAAAAGAGATACAATGAATTCACATTTATTTCATGGTTAGGTGTAGAGAGATACAGTACTGCATGGGCTTCATGCCGAACAGAAGACGAAGGTGGAAAAGTTAATTCTTTACATTTTGCCTCATGAGTCATAAATCTGCTAATGTGTCATATGAGCTGTATTTTGCAGACATAAATGTCTATATTGGTAAACAAAAAGTAGATTCACTTGCCTCTGTTTTTTCTGGCCAAATTCATTTGCACTTCTCTGGAACAAGGGCATGAGTTCAAATCCTCGGCTTTCAGAACCAGGGGATATGGACCTCTGATAACACAGACCAGCCAAATCCAAGAGCATTTAGCCTACACTGGAAGCTTGCGATCGTATGATTTCGTTAACCTATAAAAAAAATCCCTGAGCATTTAAAACTGAAATTTCTATGTCACTATGGTTCAGGGCTCAGGCTCCGTTTCATAATTCACTAGTTCACGTATGTTTTCATGTTGTTAGCAGAGTGATTATTTATTCTGACAAAAACAGCTTTCATGGGGCCATCTGCACCAATGAATGCTAACATTTGGTGAAACGATCATTGATACATCTACTCACTCTCCACAGAGTTAAAAATACCTGTGTGTCAGATTGCCTCTCAAGATACATTTGCAGTCATATTTTAAGGAAGGCCTTTATAAATAAAAAACAATATTGTGTCAAAGATTTTGTTTCACCCAGCCAGTTGAACAAGTGGCAGTCACAGAGTACTCTACTGGTTGGTTGAAACAAAATCTTGCTCTGGATTTTTACTTTCTGGACCGGAACTATCCACCTCTGATTGTGTCAGACCAATTTTCTAAACCTGCTTGTCCTATTCATGGTTGTGGGGGTCTGGAGCCATTGGGCACAATGCAGAGAATAACCTTGGAGGGGGCATCAGCCCATCACATGTGTACACACACAAAATTTGGGTATTCTAATTCACCTTAGCATGTTTCTGGATTGCGGGATGGTGGTGCTGGAGAACTTAAAAGAAACTCCATGACAAGATCATGCAATCTCCACACACATAGACCTGGGCTGGAGACGTGCGACGCAATGGCACTAGCCATTGCAATACCATGCCACCCCCAAGTACCATTTCTTATCGATATGTCACATTCTCCTTATTATGACATCAGAGTCGTCATGCTAGAGACAATGATGAGGACATTTTCATGGCAACCTGCATGAGTAAAATGTGTGTCCACGTTATCCTTATGCTCAAAGTTCCCAGAATCCTGCAGTATCATCCATCCATCCATCCAAGCATTGGGTGCTTGAGCAAGGCCCTTAGCCCCAATGGCTCCAGGGACTCTGAGCACCAGCTGAATCTGTGCTGCCACCTCCACCAAAAACTGTGGGTGGTGGTGAATAGCTCAGTGTGCTAAGGCTCTGTGCCGGTGATCAGAACATTGCCAATTCAAGCCCCAACCTCAGCAAGGGCCCTTGAACAAAGTCCTTAACCATCCCCCCCCCCTCCAACTCCATGGGTGCATCCATGCATCTATAAATCTATAAAAAGGTGGTGGAGGGGAACCTTCCTATATCATCAACAGACCCATAAGTGGAAAGCTAGGATACATCTCACCCTGGCTATGCAAAGCTTTGCAAAGTCACAAATCCCATTAAACTTTAATAAACTAGCAAGATTCAATCTTTAGCACTTTTGATTCCCTTTACTCAGTTAAGGAATGTAACAATTATCGTGCTGCTTTATTAGTGCTGTCCTCACAGCGCATAAAAGCCCGCCACAGCAATTAGCCTTAATTCCTTTTTCTTTCTTTTCATGCTTCGAGCCACCAAACACAGGCATATTCCGATCATTGGTATTACGCCGTGGATCTGCTTTGAAGTTTTAAGATACTGTAAGAAGAAGGACCCACTTATCTGCACATTAAAAAATGTTCAAAGCATATAAATGCTCTGGAACAAATGTAGAATATCATTGGATTAGCTTTCTTCCCCCCACTCTGTGCAGCTGTATTCATAACAAGGTACCTTGTGTCCTCCTCATCGTTAGCATTTTAGCATCTTCTCTCCAAGAGAAGCATCACCCTACTGTGCCAATCCACACTTCAAAGCTCTCCGGCTATCTGCAGGAGACAAAGCCCAAACTGAAAGCATATGGCCGTTTGTCATGTTCCCGCATTTTTCAGGCAATATCATAGCTTCTCTGCTTTCAGTGGTAACATGATACAGTTAATCTCCACTCCTTCTCCTTAAGAGCACGAAATCTCATAATGGGTAACATGGCACACGGAGTGTTGGGAGGGGGGCATTTCCCTGATCGGTTAATCCTTCGTTTTTAGGAGGGAACAGAACTGTAGAAGAGGACAAACGATATTTAAAAAGTCCAGTCCAGTGAATTGATGTTACAGTAGTAGTACAAGCAGAACTGCCCGCTGAGGGGGACTGCGACACCACCTCCTTTAAAGAGCAAATATGGGGGTTACACTGTACATCTGACACATCTGGCCCAAAAGGCAAATGCTCGCTCGTCCACATTGCGCACTCAGGCGCTTGTGTGTGGCCTGCCTGCACCAAAATCCACATAAAACAGCAGCTCTGCCTGGTTGGTCGGTCTGCGCTCAGCCTTAATTAAGCATAACACTGCCTTTAAGTGTCCTTAATTATATTAATGTCTGAACTGCGCATCTTACTATAAACCATGGTGATTAGAATTATATATTATGGTCGCAGCAAAGTTGCTTTTATCTAAAGTATGTTATTGCGGGAGGAAATGCTTCAGAATTTAACAACAGGAAACATGTGGGACCAGTCAGGGACCTCCCACCACCGTGGTATGAGAAATTACACACTGCATGCACATTTGCATCAGTGGCAGTGGCCGTGATTCTTATGGGTAAATTTCCCAGTTTGGGGAACATCACAGTCACAAGCATGAGTCTTAACAGGTGCAGATTTCCAGCACATCGGCGGCTACCTACACATTTGCAAACAAGGTGGTTAAAAAATGAAACATATCTTGAAATGAAATTTTATTTCAAACAAAAGTAATTACATGTAAAGTATCAGAATACGGGTTAAGTATACGGGTGGTCATGGTGGCTTTGTGCGATTATGACATTCCTCCAGAGCATCCCAAACTTTCAGAGATGATCTACATTCCCAAGTATAGGAGGCTCAACGCAAATTCCAGACTGGGCTCTTGTGTGGCTCTCTGGGTTAGGATGCTGTACCCATGATTGGAAGATTGCAGGTTCACATCCTGTGACTAGCAGTGCGATTGCACTGTTGGGCCCTTGAGCAAAGCCCTTAACCACAATTTCTCCATAGCCAATCCTGCTTCCTCAATTGTACGTTGAGAAACAAATGTTGTAGTAACATTTATTTATCGTTGTGGTTAAGTGTAAAGTCTAGGACACCACACTGTCTCTCCCCAGCAGGCAAGGTTCATTCTGCTCCATCTTTCCATGAGCCTTTGCTTCCAAAGGCTGGTGACCATCACATGACGACGCTGTGTTTGTGAGGGGGGGGGGGTGCGCCCATCCACGGTTTTTCTGCTTCTTCATCCCAGCTTCTCCAAAAAAGCAGTACTCACTTTACAGTTCTGTCCATGACGGCTGGCGCAAATCCGTGTCTAACAGCCGTGACCTCGGAGCCATTCAGTCAGCACAGAGGAAACAGAAAGGACCCATTGAATAGCAGCACAAAGAGTCTTCCTGCTATCACGTTTAAAGTCTAGGACCCCTATTGTCCGTAGTGGTTTGACCCCAGGAAAAACAGTGTTAAAACGTAACACAGGTCACATGGCATGTGGGGGAAATGGTTCTCAGTCACACAAAACCGTTCAACTGTCATCCAGATAGCTGGGTTCCTGCAACATGCTGGCTTTCAGCTGCTATGGGTGACAAATTAACTAGGACACAGTGAGCAAGTTAGGCAAACAGTAGGCTAGCATGAAATTTATTTGAAAATAAATACGAAAGATTTAAACAGTTTAAATTTCAACTAGCTAAAAATTTAATGAAAGGGCTTCTCTCTTGGCACAGTTTTGTTATGAAATAAATAAAGCATTAAAATCAAAACCATCTATATTTACTATACGAGCAGGGAAAAATAAAAAAGGGAAAATAAACAGCTACTTCTGAGGCTGACAAGTGACAAGTGTTAGAGTCTCGATTCACGATTTGCACTAGAAAGCACTAGAATACCTATTCCTGGCAGCCCTGACTGACACGGTGAAAGCAGTTGAGGCAGTGATAGACAGAGGTGACAGGTCTGCATACATAGCATGTTATTTTATTAATATAAATAAGCTTATACTTCTTACAAGATTCGTGAACATCCCTTCCACAGTGCTTCAAATACAGTATTTACATTAGCTTTTTTTTTTAATTGTAGGTACATGAACCCAGGTTAACATAACTCAGTGATGGTGTACATTTGAAAGATTATTGGGGATTTTGTGAAGTATTTACCATGGTAACAGTACAGTATCAGCATGAAAACACAAGCTTGGCTTTTTTCACGAGACTATGAAGTCTCTTTGTATTATGGGACCATAATTACAGCAGAGTCTGCTTCCAATCCCTCAGAGTCCCATGAGACTCCCACCTTGGCTGTCCCCATGTGTCATGTCAGTTTAACCCCTAAATGGATGATCTGAGATGACGATGAGAAGATCGAGGACTCTGCCAAAGTGAAAGCTCACCGGTTTCTAACAGAACAGCTGACATTTAGGTACTTCTGTCCCACTGGGTTGGACAGGGCTCAGGGAGACTGCGGACACAGTGAATATGGCCCTGAGCCAAAGTGCGGCCAGTTTTCCTCCAGTCCTGCACCCCACTGATCAGGGGCTCTGGTTTCCCTCCAATTTTACTGCCTTCATCCCAGCGGCAGCCATGACCCCCGATGATGGCGTGTTTTGGAGGTGCTTTGTTTAACATTTTTCCATAACAGCTATTAATAAATGAGAGCAGATTCCGGTGGGAGATTCCATCTGAAGGGCTGGAGACCGTATCGGGCCGCAGTCGCGACTCCCCAGCGGGGGGTGCCTGGGGTCCCGTCGGGGTCTCTCCAACCGACAGCTCGCAGCTGCGGGAGGCCGTCGACTTTCACAGATGGCAGGACGTGCAACGAATTCCTGCGGGGGAAAAAAAACGCCCGTGTTTCTAGCCCCGCCTCCTGTCCCGGCCAGGGCGGCTCGACCCCCACACCTGGCCTGGATCGCCACGCACCTGTTTGCCGCCTGAAGCCACGGGAGGCTGGACACCCGATACCGTGGGGGGCACGCCGTAAACACGGGCCTCGCTGGGGGCCCATTCAGCTCCAGCGTCCATTTTTAGAGCTTGGATCCAGGCGTTGGGGACGATAATAAATCGAAGGTGGTGCCGATGGCATGCGGCCCATGTGACGAGGGAAGGATGGGTTCTTATTGGAGGGTTCACATGATAGGGCCGCCCCCCGGAGTGAGTCATGAGCGGTCAGAAGGCCGCCTGTGGGACCTGGCGGCTTGTAGCACCAACGGGATCAGACAGCTGGCGTGCGACACGCGTCCGTGTTCCTGCCAGCCAATCAGAGGCGGAGCCCGGCGCATGGCTACCCGGTGACGGCAACGGTGACAGCTGACAGCCGGGAGAGGCCTCAGTCATGCACTGCTCAGCGGTGAGCTGTCAGGCCTGGCTACCCTTCTCCCGGTCGCGGGCAGCGAGCCGAGGTCAGGTCCATCAGTCAGCAGGACGTCCCTCAAGGGCATGCTGGGCAGCTCGACATGGCGCAGCCCGCTACAGCAGGCCAGCGGTCCCACAAATAACAAAACAATAGCAAATACTGGAGTCTGAGACTATACAGCTCACATCAGCCATATCCAACCACAGGGAACTTAAAAATACCTGAGCAGAGGCCTCCAACACTGAGTCAGGCGTCAAACGGTTTGACTGTATAGTTGCACCTAACTTTGAGGCAAGAAGTGGTCTTCAAGAGCAGCTTTGTCGGCATTGAGGAGTGTAAGAGACTTGGAAGCCTGGGTATAAAATCCATCACAGCACCCATGACACGAGTCTATAGTTACAGGACAGGTGACCACAAGGCGACACGATCGCGAAATGGGGAAAGGGACCGACAATGAGGCACAGAAAACGTTACGCAAAATTACTTCTGAATATTAATAAGTGTGATAACAATCGTAATATATGAGGTAGCAGCTATTTGGGGGCTCCTTCAGGCAGTCATCCTCACTCTCCATTTTGTGTTCAAGTCCAGATGTGACCTTCACTCTCACATAATCTCATAATGTCCCCACTCAACCCACAGTGGGACTTTCCCAGGGACGGGTTGTCACCAGGCTCGCCAACATCCCCGGGCCTTCCCCCCACCCCACAGACTGAGCCAGAGAGCCCCCATACAGTCATAGCAGCAGGCCGCAAGCCCACTTG
>JAODLC010000021.1:714143-729303 GCA_026781145.1 Hippopotamyrus pictus | reverse complement strand
AATATGTATCTGGGGTAATAAGGTAGTTAGTTTTTAACTGTTGCAAATCAGCAACGCCTGCCTTGAGAGGGTTAAATCATTTCCACATTACTTATAATACCTAATCCAATGTAAATGCTAAACAAATAGTTGTTATACCATATTATTTAGTGAATAGTGACATGGAAAAAAAGGATGTACGTGTCCAGTACAGACAGGTTACAGCAGGGCACACATATTACACACACACTTCTTCAGCGTGGTGCCCAATGCGTGATAAATCCGAGTTTTGCCTTTTGGAATCCCCCCTGAATATTTTTGATCCATGGATGGTTTAGCCCACGGACGCGAAACCTGCGGACACGGACTGCTGACTGCCATTAAAGCACAGCATGGTATAACGTCTGGATGGTATGAAAATAGATACCGCCCAAACATACCACAAAAATCTACAAAGTTGCATTTTATTATTTCAATTTTTTATTATTATTTAAGCTACTGGACTTCAAGCTACTTCTGTTTTGGACTGACAGTTGGTAACTGAAGCATTATTTTTTTTTTAATTTATCAGCTATGCTAGAGGGTTTTACTTGAGCATATCCCACTGGTTATGGGGGAGAGGGGAGAAACAGACTTTTAAACCTTAAACCTAATTTTTTTTTTTTTTTTTTTTTTTTTAAATTATACATGTTCCCAGGCTCATTTTGCCCCCACCCACCAAAGTAATACCAGCTCTGCTACGAGCCCCAAGACACCCCCAAACCTCCCCCCCACCATGTTTTGCACCAATTAGCTCGCTCTTATTCCGACGGGGCATCTTAAATATGGCTGCTTTCCTACCGCCTCGACCCGCTACCTCCAGCATGAGGGACCATCAGGTGGTCTTTGGGGACTGAAATAAGACGCGTTTTCAAACAGCAGCATGAAATGTCTCTTCTGTCATTCCAGGGTTGCTGTGGGACCAGAGGCGACGCTGGGGGAGAGTGCAGAGCCGGGAAAAGGGGCTGCTTTGGTCTCGTCACGGCATTTCAGCCACTTCTCAGAGAAATGGGACTTTCTGATTGCAGCCTCAGATCGCCAACGCACAGGATTTATCAATCGCGGCTCAGCAAGCAGGCTTTGCGAGAAGAAACATTTCATAGCATTACCGTAATGGAAGGCAGGTCAGCCTGAGAGAGATCAGGACACTTTTCACGAGTCTTACTGGTATTCGGAAGGCTCCCAAGTGACAGTTCAGGGTAGCTGAGCACGTTAACATGTGACACACTAGCAGATGCGTCCACGAGGGCTCTCACCTCTCTAGTGACCTTGCCACTGTTATCAAAGTCGTACAGGGTGAACGTCCACTCTTGCCTGTTGTCATCTTCCAATGAGACAGCACACTCGAGCTCCTGAGGAAACCACAAAATGATGCGGATAGACAGATTAGGTGGATTAGACAAGATTAGACAGGTCAAAAAAATACAGATAGATAGATTAGACAGACCAATAGATAGTTTAGATAGAGACAGACAAGACAGACAGACACAGACAATACACACATCCCCACTATGTCTCCTCCACAGATGAGGTGAGCAGATCCCCCCCCAATCCTTAGCCACACTCACTTCAAATTTGAGCTGTTTCTTGCCCCCCCCAGGCACAGGGTTCTTCCTGTCCTCCTGCATTTTGTCCTCAGTGCAGCAGCTCTCCATCTTCTCCGGAGGTAACGCCACTGCACAAGAAAGACCGTATGTTGGCCAACGGAGAGAAACCGTTTCATCTCGGACAGAGAAACCAGGGCGAGTAAAACGAGGCTGACAAGCGCAGCTCAGTTAGTCCATCCAAGTCTTCCTGCCAGCTGAGAGGAAAAAAAAAATAACGGTGGGAATATGTCAGCGTTAAATGTCTCCGTTCGATTTCAGAATTCCGCTTTGTCGAACATCGAATGGGGACCAGCTCTGCAAAGCGCTAAGGTTGGTTTTCAGCCACAGGTAAAAAAGTGGCACATTAAATTTGCCCTCTCGATTTCCCTCTGCTGCACTTTGAAGCTCTATTCTCAAGCTCTGCTGTGCCTTTTGGATAAAGATCTGACAGCTTTGAAACAGAATCGCTAATTAATTAGTGAAGTTTAAACCATGTTTGTTGTATTAGCCAAAAGGCCAGGCGAAACAGCTATATTTCATCTCCCTGCTCTGCTCTCTGTACATCAAAGATCCTGTCCTTTCCCTCAACAGAAAGTCTGAAGAAGAAAAAAAGATCATCTTGGAAAGACTTCACCAAAATCAAGGCAAACACCCCTAAGACCTCTCTTAATCATCTGAGACACAAAACAACCAATGCAGTACTGCTTACACTCAACTGCTCCATGCTGCAGACCCCAATTTAGGAAAGAATGATTTCGGTGGTAACAAAATCTCCAAACAAAATCTACTATAACTACATTTGAAAAATTAGACTCTCCTTCTGATATGGGCAAAACATCAACACTAAGACCATGAACACTCCCAGCTTTATGCTTAAATGGATCCCAAGATTCTGGCATCATAAATATGTGTTTTTCCACCCAATATCCCAACAAGAAATTCTACAGCATTTGTTTACTGTCTCCTAGACCAAAGTGCCATTTTAGCACAAGGTCAAATCTTAAAACTATCATTCTAATAGAGAGCATTAACTTACTTTTTTGAATTAACTTTTATATAAGGTGACATACAACTGAGAAAGCACGGTCTGAAAGTCGTTGGAATAACTGAGGGTTAAGGGCTCAAGCACTCGAAAGTGAAATCACTTTGCCGACCCAGGGATTTGAAATGGTGACCTTCCAATCACAGGCAAAGCGTCCAACTCGCTGAGCCACATACTGTTCCCTCAAAATATAAAGCATCGCGTTGGCTGGGAAACAAATGCAAGGAGGTCTGAAGCCCATGAAAAAATACAATTAAAGTTTTTAATACAAAACCCAGAACAAAAGCATACACGTATCCGGGAGAGGGGAGGGCAAAGCCACAGATATCTTTCTGGTATCTTCTTTCTTCTCTATGACTTTACTAGACTGATTGCTTACTTAGAAAGCCATTCTCAGAGGCAGAAGACTTCCTGCCTGTCTATTTACACTCTTGCCTTTTGATTTTTGAAAGATCGCCTCCTGGCTTTCACAATTAACCACAGAGAGGAAGGTGGAATGGCGCGTCAAAAGAACAACACATACAGCCTCGGCTTCTCTCAGCTACAGCCCTCCCTCCAAAAGCCACCACACCCCCCCCCCCTCCTCACTCAACCCTTCAGAAGTGCAACCCGAGCCCCCGCTGCCGGGGCTACAGATGCAGAAACACGCTCAGTCTCTCCTGGTCCCCAGCTGAGAGGTCTTTCCATTCATCTAACCGAGAGTCAGGGTAACAATGCTCCATACAACCAGTAGGACTACAGCACCAGTTACTTCAGACACTGGTCCAGTAAAGCCAAGGGTTTAAGCCCAGTATGAAAAAACCTCAAACTGAAGATACAGACATTTACTTGCTGAAACAAAAAATGAAGTGGCGTGT
This sequence comes from Hippopotamyrus pictus, assembly GCA_026781145.1. Taxonomy (NCBI): domain Eukaryota; kingdom Metazoa; phylum Chordata; class Actinopteri; order Osteoglossiformes; family Mormyridae; genus Hippopotamyrus; species Hippopotamyrus pictus. Next base: position 725,800 of record JAODLC010000021.1, on the reverse strand, counting down.
TGGGTTGGGGGCAAGGATATCAACTTCACACCCCCAGGGCTGATTCCTTTCCCAGCTGTGTGAAGTTTTTGCAAGCTTCCTCCCACAGTCCAAAGATGCTTAATATGGGCAAACTGGTGTCCTTAAACTGGCCTTAGTGCGTGAGAACACGAGTGTCCAGTGACGGACAGACATCCTGCCAAGGTTGTCTTCTGCGCCGATAAACCATTTTGGTTGAGCACCGAATAAACCCTGAGCGGACTAAGGAATTCTGGGAAAATGATCATCATGCAAAAAAGAAAAAAAAAAAAAACGTCCTTCGGTGCAGCAGCTCCTTCTCCAGGAAGAGATCAACCGCAGTCCTCCTGGAAACAGGAGACTCCTTATCAGGCCGGCATCAGCATCAGTGTTCTCACTCGTGCCAGCAGGACCGGCGGACACGATGATATAGATACCCTCCTGACCGGCGGCCGCGGTCTTTGTCAAGTACGCCTTGAGGACAGAGAAAGGGCCACGGGCCGCGACAGAGGCACGGCAGCAAAAACGTGGCTTCTGTTAGCCAGTGGCGTTTTATGACTTCCTGTTAGGCCGGCATGTGAGGAAGAACTGGGCGCGATGTACCTGGGTCTGCTGAGAGCTGCTGGAAGACCTTTTTATTTCAGAGCAGGGTGCAACTTTTGGGCTTGAACACCCCCGCCATTGTTACACAGGCTAGATTAGGGGTTGGGGAAGCAAGGGCTGGATGGTAGATTAACAAGCCCCACTCTTACCACAAACTCGCCTCTGCTAGGACTGATAAGACTGGTCCGATGCCAGAGGCCCCTCCCTCCGCTCAGCCTTTAATCCAGGGGCGACGCGGACGGCTAGAGAAAAGGGCCCAGATTAAATGACAAGGGCTTAGAATGGCGCTTCCCAATCCGGGCCTCGGAGACCCACAGACGGTCCACGTTTTTGCTCCCTCCCAGCTTCCTATTGTGGACTTCTGGGCATGGAGCTGGGAGCAAAAACGTGAACCGTCTGTGGATCCCTGAGGACTGGGTTAAGAAACACTGGCTTAGAGACAGAGAGAGACAGAGACAGAGAGAGAGAGAGAGAGAGAGAGAAAGAGAATGACAGCAGAGGAGGCAGAGGGGGAACTGGGGAGCTGGGAGAGAGCCCCGTATTCACCCATCAGCACATTTCGGCACCTGAGGACGGCCTACCTTCTAAGCTGCAGTGTGCTTCGCTGATCCCCTCTCCGCAGCCCTCATCAGAGGCTTCCTGTAGGGGGCGACATTACAGCAGACGTTGAACAAACTGAAATCCAGTTTACTACATTAGCACAATACATAAACACAGCACGGCACAGTCCCACTGCCCCTTGTCACATACTGCACTACAGACAGGTGTGCAGCTACACCGGTCTCATTTCGCAGCAGCCGGTGCTGTGAAGGGCATTCCGGTCCACGTGGGCCCTGCACACACATACTGAAGGGGGCGCCGATCCCAGCGTCAGGGGGACACATGAGCGGGAACCAGATCAACTGGATCAGGTATCTGCTTCACTGCTTCCGAACACCCTGTCTGAATCCAAGCGAAAACCATTACAGCCCCCAGCCCCTCCCAATACCCCCACTTACGAAATTGAAACCTGACTTCGACTAGGGTCTCCCATTGCCCTCCCCCCGCCCCCCTGAATTCCTGATCCAAACCACTTTGGCAGTCTCATTCGTCTTGGAGAGTACACAAGAGCCGGTCACCGGCATGACCACGCTGGCAAACACTTCTCCAGATTAAAAAAAAAACAGACCCTTGCTGGTATAAACCTCAGTCCTATTTATACACATAGCCATTAATTCTGTATGTGCAGCTGAAAACCATGTACATTGTATGTACATACAGAAAGCCACTCACATTTTCCAAAAAAAGCACAAAGACTCAAGAAAGGTGCTATATTCCTCAAATATTTTCCTGTTGGTTTTTGGTTTGGCTTAAAATACGAAAGCAAAGGGAAAAAATGCCCCCCCCTCCCCCCAACAAACTGGTTTTGTTCAGTATACCCATCCCTGAGGAAATATTTGTGAAATTAAAAGGCACGGAATTGTTAAAATACTGCCTTGGGACAGAAAGACAAATTCTGGGATTCGTCTAAGTAAACAGACAGGATCCTTTAATAACCACACACTCTGCTAAAGACATTTATGTGGCTACAATTCCCGAACAGCTTCTAATAAAACAATGAGTCTGGCATAGGGACTAAAAAATGTAAGCAGGAGGGAATACACAAGCTCCTGTACTGCCCCCACTGTTATGGACAGTATTCCACACAGGACCTCCGAATAAGACGTCTGGCATGGAACTGTCATTAATTCGGAAAAGCCAAGGACAGCCCTGATAGGATCATCACCGCTGCAGTCCATCTCCCCCAGGTCTCCCAGTAAATATAGTACTAAGCATCAAGATACCTTATCTGGCTACTATTCAAGCCCGTCCTGAATTACACAAATATAGCCACTAGAATCATCTGGGGACAGATACCACGAATGGACCAGCACGCTGCAAATAAAGACACAAAGTGACCGAAGGGCCCCAGCACCCTAGACCTGGGGGCCACGTCACACAGCATGTTCACACGGACCCCCGGTGGGTATCAGCCGCCAATCTGGATGAGTAGAAAGCCTCTGCTGGCCAGGTACAAACCAGCAGCCTTAAAAGCCAGTTCTACCCCAAAAGCTGTAAATCTGTAACCAACATTCCTGACATCACAGATCACACAGAGTAACCTAAAGAGGAAAATGGCCACACCCCACTCACCCCACCCACATGGGGGGCAGACATTTGTTATAGATAAATGAGCCCAAATTAAGAGGAGGGGTATGAGAATGGCTTGTTTAGCAGATGTTTAGCCGTGATGGATGGCAGCTGGATAATTAGCTACTTTCCACGAGGTCTAGGAGACTCCTTCACTGACTCTTCTCAAGCTAAACAATAGAGACCTTGGGATACTGGCTTCAGGAAGCCTTCCCTTCATTTGGGTCATTTCTGATTGGGGAGGGCAGCACCACATAGTAATGTGCCAACACACCATTTTCCCAGTCCTCCAAGCTAAGCTGTAGACTTGAGTGTTGGGATACAGGGTTGACAGGCATGATGAACAGACATGGCACCTGCAGCGGTTACACCGATGGCATTTCTGCTGCATCCCATTGACCTCCATGCAGTGAAAATAAAACCTGATCATCTACCCACAACCTGGGCTGCCCACAGTGCCTGCTGTTAAACTGGCTTGGCCGTGATCAGAAGAGAACAGGGGGAGAACAGGCGGCTGCCTTCACACCGCTCTGGAGCTGAGCCAAAACGTTTGTGCGTTCTGTATGAACGTCACAAGACAGGACACACGGAAGCGGATGGATCTGAGGGCAGGGAGGGAACCGGCAATGCCGGAACACACAGCAAGGTAAGGAAAAACGATACCACAGTCAGTGAGCTGACAGCAGACAGCTAGGTGAGTAACCAGAGTGTTCTGTGCCCGTGTCGTACTTGGAAGATGAGAGTCTGTACTATCTTCCATCAAAAATGTAATAACTGTACATTTCTATAATTATTTTAATTGAGGGTAAAAAAAATGGTTAACACATTTTTAAATGATGGATTTCCTTGAATCTGTTTCCGAACAGAAGTGGATTTGCTCACTTTAGCAGAGTACCACGCAGACAGACTTTGATGAGATGCCCTCGGGGTGAAAAATGACCAGTGTAATGGGGGGGGGGGGATTAATTACTTGACAGAGTTCAGATACGAGCTGAAGGACTCCTCATTTCTCTCCATAAGGAGAGGCGCCCAATTCGGACTGAGGCTTTACTGCATAATGAAAGGCAGTTAACACGTAAAAAAAGCACCTTCCTTAACATCAGAGGTACTAAAAATTATTTTCCAGACATGACATTTAACAGGTTCTGTGGAGCCAAAAAGAATATATTAAAACTTCAGCTGCTGCCAGAGCCTTCAAAAGCACCGGCTCTGTGTCCCCCTTATGTGCTTCTGCAAGTCCCTTCATAAACGAGAGGTGATTCACTTCCACAGAACGCCATGTGTTCTATTACAAAGTAAATCCTGGACCTGCTCCTAGCCTGTTTGATTTGGCGCACTTCAGCAGCCGTGCAAGTACAGAGATGTAGACACCAACAAATGAAACTAAGAGGCCCACAATGAAAAGAGAGTGAAACCCCCTTCGCTTATGGACCAAGCAAATGAGAATTTCCGACAAGACGGATTCGGGTTCGAGCACCATTTGGTGTCAACATGGTATTTCATGTAGGCTGGGGGCACAACGGGAGGCCAGCTGGAATCTGGTCATCCTTGCTGCCAGGCCCAGTGCTGATGGGACAGCCTGGATACACCAGCCCGGCACAGAGGGCCAAAACGTCATGAGCGGCAAGACGCCAGCCCGAGGGATGCTGCAGAGACCTGCAGCGCTGGGGGAGACGGCGAGGGTGTGTGCGTGAGTGTGGGAGCGCTTGCCGGTCGACGCAGGTCCCATCAGCTGAAAAGGCTGCACGGGACAGTGATTTATAGAAGCGACGACAGCCTCCACTGATCTCTCGCCAGGGCTCACTGCTCACTCGCTTTGGTCAGAACAGTACCGGGGAAAGGGGACACACACACACAAATACATACATCCACACAGACACACACACACACACAAATACATACATCCACACAGACACACACACTTCGTACCTTGCACTCGTCCTATAGACTGGAAAAAGGGTCACACATTTGACATTTACCAATATCGCCAGAGTGAATTGGCACCACATTAAAAAGAGAATCAGCATGCAGAAAGCACGCGCACACACACACACACACACAAAAACAGCAGAGTATGTCCCAAATTCAGTCCCTAGCTCTCAGTTTTACTGACCTTTACGCCACCTGGACCTTCAACATTCAAACAGTTTCGGTCCAAAACATTCGAAACCCGCATGTTTTTGAAGAGCGTGCCGAACACAGGTAGGTCTTCACAGCAGCTCTATGCCATGATGCCTCAGTGACATTCACAGCACACTGGGGAAGGAATCCCAGCCCTCCAGAAACGAATTTCAACAACCTCATCCTTTATATTAAAGTCGTCTGAGGTGACAGCCGAGAAGGTATGATCTGGCTCAACAAGATCTCACCCTAGTAAATCTAAACCACAGCATCATTAGTCTTTACCAAGCAGATATCGAATCAAGGTAACCCAGGGCAGGTAATCAAGCAAACTAGCGCTAAATGATTCCTTACAAGTTCGGTAAGCAGAGGAATCAGTGAAGAAAGTCCACAGATGCGCAACACACTGTTCTCGATAAGGTAATATGGCAAACCAGGCTATTTTGGGTGTACTGCAGCGATTTGGCAGTAAAAGTCAAACGCATGTGGTGGTTTGGCGAAATTTATCATGCAGGGGACCCACCACCTCCCACACCAAGATTTCAAAACAACAGAAAAGCATTACTTTTTGGAAATACTGTCAAAATACCATATAGCATCATGTCACAATGTTTGGAAGGTATGACGGCATGAAAAATTAGACAGTACTCAAGACATTCCACAGATACTCATAACCTATGCCGGAGTCCCGCCGTGTTACACTCTCCATGCACAGCAAGGACACCAGAACACAGGTAGGTTAAACAGCTGGATCCCCCTCATCGTTATCTGGGGTAAAATGAGCTGCTACACATCTGCCAACATGAGCGTTGGCAGGGCCGAGTCCCACACGGTTGGCTGTGCATAGATGGATATAGATGAATCGGCCAATCCAGTGTCCTTGGGGGTGTGTTGATAAAACAGCGACCGTGACGACAGGGAGACTCCGCCTACTTTCCCAGGGCAAACACACCCATTCCGAAGAGAATCAGTGAGTCATCTCCACTTGACAACAAGATCCCCCTTCCAGAACTGTGCAAACACACCAGAGAAACTCCCCAGGATGCGGGTGCTTGATTCAGCTGTTTATACAGACACAAGAGGTGCCCATAAAGGCAGATAAAAAAAAAAAGTTCTTTTAACAGCTCAAGGTGAAAATTACTGAAGAGCTTAGTTTAAAAATGCACACTTTAATCATTCACATTTAGTCAGATTTGGCATTATAAAAAAAAAAAAAAAAAAAAAAGTTTCAAGCCGTCTTCTTTAGAATTAAAATACTGAGTTCATACTTCACTCTAACTTGGGCCACATTTGAAATGATAATCAAAGGCAATTAATTCTCAGAGTGCACTTTTAGTTCAGCCCAAATCGCAAGAGCTGCATTTTGGCAAAACCCCGGCAAGTTAATTTACTTCAATTAGAATAAGTCGGTTAATATGCCACAAATGTTAAATAAATATGCTGTCGTTTCATGAAGGATCTTTAAAAGGTATTAAAACACGAGTACCAAACACAGCACGGCTACAGTGTGAGAGGTACTTTGCGGTAAAAAGCATGATTCCCATTTCCAGCACCCCTAAATCTCAGCTGGACAACCGACCTCGTGCAAATTTATAAAAGTCTGTGTCATTCAGCAAAAGAAACCCTCCACATGAACGCAAACAAACTCCAACCCTCCAAGCACCTTGGGTTTGGCTAAGTAATCAACACCCATATTTTTGTCAGAAGGTCTTCTTATGCAGTATGGCCTAGCCCCACCCCCGCTCACGCTCCACTATTTGTGTTTTTCCATGGAAACCTCTTTCTAAAAACAGCGCTATGGGAATTCCTCATCCGATGATGCATTTGGTGCTACTGGAGCAGAGACAGGCAGGAGGCACTGCTGCTGTGCACCTCTAGGGCTGTGGGTTCAAATCCCACCTCCACTCTGTGTGTGTGGAGTTTGCATGTTTTCCCTGGGCCAAGCTGGTTCCCTGCCACAGTCCAAAGACATGTAGTTATGAAAACTGGCACCTATAAATTGCCCCCTTGTCTTGCATTTTTTCCAGACCCGCCATGACCCTAACTGGACAAGCAGTTTTGACGGTGGAAAGTGACAGCCTTTGAAGTGAAACATAGCCCATCCATGATGTTAAAACCGAAGTCTTATACGGTATGACATGCGTGCACTTGTATTGCTTATCCGTATCATCCTAAAAAGACAGTGGCCCTTTGTGTTGTTTGATATGGATTGGTAGGAATCTGCACGCATTCCTTTCAAAGCAGAAAGTTTGCTTCTAAACCTCCAAAACCTCCGATTCTAGCTTTTTACTCGTTATAAATGAAAAAATTCTTTACAATTCCAGCAACCACCCAGGATCTATTATCTTTCCATCGCTTAATCCTTAACCGGTGTTAGGAAGTCAGTTTAAATTTCAGGAGCACAGTGTCTTTAAGTCTGATAGCTGCTTAGTTTTGTCATTTGACAGAATCTCGGGAATCAACCCTTAAAAGGGTTAAATAAGAAATTGCCCTGAACATTTCTGGCCAAGTCTCAGCCAATAAATCCAGTCTGGAAGCTTCTTTTCCTACAGGACATGAGGACTGGGACAAGGATGGGGTCTTTCCGTCAGTCGGAGTAGATTTATGGTTCCCCCTGCTCAGCCAAAAGCCATGAATCAACAGTATTAGCCTGTTAGCATACATGAAGTTCCTTAGAGATGAAAAAGCACTATGGTGATGGTGGAGGAGGTCTCAAAAAGACTGGGAAGCTTCATCTCAAGTCCATCAGTTAGCACTGAAATGAGAGAGTCTCTTCAAGTATCTCACTATGGCGATTTTTTACTTATTTATTTTTTACATCAAACTCCCAATTATGACCAAGAAGCTTGTGAGCAGTTCATTCCTGTGGCCGTGACAGAGGGAGGTGGCACCTGCGACCTCAGGATAATTAAAGGGATGCAGGTTACGGAACTCGATCCACATCCAACCATCAGCCGTAGTGCAGAGACAGGGGCCCGCCCTCTCTCCGCGGCAAGAGGCAGCGAGTTGGCTTGTTACTGTGCCTCCTTAACACTCTTGACTCATTCTACATCCTTCCAAAGATGCAGACAGACCAGAAGTACCTTCCATCAACAATCGTTTTCAGGGATGGCTCGGCTGATCACCTGAGCAGACCCAGGACGACCCACAAAGAGGTCTGCCAGTGTGCTCAGGGTCAACCCAACGACCTCTCCGACGGTGTTCCTACACACACACGGCACAATTTTCCGCACCAACGGGAATGCGCCGTCACATCTCTTGCATGTCTCAGCTTTCATTTGCCCTGGTGCACTGCTTGCGGCTGAGACAGAAAACCGCAGGGGCGTGCCCCATGCGACAGGACATGGACCTCGATCATGTACCTCAAAAGTTCTTGGCCCCTACAAACCACTGGGGGGATTTTTATACCCGTCTTAAAAGAGAAGCTTCTCAAAAGGTCCCAAACGGCACATGGGCAGCGATATAAGCCACGTGTGAGTAAGGTACTAAAGACTAGCCTCCTTCATAGCCGTCCCCCAAGAGAATGCGAAGGCATGTCTCTACCTCAGCTGCAGTTTTATTCACGCTCAACCAGCATGAAGTGTAACTGTAATGGACTTCAAAGCCACCATTTAATCCCAGCAGTGTCCACAGAATCCCATGTGGAGGCTCCGGTCCACTGGCGTCCCTGACGCTCTGGAAACGGCAAGGAGGGGGTGTCCATGTGACCGAAGGGGGAGCTTTAGAACCAACATAACTGCTGTGACACAAAAATAAACGGCAAGCGTAGAGGAAGGAGAAAGCACCAATAAACACGGAAACCTTAAGAAGTGCCACAGATTTCTTATGCAAAATGAAGAAGGTTGGGGGACTGAGAACAGGCCAAAGTCAGGCTGGATCAGCTCGAGCATGACTGCCGGAGGAAGAAGGGATGCAGCGTTGCATGTGAATTTCAGAGAATGACATCACTCCAAGGAGAGGAAGTGGGGATCACGACCACCGAACGGGGACACAGGTTGGACGGCCGACAGACAGCTCAGGTGTAGGGCTCCCACGATCAAGAAGCAGGGGGGGGGGGTTCTTTGAGCCCCCGCTGGCACATGCAACTTTATACCATCAGCAAAATGCAATCCCACTAAAATGCATCTACTCACCAGGCTGATTCTTTCGTGACAGACATATAGCAGTACAGGTGGATAGAGTGAAGACAAAGGGAGGGGGGTTAAAATTAATTGGTGCTAATAGATGGAATATCACAAGCACTATCGTCATTATTTAATCCTGAGAGAATGACGTGCAGTCCTGTCAGCATATCGCAGTTTCCTTAAAAAAAAGAAAGAAATCAATCTGTAATAATCTGCTAAATGTGGCTAAAGTTCTAAAACAAATAAATGGAATGATAATAAATCAATGCTGATGCAAGATGAAGACTTTTGATCTTTTTAGCACTTTCAGACACTGTCACATATGCACCCAAACACACTGCAGATCAGTATATATCCTGAAGAACCTCAGAGGGCATGGAAGGGTGGGCAGGTTTCCCCGCCCCAACACAAGCAGCCTGGTCCACCTCCCCCTCCCTCAAAGGCCTCCTTCACGGCCCCTGCGAGCGCACGGACACCGTATGGGGGGGGTGTGATTATAACGAACATGGCCACTGGTGACTATTTACAACCCCAGCCCTGCGCCACATCACAGAGCCATGGTTCGCAAAATGAAGGCATTCAGGGGCGGTCTCAAGATTACCAACGTCAGGAACAGGCTGGGGCCAGTCAGATCAGGCTGGGATCAGATCTATTGCTTCACAAAGCAACTTTTTCAGCCAAATGTTTAGTTATGCTATATTTCTATAACAAAATGTCCTAAACGTAATATTTATATTTTGAGTACGAAGTGGACATGGTGTAAATCAGGTTCTCGCCCCAGATACAGCTATTACAGGTTCCAGGAAGGGGAACACTGGATGGAACCCACTAGCAACCCCTACTGACTTGGCCAATATGAAATCCTCAGTATCCAAGACAAGGCAAGGGAACCACAAGCAGGTCGTTCCCTGCACCACCTCGATTCTGCCTCCCTGACCCGAAATCTCACTTTGTTTCATCATCATGCTCCACTTCTGGAAGGCTCTAGAGGCAACAGAGATGCAACAGTCAGAGAGAGGCTGGTCCTGAAACACCAGAGTGCAACTTAGTGACTGCCAGCGATCGGTGGGTGCCCGGGACCTGACCTACCGTCCAACTACGGTGTGAAATTTATAGACAGGCACTGCACAGGATCCCTTCTCCACCAGCTGGTGCCAAACCAAACATGCAGATGAAACCAGTGAAGGAACACGAGAGAACATATATACTGAAAACACCTGAGTGTGTGTGCTTTTTAAAGACGGCTTCTGGAGGCAAAATCTTTAGAGGTTTTGTAAGGTTCTAAAACGTGGGCTTATGAGTCCAACACAATGTTCTAACCTTAATTCTATGGTCAATATTCCCTTCAATCCTGCCACCAATACCAAATTGGAATTTGACTGGAGCACTTTATTGCTCAATACTGAACGGTTCGATCTGATTATTTTAACAGACAACGCAGAACCTCCTTAACCCGGAAACTCGGCCGGACAGTGACACTCGGAGGTGCCTCACTGCTCCTGATCATGGCGCAGCGTGAAGATATTTTAGAAAATGAAGCAGAAATCTCAGCTGCTAATCCTTTCGGGATTCTGAGCACATTCTCTGTGAAGGCTTTGATCTGCACAGCACATCCGCAGAGCCGAGCCGAGGCAAGACACACGCCACCACGCCGCTTTCCCGCTACCTCCCGGGCCTCACATGGCACATCACTATTTTTACAAACGTTCACACGCGCAGGCGCACGCACGCACGCGCACACACACGTACACACACACACAGACACACAGCAGTCCACGCAGACATATTAAAGCACATCCGCTAGCAATCCCACTAACGTGGTTTGCCATGCCGTTCTGTGACAGACATGGACAACGGCGTAAAAACATTTTTTAATAATCATGCCAAGCAAAAATAAATAAGTAAATAAAATCAGGCCAATGAGAATTATCGAGGCTGGGCCAGACAGGATTTTTTTTTTTTTTTTTTTTAAATACGGTTTTTACACTTCAGTGAGGGAATCAAACTGGGGCCAAGTTAGAAACATGGTTTTAAAAATATATAAACAGCAACGGTCATGATGATCAACAAGTAAGACAGAGTACATTGCCTCTAATTAATCTCCCCGAGTAGTAATCAAAATGCCATCAAATAAATATTATATTAATCAAATAATAAATTACTAGTACAAAAAAAACAACACCCTAAACTTCAGCTGCATTTAGAAGAGAAGCCCAACTATCCCACTTCTGGGCTTACCTCACCTGAAAGGAATGGGGGTCTCCGCTCCCCCACCCGTCCAATTCCCATAGCTATTTATCCAATTCAGGGCTGCAGTGAGCCTGCAGCCAATCCCAGGAAACACCAGCAGGAGACAGAGGACACTGAATCCATCCCAGGGCACGCAGTAACAGAAAATTCAGCTAAAAGGCATATTTTGGGAGGTGTAAAGGCATCTCCAAGCATGCCAAGGTGAGCAGCCATCATCTCCTTCTGCGTCCACATCTTCAGTAGCTACCAACCACGCCATCCTCTCCTTCTGCGTCCACACCTCCAGTAGCTACCAACCACGCCATCCTCTCCTTCTGCGTCCACACCTCCAGTAGCTACCAACCACGCCATCCTCTCCTTCTGCGTCCACACCTCCAGTAGCTACCAACCACG
>JAODLC010000021.1:677567-706365 GCA_026781145.1 Hippopotamyrus pictus | reverse complement strand
CGGGCAACTTAGCTCCTGGGATCACAGGAACACGCAAACCCCTCCACCACGATAAGGTGTCGGCTCAAGGAGGGGGCGCTTACACCCTCTGAGTGGCAAATAGACTGAGTGGCAGCTTTGGCGATTAGCTTGAATGCCGCAAAAAATGTATCTAAAATGGGAAGGAGCTGTCGTGCGATTGATTGTACAAACAGATTTATCACGAAATAGGAGCTGTACGTCTTTTTGGAGACTGCCAGAAATTAAATAAGTAAGTATCGTGGATCGATCACATATGGCCGATACCCGATCCGTCTAATAGGTAGCTTATGTATCGGTGTACCTCTACTTTTTAGGGTTTGTAGAACTTATGTTAGAATCCCATAACTTATCATATAGCCAGATAAAGTATTATTAGAACACTATTTCAAATCTTACGGAGTACACACAATTATCTTAAATGTACTTTTAATAATAATGACCCTCTTAATCCAGCCCCTTAAAAATAACAAAATAAAATGAAGATGAAGCAGAGGAGAATATTCAATTATCTGCCATGCTATGGTGAATTAATGATTTAACCTCCACCGATAGATCAAGAAATATATCCTACCCGAGCATGTATAGTAAGGTGTGGAGTGACATGTATATTTAATATCTAAAATGTTACATGAAAGCCAGTGCAACTCACTGCCTTTTTATCACTGGGTAATGAAATTTGAAATGATCTGCCATGGAGACGGGTTAGATGACCGTCTGACACCCTAGGATGTGATGCAAATTCCAACGGCGCCCATGATTTCGAAGATTTGCATTTGCCTGTTGCTCCCAGGCATTCTGACAGTCCTCCGTTAGCCCCGAGCCCCGGAGTCGTCTCTGGCACCGACGTGCAGAACGAACGAAGGCTGGCAGACTTAAACAGTAGTCAGATTAGCCTTTAGCTTGCAGACGTGCTTCTGATGGAGTTTACGGGGCCATCTCTCCCAATGGAAGGAAACGATAGCAGCAGGCGGACTGCTGTAGTGCACATCCCTCTGCCTGAAGTCAAGAGAAACAACCTGGTTTCATTCAGCTGCACTAAAGCATGCAAACCCAAGTGAACAAGACAGGATGTCAATAACTGGGGCCTCAAAGCGTGCAAGGACACCAGGCCACTTAAAACTTACACAAGACAAATGTCATGACCAGATGCTTATAGAAAAAATATGTCCTCTATGAGCTTAGAATTTAATGGCAGCCGCCATCTTGTTTTGCAATGACTGATCGTCTTTCTATTGGATAAGTGGGTGGAAGATGGATGCACGATAAATAACAATTATTACAGATAGGAATCCAGCTAGTAAAGGAATGAGAAGGTTGAAAGGGTTCAACTCTATATGATGCATATTCAGACGCACACCTGCTGTTTGACATTGCCATGATGGAAGAGGTAGGGTCCTTAGTTCACAAGAGCACTAATGAAAAAGCAGACTTCAGGAGCCATCAAGCTGGGCGCTGTTATTCGGTACCTGCGAGAGTCATACAACGACCATAGGGGAGGTTCAGAGCACGAGTCTCTGCGTATCGATCAACGCACCAGAGCACCTGGCTCGGCGACGGTGCTGCAGAAAGGGCAGGAGGCCTTTCCGCGGCGCTAATCAGCACTCCACCTGGAAACAGACAATCATGCCATTCAGCCAGATCCCTATAAGGAATCCGATTGTTTCGCCTTGTTTATGTCCGTGGAACAATAGTCTCTTAAGAGACCAGTCAGCAAGGACCACTGCAGAAAAGGCAAATGTGAAACCTGCAGAGGACAAAGAGCTCTGAGTAACACATGCAGAAAATATGAAGGGGTTCAATAGTTTAGCGACTAGACTCATGGCAAGATCCAAATCCCAGGAAAATGCAATTATAATTAACTGGTTAACATCTTACATTGGTGTGTTCTCCAAGTTCATGTTTATTACCTTTTGTAACAAGGTAAACCAGTGTCTATATATTGCTTTTAATGTTTCACTGTATGCAGGGCTGTAGGAACATGGGGGGCGGTGTACCCCCCAACATTTAATTTGGCTTCATTCACCCCCAGCCCCCCCAGCATCAATAGATCTTTCCCCTTGAATTATTAAGTTATGCCCCCCCAGTCATTCACCCTCCAAATAAATAGACCTTTGCCTTTAAATTATTAAGTTATGCACCCCCCCCCACACACACACCCAATATCAAACTCTCTCCTGCACTGTTGATCTTATGTGTTACTGGCATCCCATTTATCCTGCCTTGTTCCCTTTGCATCCTGGGATAGCGTCCAAGCTTGCTGTGATTCTGCTTGGGATAAATACTACAGGGAGAACAGATGGAAAGGATAAGTTGTAACCAAAAGAGGTCACCGTAAATAATAATGGGTAATAAGCAACAAAATAGCTGTAAAGCAAAGCTGTTGACAGTTTTTCTCCCAACGAACAGAGAGATGAAATGGAGAAAGCAATGAGATTGGAATGTGGATTTGTTGCTGAGGGACACACTTGAGTAGCATGATGTAATGTGCCAACTAACAGTGACAGTGTGTCGCTGGGAGAGTTTAGGGCTACCTAAAAGTATGTGACTGTGAGTCCCTATGACCCACACCCCATTTGGTGGAACTGCGTTTTAACACGGTATATTTATGCCTGTATCTGGGAAAGCCAGGGTGTAAACTGCTGCATCAGGGACCTTCGAGATACCAGCAGTATATTTTTTCACAATTTGTAAGATGAGCAATGTGTGGAATATACATCACTTTGTGAAAAGATGTACAGCAGTGTGAAAAGAAAATGTTTAAAGCTAATTATCTGGCAAGTGAGTGTACATTTGTTCAGAAAAAAATACAATTTAACATCAGAATATATGCAACTGAATGGTAAAAAAGTGAAAAATTGAAACAATAAAAAAGTAACAAGAATTTCTTCTGTTCTTCCAAAAGTCACTGATATCTAGTTGGATGGCTAGATGAACACCGCTTCAGTTCCAAAACCTCTCCTCAGGGGCACCTCAGCCGTTCCATGTGTTTGTTAAATTTCACCACCAGCTCACAACTGATTAATTTAATCAGTTAAAAAAGTCAATGAGGGATTGATTAGCCATACGAAGTGTGCTTCTAGGTGGCGCAAAAACATTTCGATTAACTTTTGTTGGATATCCTTTAGCATGCGTCTTTAGCTGTACAATAGACTAGAACATAGTAACTTAAAACTATTGTATTTCTACTGTACTTAACTTTATGCCTGTGAAAACGATTTCATGTTTTTTTTTTTCAGCTCGTATGTGATACCATCCAAATGGGAGCTTAAAGCTTAAGTGACCCCATGACACTTTAGACAGAGAGACCCACCTTGTTTGATGCAAGTTCAGAAATCCTGATGATAAAGCATTAAAACACATTTAAAATGAAGTTTCCACCTATTTTACCATATCAATGAGAAGGACATCAAAAGAGCAGGCAACATGAAATGATTATGCAAATTGTAATATATGCAATACCTTAGAAATGAAAGTGTAGACCTGATGGTGCGCTATTTTAAAGTTTCCTTAATTAGCTGCTGATACTGTACTTTATTTTATTGGCTTGTGGAGTTTAGCAGGAAAAACACCATTGCCCCACTTTATGATTCCTTTTTATCTGATGGAGTCTTTGGAAGAGTCTTGAGCTCGCCCATCTAGCTAGCTAGCGAGCGAAATTGGATGAAACAATGATTCTCATTATGCGCAACGTCGCTTTCTCCTTTTTCTGTTTCAAAACAGCAGAGCCCGTTGTCTAAACACAACTCTCACCCGGCCCTTTCTGCTTTCGCTCTCCTCCTTCGCTATCTGTAACAAGCGATGGCTACTTCTTTAAAAGCGCCCAGGATGTGGCTGTCTCCAGGATGAACTCATAATTAGCGTATTCAACGGCAAGCAGTAGGGCGTCCCCTTTGATGTGGGGATCAAATAAAGGGGCTGTGTGTTTTTGCCCACAATGACAGGCTTACTAGGCTTACTAATGGGTGGCTAATAGAAAGCGAAGTTTATGATGCTCATTAATTACCTGGCATGTCACAGCCAAGTGGGAGGGGAACGGAGTGACGAATGGACACAAAAGAGGGATGGGGAGGGGGCAAAGAAGAAAGAAAGGGGAGCAAGGGAAAGGAGAGAGGGTGGGGATGAGGAGGGGGCGTGACGGAAGGAGAAAATTATAGCGGGAAAGCACATTAGATTGAGGGCGGAATCATGGACGGAGTGGAAGAATTGAGAGGGTGAGGGAACAGGGAGGAGAGAACATAATCCTTCGCTGAGATGAGAGAAGCTGCTAGGACACGAGCTTCAAAGGGTGGGAGCCAGTCTCTTGGGAGAACCCTGTAAACCCTGCCTGCACCATCAGAGGAAAATCAGGCCTTCCTCATGCACTCCCAGGCTCCCCCCCTGCTGGTGCGCCAGCGCCTCCAGCTCCGTAGGCCCTCCAAGCCACTCCGAACTCCCCCCCTAAACTGGCTCCCCGGAGCTTGAACGCTTTACAGCTCCCACCGCAGACACTGTTTCAGACCCGGTGCCGGACCGACGAGGTTGTAAACAAGCCGTTTCGGCTCAGGAGGTGGGAGGCGAGCTCTGAAATGCAAAGGACCTTCGCTGAATGCGGCCACCAACATGTCAGCAGGCAGGACGGCTTTGTGCGGAGGAGAGGGCCGAGGGGTTGCCTGGTGACCTGTGAGTGACCAGCTAGGCCCCTCCCTCAGCACCAGCAGGGGGTAAGGCGCACCATGACCATCCTCTGTTATAAGCTTCCAGTCCTAGGGGCCGAGATGTCAAGACGATTCACCGCTCAGCCTGGAAAAGGGCGGCTGCATCTGAATGGCTCTGCCTATCTCTCTCGGCTGCACTTCAGAATCCCTTCAATGAATAATAAAAAGAAACAAGAGCCGATTGTCTTTTATCCGAAGTCTCACCAAAACTGATAATAACTTTTAACTTTGTAGTCCTCAGTTGTAGCGCAGCTTTTAAAGAAGGGACTTTTCCCCCCAAAGGTAACTAACTCTGTCACTACTTGCGCTTAGTCTCGTGGGTCCAGCTTCTTAGTCGCTCTGGCTCACTCGGGTCTCTGAGGAATAACAGTGGGAGACAGAGTTACTGAAGTCAGTCATTCGGCTGTTCAGCTGTACCTACCCATAAATGACATTACGTGATTTATTCTGACTGAATTTTGGAGATGTGTGTCTTTCATTGGACAACGATAGTTTGGTGTTTGATGTTAAATGAGGATCTTGGGGTATTAACATATATTAAGTTTCATAGCTTAAAGTTCACACAGTGATACACTTGTTTACTTATTCAATCTATCAAGCTAATGTGCTTTTCTGAAGTATAGTATGCCAGTACCTGCCAGCCTTGATCATAAATACAACTCCCTCCTTCAGCCTCGCCCTATCCATTAGCCCAAGAACAATTGAAAAGGCTCCGGAATCAGGCCGAGGTCAGACTGACACCCTGCTCCGGATCAGCAGAAATGCACTTGTTAGGATCCCACTCGAGAGAGACCCCAAAAAAGTGGCTCATGGAAGTTTTACTTACACAAAGATGTTCTGAGGGCAGAAGGAAGACTGACTGGTTATCTCTCTGAACCAATCACATTTTAGAGGAGGTGGGTCCAAGCAACTTGAGAAGGTGGGATCCACCAATCAGATGTGTTGGACCCACCTTCTTTACAATCTGATTGGTCATCTCCATGAACCAATCATTTTTAATTCTTCCCTCAGAACATCTTTGTGTAAGTAAAACTCCCACAAACCTAAAAGTGGGGACCTGAGCTTCTACTTGACCGCAAGATATACTTCTGTGGAGCAGACTAACAAAAGGGAGAACGGCACGTTCCAGAAGACCACCAGCGTCGGGGCGTATCAGAAGGTGGCTCTGGGCATTTAAAACCCCATTTCACCAGACCTTGCTGTTTGGTGTGAGCCTGAGGCATTCCCGATGCCAGCTTCACAGTCTAGCTTTCGGTTGTGGCTATTCTTATAGCATCATCATCATCTTCATCGTCATCATCATCTTCATCGTCATCATCACCATCACTTCTTAAATAGCACTGTGGGAAGCTGCCTTTTTTTGCTGGATACTATTTGTAATTCCTAACTATTGCAAAGACTAGTATGCTTGGGTTGCGTTCTAAAGATCTTTAAGTGATTGCTGAGGAAGGGGAGTTGTCCAGTAAACTGGTAACCAGTGCTTTCCCAGTACGGTTCCCTTTTCCCTCTCTTTTTCCCTTCTGTGGTGAACTGGCTCAAGAGGAAAGACGATGGGTGGAGCTGAGGACACAGCGATGCCCCGAGATGCCAGAATCGGCTAGTGGTGTGACCGACCTTTCTGTTGTCCGATAATACTTGCGATAAAAAAAAAGAAAAGTGTGGAAGAGAAGTGCAGCTCACTTGACTTGAATTTAACAGTCCTACATGACATAGAGCACAGTGCTCCAGCTGAGATCAAGGGCAGTGCAAGAGATTGGTGGGAATACGGATGGAGGAGAGCAGGAAGGAGGGAGGGAGGACAGCTTTTGGAAGAGAGGAACTTTCCCTGTGAATACATGGAATGATTTTCAGTATAAGTGACAAGATTTTTCCATCTCAGGACTATGCCACAAAGCTGAAGTGCAGAATCATATCCTCGAAAGAGACACCTGCCAGGTCATGTGAAACAAGCTGAACATCACCTGGCTAACAGCTCCCGACTGCACAAGCTGAGCTAGGAAACCACCATTCAGCAAAGAGGCAGCCTGTTAAAATCTGATTAATGTCACACCTACTGCTGTGTTCATTTTTTTGCCTCCAAACCTAGACTGAGCTACATGACATGTATAACTTTTTTTTAATTAGGATTTTTAAAAGCAAGATTAATTCACATTAAAGCAAAGGGACCTTGGACCACCATAAAAAGATGGACAACTGTTAGTGTTTACAGCTGGCGTGCCAGCCAGTTCGACTGTGCCAAAGTACATTGGTGATGGGGGGGGGGGGCTAGCCTCCAGATCATCTCTCCTCGACGTCTTCAGCCATCTGGTGAGTTCATAGGTTCCACCGCATCGTCTCTGACAACCTTTTCTATCGTTTACAAAACGTAGAATGTTAACTACCTCTGTGCGCCCCCATATCAATTAGACCCATCACTTTCCGGATGCTGCCCAGGCCAATTAAGTTGACTTGCACACCTGCCTGTGCCTTTCACTGCACGCTCAGCCTCCACATCGCTCACACAGGCCAGCCACAACTGCCAAATGTACAACGGAGCCCTCAGTGACCCAAGCCTCCACAGAACGTCCGGTTACCCAAAACGCTACACGGCAGGAACGAGCCCTGAACGCAATACACCACAGAATGCAGTCAGATCCACTGCTAAATTGCTCATAGTTGCATCTCCTGCATTCTTTTAAAAACCTTCATGTTTCTAATAAACAATACAGACATACTAATAGTCATAAAGAGTCTACATTTATAAGCAAACCAAGTCTAAACATAATGCACTCCACAAATGCAATACAGGCTTCAGAAAAGCTTAATTTTTCACTTCAGTTTCATGCCTTCCTTGTGTCCTTGTGTGTGTTTTCTACCGTGATTCAGCAGTTCTCAATTTTTGACTTTTCAAATCGTAGTAAGAGTAATACATAGATTTAGGAGGGGAAAAAGCTGGCCAGACAGCATTTTATGAAACAGAGGTAATGTTCAAGTCTAAACAGCATCTTGCCATTAGAATCTGACATCTTGTAACAACAATTATGTAATAATCTTGCATTATGTAATAACTTGACAAAATGTAACAAATTTTCACTTCATTATGTAATAGCACCCGCACTTTGCAATAATCTGTCGTATTTTGTAGCTGGAAAGCAATATGCAATAAATTTCTCTGCATTTTGTAATAAATTACATATTGGGGTGGTTATTACAAAATGTGGGAGTTGTACTTTTTAATGATAAATATGTAATACTATGCATTATGTAATAAACCTCCAAAATATATTCATTGACACTTAGTCAAGTTATTACATAACGAGGTATTATTACGTAACACGTTAACACACCTTAACACAATATCTAGGATGCCTAATTCAAACAGCACCACATCTCTTAAAACCTTGCCACTAATTTAATTTTTAAAGGGCCCTATACAAGTCTTCTGGGTACCATGCAATAATTTTTTCCATATATGAGCATCCATAATGTGGGATACCAGCTGTTTTAATGTATAGACAAAGTGAGGATGAAGTCACGCGCTTTTAGCGCTATTCATTTGCTTCATAATGTCCAAAACATATTCGGAGTTATACAATGGGACATGTCGTTGGGTAGACTGTGTTCCCAAAAGCTGCAAGGCAAACAGGAAATGAGAGATTGCCCCTAATCCTCACACTGTCAAAGACCAAAATAAAATCTCCCTGTATTTGGTTTCCAATACTGCAGTGACATGTCACTTGGGGGCGGGGGGGGGGGGCTGAAGTCCTTAGAGACACCGGGGCATCAGGAGGACCAGCCGTAGTTTGTTTTCCTGATTGTTTCAGGGTTTTTTTTTGGTTGGCCCGCACTGTATAGCATTTCCTGTGCTGTCCCCCCGAAGCATGTAACATTATAACTGGGAGCAGATGCTGCAGCCTCGCACCGCTCCCCTGCGGTGTCAGGAGCGGCCATTCCAAACGCGGTGCAGCAGATAGTTAGAGGATGAATGGCACTGTAGGCGTGCAGGGCGGATGCCCATGGGGCACTGGGCCATCCATTGGGCCACTCGTCACACAGACTCTCCTCACCTGCCAGCTCTTTGTTACCCCCAATGCTGGAGGGCCACTGAAATAAGTTTCCCCTGTAATTAACAAAAATGGGGCACAGAAACATCAGTGCTTTTTTTGGTTTCCTAAGCAGTGTAATCAGTAAAAATACTTCAGCGAGAAAATTGATGGGGGGGCGGGCGGGGTTACGTTCGGTACCCCTGCTGTATTTGGTAGGTTTACCGTTATGCCAGTGGCCATCACGTAGAACAGTTTTAGGAAATGGTGAGCAGCAATGGCTTTTATAATTTTTCCCCCATGGGGGGTGGCATCCACGTGAATCCCATGACAATTTGAGCCCTGAGTATAATTTTTGCTTCACCAGTGAAGAGTTTGTCAATATCACCAAATTACCAACAAGGCGGCAAAAAAGGGGATCAAAGCATCAAGCAGCTTTGATTTTGTGTCTTTACACGTGATCCATGCTGCAGAATGTTAATCTACCCTTCAGATTACAGGTGCGAATTTGTTCCACCTTAAAATATGTCTGTTCTTAGACTGCCAAGGTGTGTAGTGTGTAGGATATAAAGCCCCCTTTCACAGATCCTCTATGACAAAGTCAACCTGATTTCAGTGCTGCCAACCCAAGCGTTTTGCTACGTTTCCAAATCTTGAACCTATTTTTCCGTGCTGTCATGGCTACTGTGAAAAATGTAACGAAATGCCTCTTACTCAAGTGCTGACTCTGGTAATGGGGTATTGTGCCGTAGAGGATATGAATCTTTTATTTTGACTTCAGAAAAAGTTCTGTTTCGTTCTTTTAATGAGGTTTACCAGTTGTAATGTTTATTCGCTTATTGTGGGCTTTGATCCAGAGAGGGTGAGAGCCTCCAGTGAGAATTCTCACCTTTGAATGCTTTCCTTCTTCTCAAGTATGGTATCCTGTAACTCCAGGGGCATCAGCAATGAAGGTGATGGCTTCACTCTATGAGCAGTTAATTTCACCTTATGTCTGACTCTGGCTTTCATGCACATAGAGGTACTCTAATCAATAGCTGAAAATCACAAAAACAAAATAACGTTGCTTGTTTTTCTTTTTTAATTTTGCCTACAGATCACAAACCAGGGTGGTTAGAGGTTGCGTTTCAGTCCTTCTACTCAAATGAGTCACTCAAGACTTCAGTAGCTTTTTGAGATAATTACAGTACAAGTATGAAAGCAAGGATTTCTCTTAAAAAAAAAAATTTGCTCATGTAACACATGAAGAGCTTAAGAGGATGAAGTCATTAAACATCAGTGACTGTCACACACCACGTCTGAGAAACGATCTGGAGCCATAAGGCTGCCAGAGCGGATCCCGGAAAGGGGCTCTGTTTGGTTCCTACAGCAGGTCCTCCTCTGGTCGACTCCCTTCTGGTGAAAAGAATGTGCCCAGCTCCACTACAGAGGAACTGAATGCTTTCAACTTCCACACAAACATGCAAGAAATTTGTAAAGAATACCACTTTCTCCTGGGGGTCATATTTGTCGGTAATGAAACCATTTGGCATAATTTCACTGTGCTTTGGAGTGCTGCTCTAATTGTAATTAATTAATTCCTAAGACAACTGTATGGCAATTACAAGATTTCTGGGGCGAAATACACAAGGTTGCCAACATCCGCTGTATAAATAACATAATCTTTCTTGAGAAGAAAGATGATCTCTCTCCACTGATTTGTAGTTGTTTATATTTTTAATATGTTTTTTATTATTAATCCAAAACATGATTTATAAGAACAACTAAGTCTTATACTTAGGATGCCAATAGGAGCAAAGCACAATAACAAGTGTTCGTTAAACTTAAGGATCATTTAATATCATTTCTAATTACAAAAACTGGTTAAAGTTGTTTTATGCAAATGGTGAGCTTAACCGGCATTAGAAAATTGCTTTGGCGTCCTGCGGGGCGTTAAGATTAGCTGGAGAGAAAGGACAATGTAAAGCCTTCTGAAGGCCTGTTTGAGAGGAATTATAATTTCCTTTGAACATAGTCCAAGCTTTAAATACACTGAAGCCTGTTGGCTTATATTATTGGCATACATGAAGCTACACCAAGGCATTCCAACAAATTTGTCATAAATGAAACCAAGGTTGAGAGGACAGAAGCAGCAGCGATGATGTGTCTGGATGGAGAGCAGCCCAGCGTTTTGTCATCCCGGACACTCCTTTGTTAATCCTTTTCTTTCTTCCTTAGTGTCCATCCATATCTCCCCCCCCCCCCAAGAACCAGGCACTTCAGGAGATGAAAGGACCAATGGTTCACAGTTCCAGAAGCCTGTGCTTCCAGATCCAGGGCAGTGTGATGGACCTTCGAGTTTGAAATAACCACCTCATTCCAATTAGCCAATTGCCTTCTGTTCTCCATGTTGCACCAGCAAGCAGATAATCACCCTGTTTTTTTCACATTATACACAGATTCAAACATTAAAAATGTAACTCGGACTGTTTAGTAGTGTGCAGTCCAGCAGACAAATAAGTCTGGGTTTCTTTTTTGTGTTTTACAGTAAAGACACACAATGCCTTTCAGAGCTATGGTCACATACAATACAACGCTAAAGCACTTTAACAGTAAGAGGAATTACTGTTGCAACACCAGTGACCTACTGCAGCTGTTAGATTGAGCACAATAAGACCTGCATTTGGACACGGCCTTAAAGGGATTTTCAGATTTAGAATCTAGAGGGAAAATGTACATAGCACAATCCATCAATGTCTAAATGCACATTCCAAGGTAGGTTCCATAAAGAAGCCCTGCAAATGACCAGTGTTGAAATTTTGGGGGAAGGTAACAATAGTCCTATTGGAGTGTGTGCCCGAGGACCCCAGGAGGTCACAGAAACATCCCCTAAACAAACACAAAGCCTGTTTTATTAAGCGGTCATCAGGAGCAGTAGCTAATGATGCACTGAGTTGTAAACTACAGAAACAGAAAAGGTAGTTACTCTGATATACATTTACATAATTTGTCAGTATAGTAGAGTACAGTATAGTAATTGTTCAAAAACAAAAGACCAAGACTTAACCTCCTATAACTGGGTAATGTGTGCATATTTCAATTACAATGAACAATTACAATTAACCTAAATTGTAATTGAATTACAATTTCAATTACCTTAAATGAATAAACTAAAAACAATTAAAAGGATTAATGTGATGTCAGCAATAGACTCTCAGTATATCTATTATAGTAGTATATCTGATTCTGATACCAACCATTCTAAATGGTTACCTATAGTATCAATGGCCAACAGACAGAATTGGTGTCGGAACTCAGATTTCAGCACTGTACTTCATCAAAATTATTTATCTTTAGAGGGAACTTTATATCTCAAAGATGAATGGTAACTTTAAAGTCTGGATTTTCAAAAGGCTGAGGTGCTTCATTTATACTTAAGGGGACCTAGTTCAAAAAGTGAGAAAATCATTCAAAGGACGTCCTTATTAAAAAATCCAAAGAACCTCACAGTTTTAAGATGTGCAAGTTCATGGCCATCACGGGATGCAATTCAATCTCTGACTGTTCCTCAGAGATAAAAAGGAATATAACTGGTTTTCTGTAGAGGCCTGGACTTCATCTGAGCTGATTAAGAATCACCAACACCAGAGAATGTCTGTTTCTGAAACTCTACAGATGCTTTCCCAAAGTCAAACTGGGAGGTGGGGCAGCACTGCTATTTAGACAACACAAGCTCACTGCGAAGTAAGGTTGCCCGGCTGGTTATAACCAGAGGTGGATAGCTCAGGTCCAGAAAGTAAAAATCCAGACCAAGATTTTGTTCCAACCGACTAGATGGTTACTCTGCAACTGTGAGTCTTTATGCTCAGCTAGTTGGTTTAAACAAAATCTTGGTCTGAATTTTTACTTCCTGAACATTAACTATCTCCCTCTGGTCAAAGCATTCTGCAGATGACCTTTGTAAGACTGGTCAGATTAAGAAGTCCTTACCTTGTCAGAGTATAGATCAGCACACTACTGGAAACTGCAAATATGGCAGCCCTATACTTCATGTTTTGATTTTCATACTCAGAGGTGGATAGTTCAAGTCCAGTTGAGCATAAAGAGTCACAGTCACAGAGTACGCAACTGGTTGGTTGGAACAAAACCTTGGTCTGGATTTGTACTCTCTGGACCTGAACTATCCACCTCTGTTCATAGTTAGACAACCAATGATTATGATCGAAACAAAAAGAAAGGCGAAACAAAACACAATAATCTCCAAAAAATTTTACTCACCCAGTCCTCAGACATATAACAAACCTGGGAAATCTTTTAAAACATATCAGTGGGTTCTTCTGAGAGAGAATTCATATAAATTTTTCATCACATGTACATTAAACCCTGCATTCTAAAATATAACATAAGAACATAAGAACTATACAAACGAGAGGAGGCCATTCGGCCCATTGACTTAAGTTTGATTGAATATTTCCACAGATCAAGTTCAAATGGCTGGTCATTTCAACATTTGAATAAATGACTGATTGCTTCAGATTTCAGAACTTTGGATATGAGCTGGTTGTATCGTTATGTGGTAAATATGGTGTGTTGCAACAGCGATTTAACTTAAAGACAAAGATGCATTGCAATGTTGTTTAAAGAATCTGAATTTCAAAGGGATTCCCAGGCAAGAACCTGATAAAAAGAACTGGAGATAAAATTAAACAATCCATAAAATTACAAATTTTAAAGCTGAATTGCTTGCAAATTAATCAAGTGTCACGGAATGTACTTCAATTTAAATACTTAGATAACACAAAGGACATAGTAATAATAAAAGCTCTTGGAAACAAACAGTCAGACAAAGCATGGAAGTGCATTATCTACACAGCAGAATGAGCTCTGGACACTGAAGTTTCGGAGGATCATGGAGTTAATGGGTATAACAATGTTGCTCTTAAGGTGCCTATGATTAAAAACAATGTTGTTATTGTTGAGCGCTAATTAACATGCCGATTTCTCAGAGCGGCCTTTCAGTAGGCTTCTTTGTAGTTCTACAGAATAATGATTGAGGGCCAGTGCTCGCAACGCCTCTGTGCTCCTTCCAGATGTTATCTCGAAGCCGAATCGATCTGCCGTTCCTTCCGTTCCCAAAACAAAAAAAGGGGGCTATCCGCTATAAGAGCAACGAATGGCCATTTACTTCATTGGCTGTAATAACACCATCACAATTAACACTTGTCTTCCTGCGACCCTTCGTCACCTTTTCCCCTCCAATTGTTGTGCTGAAATGTGTAAACCATTTCTGGAAGGTTCTAGAAGCGTGCAAAAGGAAACATTCTGCCGCCGTTTTTAGCTTTGAGAAGCAAACAGCCATTATGCCGTTGTAATAGCTTGTGCTCCCCACGCAGCAGGGTGGTGCGATTCGGCCGACGCAAACACCTCCCTAGAAGACATAGTGCAAATCTCATGCAATTAAAATATTCATTACCATTTGTTACCCGCCGCCATCGGGCACTGCAGCGCCTCCTTCTGCCGCACGGCCGCCCCCACCCACCCCCAGCCATAACATGTCAGGATAGCATCACACCACTGATGTAAAGATCAGTTCTCTCTGTCTTTTCATTGCCGTTTATTTATTTTTATCTATAGCTATTTATTTCCCATAATTCTTTTTCAGGATATTCTGTCTGTGTACTTTTTTTCAAAAACTGTTTTTGAAAATGTTTACTTGTTTGCACTATGTGTCTTGTTTGTGCGCACTTCATGAACCTTACTATTGTACACACAACAAACTCCCCATGGGATCAAGTCTATCATATCTTATCTTATCTTATCTTATCTTATCTTATCTTATCTTATCATAATCCACTTTTATCTGTTTTGCAGTTCGGAAAGCATTCTGCAATTCACCTATGCTATTTTGTAATATAAAATGTGTTCTGCTTCTTTTTAGAAATCATACCTGTATTAGGTATCGATTGCTATTCACCCCCAGATCACCCCCAGGTCACCATCCATTCGTCTTTTAACCACTAATCCCGGCAAAGGCCACCCAAAACCTCACCTAGACAGCACTGGCCACAAGGCTCACCCTGAACTGGATTCCAGTACATCACAGGGCACATGCACTCATATACTATTAGCCATATAGAGATATCAGTTAAACTAATTGTGTATCTATGGAGTCAGGGAAGTAATCTGTGGTCCTTGGCTTGGAGGAAACCCACAAAACACAGGGGAAGATGCAAATTCCATGCATGACGGAGGATTTGACCCCGCAAATTTGGGGGTGTGAGACAACAGTGCTACCCACTGGGCCAAAAAATAAAATATTATTTGATCACTGGGGGACAGATGTGACATTTGAGGGCAATCTGCTGGAGTTCTAACATCATGCATGTCGAACCTTCCCATCCATAACTGAGGTGAAAGTTGAAACCAGAGCCGTAGGATTGTCTCAAAATATTTTGATAGGCTGGTTGAAGAACAGCATCCTGGGGACTTGGGCTGAGTTGGGTCCAACCAGCTGACACCACGCTTAGAGAAGCAGTACCATGCAGCCACCGGAGGGGTCATCTCAAGAACAACTTAGAATTGTAGGAGGTTAGAATTGTAAGAATGTGAAAATAATGAGAGAAAAACAGGATTAAAGGGACCTTTGGCAAAAGGAACTCAAACAAAAGGATTGAGTAAAACTAAACAGGAACTAAAATCATGAACCAAAAGCGGGAACAATAACAGAGCAAACAAAATGAAAACAAATAAAGTCAGCATTTAGTCAACAACACAAGTCTCCTCAGCTGGAAGGAAACTCTGTCTACCTTCACAGGGAGTCCGCACAAACCAGCTCTCTTCCCACTGGCTGTCTCCTGTTGTGGGTCAACGGTTCAAAAAGTGAGCTATCTGGTAAATATTAGTTTTAAACAACTGGCCTAGGGTTGGAGGTATGCAGCCGTCAATTAAAACAAAGACAACTCAGTTCCATATGTTCAGCACTGGGGTTAGAGAGAGATTATGGCCCAGAAATGCAAAACACAAAACATGAAGAAAAAGCAAAAACATCTAAGAAATACCAAAAAAAATAAAAAATTCCTCAATGTGGTCTCCCAGTTCAGGACCACTGTAACAAAGCCCTACATATAGCTGCATACCATTACAACAATTAATAATTTTATTGTTTACCTGTTTATGCAGCTATTTGCCAAAGAAATTAAAATTGCAAATCTTGTCCGCAGATAGAACAGCAGGGCCTCGGCAAACTATACAGCATACTGGTGAGTTCATCACCTCGCCACGCTGCTTCCACCATAATCCTGGGTTTGCTGAGAGGTATTACTGAGCGATAAGGAGATCTGATGTCAGAAAATTACTTTTACCATGTGGACTGGATGTCGTCTTTGCTTAATAACTTAATGTCAGAAATGCAGACTGACAGCTTCTTCCTGTGAGACAAATGTCATCATTATCCAAGAACACCATCCATTGTTACAGGAAGACCTTGTTGCACTAGCTAATCTATAGAAGGCACAAATTGGACATGATAAGTCATTAGCGCGTTAACTTAAATGTTTAACAACCTGCGTGAGATGAACAAAATTGTTACACAAATCCAGGACAGAACCTGTCTAGGTAGATTAAACCAATCATAAATGAATGAATCCATTCATCCATCCATGCATTTTCTGTAACCACTTGTCCTATACAGGGTCGTGGGGGTCCGGAGCCCATCCCAGAAACTACGGGCACAAGTCAGGGAACAACCTAGGGTGGGGCGTCATTCCCTTGCAAGGCACACTGACACACACACACCTATGGGCAATTTGATAAATCCAATCAGTCTCAGCATGTCTTTGGACTGAAATTGGAAACCAGAGTACCTGGAGGAAACCCCACGATGACATGGGGAGAACATGTCTGAATATATTTAGTGAATTTCATTTATTTAGCATATGCAAAGTGGATTCCTATTCTGTGGGCCTGGGAATCTCTGCTGTTTATCTCAGTGACTTGACAGTAATGAGACAGCAGCTGCAGACACAGATGTGCACCTGAGATGTGGACCTGAGATGTGGAAGCAATCACCGTTTCCTATAGCTGGCTTCCTTTGCATACCCAGCATGTCAACATTGAAGGCTGGGCCATCCTGTCCTACAAAGGGATCTAATTTCACACCTGCTGATCTCACAGCTACAGAGCACAGCAGAAATGAGCAGGCATGTGAGCAGTCAGAATGTTAAAAAGTCAGAATGTCCCCCTTTTCATCTTTCACAATGCCTAATGTCCAAACCTTATACACCAGGAACTTGTCAATAAGCTTGCTTTTCAGGACCAGGCCAAAACAGAAGGACTGTATTTCTTTTCAGTTTCTTATTGGTTCTGAATGCACCCAAAGCACAGTAGCTTTAAAATGTGAATATACTGAAGATATAACATTTCACTGAAACACAATATAAGACAAGCTTCACCATTTTAGCACTGGAATACTTTGGTCTTCACATACACCAGTGTTCCAGTCCTGCTTAAACACATCTCAGCTAATTACCAGGTTTAGTAGGTGTGTCTGAGCGAGGAAATCTGCAAAAGCGTCACAAACTAACCCTCTAGAACTGGAACTGGGGAACTCTGACATACACCAGCTTCTCCTTGGGGGGGAGGGCAAAATACAGGGTCATCCAGCGTGCAGCCCTCCGGGAACAGTTAGGGTTAGGGGCCTTGCTAAGGCACCCAACAGTTATATAAACACTCTACCAGCCACAGGATTCAAAGCTACACCTTCCTATAGACACGGGGACAGATCTGCACGCCAACCTTAAAAATAAGAGGGGGTCCTTGTACATGTAAAATGTGCCACACAATCCGTTTTCACTGTGACCTACACTTGCAAGAACTGTTGGTTGTTAAATGCTGTTTTTCGCTGTCTCATTAACGACTCAGATTCACCGAAGATAAAACCATTTTCAAAACGCTGCTGTAGGAATCTGAAAGGTTAAAAATCCATCGTACATCCTTGTGGAAAGGGCCTCCCCAGTGCAGCCTAGGGCACACGGCAGTGGAACAGGTCAAACTGGATGCTGTTTAAGTCCAGAGAACCGAAGTGTGCACAGGTTGTTTCCAGTGACTTATCGTATAATGAAGCAAAGCACTGCACACATTCCACTGGCAGAGCCGGCACCAAAATACAGCCCCTTCCCGCCCTGCACATACCGCTCACATATGGACGCATTTAGACAATGGACGGCAGCCAGTGCAGTTACGGCTTTTGTAGTGCTTATTGATGTCATTTTTTAAACCCAAGAAAAACACTAAGAAATACAGAAAATGAAAGAAAAATGGTAAACATTAATGCATTTTTTTCATGCAGATGGCATTTAGGAATGCTGTGATACATGTAGTGGATATTCTTCTGAAAGATGATCTCAGCTCAGTTCTGTGTGCAGCAATTGGTTTGCGAAATTATAACACGTTTACATTTGTCAATGGATTCTTCCAGACGACGCTAAGGTGTCCACTGGCTTTAAGTCTGATTTTTATTCTCCCTTCTACAGTAGTGGTGTTCTTCTGAGAGTTGTGAACATCCAAAAAAAAACTTCACAGAGTCCTTGAGATGCAGTTAGAATCACCTCTCCAGGATCTTATCGTCTTAGCATAACAAATGTATATGTTCAGGGCTTCTCCCTTAATATTTTGCCTCCTCTTTGCAGAAAACCTACACAAGCCTGAATCGACAATAAGAAAATAAATGCAGATTATCAAGTCTGTTTCCCCCCCCCCCCAGCCGTCATTCTTCAATAAGCCCATGAGGGCCGAGCAGACGGCTTACAGTCAGTCAGACAGGCGTTGCGTAAATGATCACTCGAGGACCAACCTTGATCTCAGAAGCCATTCAGCCTGTGACGTCTTCAAACAGGCACCTGTGTCAGGGCACTTGACATACTGTCTGATTTCAAAGTGAAGGACTACAGCTATCATCGCTTGCCACTTCCCTACTTCCACTAAATGAGTCATGGTTGTCTGCTCCCAAAAAAAAACACAGGTCATAACTGCACCTCATCTTCCCACAGATGCTTGGGAACGTGGTAACTTGACAGCGGAGGGACAAGCAGGTATGAAGACTAGGAGACATGGGAGTACAAAAGAAGAATATCTGCTGCCATTCTTTCAGTCTGCACACAGGTTAGTGGCTGATAGTAATGAGTCATCATGAGTCGGCTGGATAATGGCTTTCTGTCAGATGCTCACTTCTGCTTGTATTGCTATAATGGTTTTACTATACTCTATATATACACAGGGCTGTGCAAAGGTCTTTGGTGGTCAAGGGAAATGTTTAAAGTTATTTATCTGGGTACTAAGTGTATAAATTTGCCCAGAACAAAAAAAAATACAATTTAACATTAAAAAAATATATGAAAATAAAAACTAACAGGAATTTGTCCTGTTCTCCAAAAAGTCACTGATATCTAGTTGGATGGCTATATGAACACTGCTTCAGTTCCCAAACTTCTCTCCAGGGGCACCTCAGCCATTCCATGTGTTTGCTAAATTTCACCACCAGCTCAGAACTGATTAATTTAATCAGTTAAAAAAGGCAATGAGAGATTGATTAGCCATACAAGGTGTGTTTGTGTTCGAGCCGAAAACATACATGGGTGTCTTGGATGGTTCCTGCAAATACTGGGGTGACTTTAGGAGAGCTTTAGAAATAGTTGACCTGGCACACTTTGACAGACATAATATCATAGATTTGTACCAAGATGAACATCATTTAACATCATCATCATTCTTTGACTTTTGCACAGTACTATATTTTACCCAATATTCCTCAGAAAGAACTAACAGCCTCCTAGCATTTCATATCCATAGCACACATTCCTGCTAACCTTTAACAGTCCTGTGTTTGAGGGTCAATCCATACCTTCACTATCCTCTTTCATATAAGTCTGGCATTTTTCCTATAGAAAATA
This sequence comes from Hippopotamyrus pictus, assembly GCA_026781145.1. Classification (NCBI taxonomy): domain Eukaryota; kingdom Metazoa; phylum Chordata; class Actinopteri; order Osteoglossiformes; family Mormyridae; genus Hippopotamyrus; species Hippopotamyrus pictus. The sequence continues at coordinate 686,703 of JAODLC010000021.1, read as the reverse complement.
AAATCAGACAAATAGGCACCCCAGACAAAACACTTTGTCTGCTTTCAGAAAGATGCAATTTATAGCCATCAAACTCCCACCCCCAACCCCAAGAGGACATCCAGACATAGTCTGGCATTTTAATATGTGATAACAACTATGTGGGTGACATTTAACGAGCCCCGAACCTCTGAATCTCTGTACAGCCTACACCATTCCTCTAGGCCATGAAGGACAATAGGGGCCTTCTCCTTTTAAACAGCATCAAACAGAGAGATAAAAAGGCCACATAATTTAGACACAGCTTCCACAGCCTCAGAAGTGTAAAACACCATTGTAGCGTGTGCATATTCGAACGGCGCCTTTCAGTTCCAGAACACAGCCCTTACACAAGTTAGCCTCGTCCAACTCCACTAAAAGGGCCTCTCTGTTGTTTTGTTTGCCTGCAGAGGGATGCAATCATTCCAAACAGATATAAGCAAAAAAAAAAAATACATTTTTAAAAGAATCTTTGTGAGGCATGTGAAGTCTTTGTGCCATAAACTAAGTGCCAATCCAGTCACACAACACCAGCACAAAGGGAATATCAGATAAAAGCATTAGCAACACAAATGGCATGTGTTCTGGAAGAAGGAGTCAGAAGAAGAACCACACTTGGCCCAATTAAAGACTCCAGTCATCCACAGAGAACATAGACAGAAAGACTGATATGGATCTCCTGCTCTAAAGAGTAGGACAGCCATCCTTTCAGTCAGATGGGATCCCCCCCCCTTTATATGGAAATATTAAGAGAGGAACATCCATTAAATAAGGAATTTCAGTCTGGTTTGACTTCAAAAGAAGGTAAAAGACCTCATTACACATGTTCTGCCCCTTCTTGACAATTGGATTGGCTTGAAAAGATATGCTCTTCAAGCCAGGATGCGCTTATCTCAGAAACATATAAGCTCTGGATTTAAAAAAATCAGAGGTGGATTTGATGTGATATTATAGAAAGCATAATTCCCGTCTCTGCAGACCATCCACTTCAGCTTTCAAGCTTCAACACATAAAATGAGGTGCTGAACATCAGCATTAACTTCGTGCATTATTTCATGTGTGATTAATGCTGTTTTTCACGTTCACAGTGAAGATGAATAGCAGTTAATGTGTTTCCAGGGGAGAATCATTAAGGACTAGTTATCATTACAGACAGTCTTCTTAAGTATATACACACGTATAAAAGAAATTGCTGGAAATCATAGAATGGAAAGCACAGGGGCAAAAGCATACATTTATGTATTCAAAACACCCCTGAACAAATTCAAGCCTTTCTGCAATGGGCTGACAAGTAGAATATTCTGTCAGGGAGGTATCTCGATCAGCAAGAAAAAAAATCTACTTACAAATCTACTGGGTAAGTATGTTTGGTAACACTTTCCTTAAAATTGTCATCTATAATGCATTATAGATACTTTCAAAATGCATTATAGTGGTCGGTAAAGAAGCAACAATTCACTATAGATCCCTTCATATTGCATTATAATGCTTTTTACGGTATTATGAAAGTATCGATAGTGCATTATAGCTGAGAGCTTCTTAAGGCACCCATAATGCATAATAAACATAGCTATAATGTGTTATGCCTTTTTATAAATATTGGTACCATTTTACAATAACTCCCTTTGCTACTTATAAATGGTAGTAACTCATTGATATTTTAAGAGCTGTGTTGTATTTTGTGTTTATAATTGTCTATTAATAATTTACAAAGTGTTACAACCTGATTAATAACCTGACTATAAACCTTTTATAAACCCTTTTCAGGGTAGTCTTCGTGTAAGTGGTGCCTAAATATTTAAAGTCAGTGTCATAACGGTTTATGAATGCATTAAAAATGTATTATGGATGTGTTCAAGGATTCTTATACACATGCCATTCATAGAAAGTGTTACCATATATTTTATCCTTGACTCCAGTCCAAGAATAGAATGAAACCACTGTCCATTGCTTTAACTAGATCAGTCCTTTCAGTCTTACACGTTTCTCCTGTGTCTCCTGAAATACTACTGTAAATGACTTTGAAATGATCAATTCTTAGCTTCTTAGATTTAACTCTAATTACGTTAGAGGAAAGAAAACCAAGACGGGGGGGGGCACATCTAAGCAAAGTGTTCCAACAGCACTTGGACATCCGTATACTTTTATCTGTACTATCAGCAAAAAGACTTTCGTTTCACAGTGAAAATGGACTCGCTGTAACTTTTGAAGACCATCAAACAGAATCATCTTTATACTCCTCAAAAGGAAGCTGTGCCATCAGAGGATTTGTTATAAATAAACCCGTCCTCGCTGGATCTTCAGCACCAGACATCTTCAGGTTTACATGGGTAACTTTAACGGACATTCTGCCTGCGAATGCAACATAAATAAGGAGACCATTTCATTAATTAGGTCTATGTGCTTGAGGCTACCCGGAAAACACATTTTCTAGAAAGATACCCTGATTTATATTGTTACAGTCATTTAGGTAATAATGGTTTCAATAATACAGGGAATTTCGAACACGATTCAAGGAAATTTTGGTCATTAAATATCAGGATTGTAATCCATCCATTTATTTTCCATATCTGTTCATCCTGTACAGAGTCACAGGGGTCCAGAGACTATCCCAGAAACAATGGGTGCAAGGGAGGGAATAGGGAACAATTTTAGAATTGTATTCAATATATTTATATGTAGTTTGTTGATTATTAAAGCAGCCTTTCACATGGACAATCATGAAGATCATCTATATTCCAACAGCTTATCTGAGACAGGGTCGCACGGTGTCTGTCCCAGGCACTGCAGTGTACAAGGCTGGAGTTCACCCTGGACAGGACACTGCCAGGCATACAAACAGTCAGACTCCGTGGGCAATTTACATAGAGTGACAAGATAATCCATGCCAGGTAAGACATTTTGAGCTACTTCATTATAACAGTCAAAATATTTTCAAACTGAAAGGCTCCTGTGCTTGGCTAAATAGTTCAGTTCATCTTGTGTTTTGACTGGTTTGCTTCCATGATTGAAAGGCTCATTCAGCTGTTTCACATTAACATTAGTGACACATGCCTGATTACAGGACACTGTCCAATCAGAACACAGCATGAGCTGAGTGCTTAAGTGAAATCCAGGCCCTTTTAATGAAATGGTAGTTTACAAATCCTGCTCTAGCTCAAAGTGTCCTCTCTGACATGGATTATCTGGTCACCCTAAATGTACAGGCTCCAATAAGCCCAACAGCATGGCTTTGAACTGTGAGAGGAAACCCACAAAATGCAGGTAGAACATGCAAGTTCCACACACACACAGATCAGGAGGGTTTTGAACTTACAACCTGGGCGGCATGAGGCAAAAGTGCTACTCACTGAGCCACCACCCCACTAGAAACTAGCAAAGCCTCCAAATTGAGTCATGTGTCAAAGTTAAAAGTTCAGCAGATGCACAAAAAAGTCTCTAAATGTCATCAAAAGTTAACTCTACAGAGATGCAGCTGTGAGCCCAACAACAACTTCGAATGAACTACAGTTGCATGACTCACACAGAAGAAAATGTGCATCATTCACTCATTTCCAGAACTTAGCAGGGAGGCAAAAATACAGCCATTGATAAAAAAAATGGAATTTTCAACATGACCTAGCTAGTTAGATAAACCAAACAGATTTTTGATCTAGATGTTTAGATGATGTTGTCAGAAAATGGATACTCAGCAAAGACCAAAAGAAATAGGATAGAGAATAGCACACAAAAAACAGGTTTGGGGTGAAAAGTCATTTTTCCTCACCCAGTAATCCTAAGCAAAGTTAAACAGCAGAGGTTTAAATGAACAAGAAAATGCCCTTCCGGAAAACTTTTAAAACTGATATCCATATACAGTCCAGAAAATAATCCCCTAAATATATTTTGCATAATGCTGTTGTCAGCACGGACGGACGAGCAAGCTTGGAAGCAGGCGAATGGAGACAGCAGTGGGGACAAACGGGGTTTAATTGAAGGATCGAAGAAAGACCATGTAAGCAGACACGAGACATTACAATGACAAGTCTAGTAAACTGGGGGAGACGCGGACTGATATACACGAAACAAGCCTAAACAACAGGAAACAGCTGGGCATGATCGGGGAAGCACACGTGGATAATGAGGGGGCGTGGCACACATGAGGACTGGACGCGCAGGTCATGACAGCTGTATGTTTTAAAGCATTCTCGCTGAATTTATGTTGTTTATCAATTTGAGTTAATTAATTAGCATTATTTAAAATTTACCGATACAAGTACAGAGGCAGACAAAATTAAAAAAATGTAGAATATATTAATATCAAGAACATAATAGGAAGTAAGGCCACCTTTTACCTTAAGAATAGCTTCAGTCCTTCTTGGAATGTTGCCAAAGCAGTCAGGAACAGTGTGGGATGAAGAAGGTAGAAATCTACTTCATACTCTGTGCTCCACAACATTCCACAAAGGTAGGAGCATAGGAACCAGAGGGGATGGAGGGGATACATACCCCCAATATTTAATTTAGTTTCATTCATCTTCCCAAGAGATAGACCTTTGTATTAAAATGATTAAGCTGTGTACACCCCAACATTGAATTCTCTCTTAGGCTGTTGAATAATGGTACAATGATATTTAGACCTGGTGAATTGGGAGGCCACGAAAGGCATTTGGCTTCAATGTAGTGTTCATCAAATCATTCATGAATTCATTTAGCAGTATGTATGGAGATTAGGGTTAAAAAATTCTGGGAATTTTCCCAATAATTCTCTTATACTCCCATTAACTCCCCTGGAAGGTTTCCAGCTTGGAATATTTCCAAAATTCCCTAGTTTAACTTCCCATGGAATGGAAAGTTCATGGAAAGTTTCCAGAAATTTTCCGTCACTTTGCAATGTCATTTAGAAATATGGGGACATCATGAGTGAATCATGTTTGCACCACGGGTCTCACTAAAATGGCCTTCTAGTCCTTAGTTATTCTACAACCATGTAGAGCAATCATTGGACCTAATAACTTCCACAAGATGGCTCCTCATACTAACAGACAAAGGTTGAAAGATTTTTTGGCATTTGGATATAGCTTGCAATGCACAGCTTTCATTGAGAGTGGGTCACAGAAGCGCTGATTCAGCTCTGTGGTCATTTTTGAAGCTGTACTTTTGTGATGTTCAGCAACTGTCCTGGTAAGTGTTCTTGTTTCCCTGTCCATCCCCTTCACCTCGTGACCACAGTTCCTTTTTGCTGATGCCATTTGTCCATGTTCCCAAGGCACCCTTATAATTAATGTGTTTGTGTTCCAATGCACCTGCAATTTGGGCACCGACTCTTTAGCCTCTTTAGAGCTCTGTTATTTGCCTTATGTTGCTTTGAAGACCCGCGTATCGAAGTGACTGTCAGACCTCTTTCGTATCTGACACATGCTGCTAATTAGCATTCAACCTAATATGACTCACCTACATTTGTAATTCTGATTTTTTTCAAATCCCTTTTTCATGTGCTGTTTTCCTTGTTTTGTTCACCCCCACGTGTACATTTTTGTTGCCAAAAATAAGTAATTCCTTTGGAATCTAGGTGTAGTATATCTACCCTGGCAAAATTGTTGCATGACCAAGGAAACAAATGAGTTTTCTGTCCAATCCCCACCTCTGTCGACCAGAATCCTTCATATACTGTAGATTAACACTGGGCAAAATAAAATATTTAGCTATAAAAAGTGAACAGTGAGTGAAGCTGGACTGTTGGCTTCCCATTTCTTGCCCAGTTCCCCTTTCTAATGAGCTCAAAGACCAGTAAGAATTGGCCGGCAGGCACTGAAATCAATTAAGGACAACAACAACAACAAAAACTAGCTGCTTCTTTGTAGTTCCATCTGTGAATCAAACTAGCTAAAGACAGCTTGAGACGTGTAACCTTATATTACGACGTCTGCTGACACTTTCAACAAGTTCTTCTCAGATCCTTCTGTTAAGTCTGAAGCAAACCAAGGAGGTTAAACCTTAACTGTGAGTGGAACACGTGGCTCAGAACATGTTGGAATTTTTACTGAGGATGGTTAGGGACATGAGCCAAGTGACATGGAGCAAGGTCAAGGAGGTTTGACAGAGTGTGTCTAATTTGTACTTCATAGAGCGCTGCGCCCAGCACTGGAACTTCCTGGGCCCTCGGTTCAGGCCTGTTCCAGCCCCTGAGGTTGACTATGCTAACATGCATGCTATGTGGGGGAATGCCATTCGTTACCATCACAAAGTAGTTCACTTCTGTCAGATTCACATCTCTTCAGCTGACGGTTCATTAGCAGATGTGCAGCTGACCTTCATGTAAGCATGAGGGAGATGTTCATTTGAGCATTCGAGATCACCGCTCAGTCTTTGTAGCTGACGCTAGCTGCTGTTCTGGCAGCTCATACTTTGCTTCTTCTCAGTCAACGTTCCTTATCACAAATTCTGTATTGAATGACTCCTGCTTCATTCTTTCACAATCTTGGGCCTTCACTTCCTGTTTTCTCATTCCTCCTTTCTCCTCTCATTGAGGAGGAGGTGGGAGGAGGGGAGAGGGGCTTCAGCGACGGCTATATCTTACATGCCTCCTTTTCCCCTCCCTGAGTCATGTGGTACTTTATCAGGTAAATCGGTATAAAAAAATATTTCTGTCTCTGTATCAGCAAACAAAGTCTCATCTCCAACCATGAAGCTGGAAATGTGAGCATTTAATTCATGATTTAGAGCATCTCCCACTGTGGGCTTTTGAAGCTCCTAATGAATTCCATTTCTTGCTGGCAGGTGGACAGGACTGGCACAAAGTTTTGTTGTCAGTGAGCGAGAATTTCCCTCAATTTTGTCAACAACAACTAAGACAGCTAATAGCTTGAAGCCCACCTGCCTTTTGCAGTGCGTCCTTCGTTCCTGCCTCTTTTGCGGCTCCCGTTCCTTTCGGCTACTTTGCAAAATGAAAAGCCAAAGCATGGCGCACGCGCCGGACCCTTTTCAGGAAGCTGAACATCGGCCATCTTTCATGTTAACCCAGAGGCTCCTCCAGCTATTCGCTTTCCCATTTATTCTGCCAACAATTTTATTTAATGACCGATTCCTTGTGCCTGAAGTGCTAAACGTACATGTGCAACAATGGGGTTTTTCAAATGCAGGAAACACACTGGAGAAGAGATTCGATTTTAATGCCATTCCAAACTGAACCTTTAAATCAGATTTGAATATGTTATGTGGGATACACAAAGCTCAGATTCACGGTTTTGCTTTTGAAAAAAAAAAAATGGTTTCATAAGACTCTTCAATGAAAGTAATGTAGTACAGTCAAATCTATGCATTTAATCTGTGTAACTGGATAGGAACTATCTGGAAAATGAAATATTAAAAATCATAAATTAGTGCAATAGCCTCTTCCTTCTTAATAGATAGTGCAAGTGTCACATCCAGAAAACAAACAAGGGGATTAAACTCTGATTCCTATACAGTTTTTTTTTTTTGTGCAGCGACTGAATGATTGAATGAGCGATTTTTTACATTTTTAACTTTTTACCTTGTGGGGATATTTTTTCAGTCCCCACAAGGGTAACCTCAATTTCGTAAAAATCTGTGACTGCAATCAAACAACTAAAAATGCCAAAAGTCTTGTATTTTGTTTGGTTACTTATGGTTAAGGTTGGGGCTGGGTATGAGTTAAGGTTGTCATAGTTGGGATTTGGGTTATGCCCAAAGAAATGAATGGAGAGTCCCCATAAAGAAATGAATATGTGTATGTGTGTGTGTATTTGACCGAGGGGATCAGCATTTGGCTCTGCTACCTTGCATTACCTGACCTGTAACCCAGCTAAAAGATCCAGTAAAGAAATGCCTGCTACCTCTTTACAAGCTCCACCCTACCTGTCAAAACAGTTTACACGCTGCCGTCTGCCATTGACCCAAGTGTAAACAGAAGCTGCTGACCCCTAAGACTACAGCACATGCTACAGCAGTGTTTCCCAACCCAGTCCTCAGGGGACCCCGGACTGTCCACATTTTTCCTCCCTCCTAGCTCCCAGCCAATCAGGAACACCGAATACCTGGTACAGGTCCACTGGGAGCTGAGAGGAAATAAAAACGTGGACAGTCCGGGGTTCCCCGAGGACTGGGTTGGGAAACACTGCTCTACAAGCAAGCGAGGGCACAGCTGAGATGGTGCGGCAGATGTCCTTTCTGGAGAAGCCACACCAGCATTAACCCGTAACAAAGGGCAGTGCCATGTACCTCAGTAGCTATCGACAAGGTACAGCTGTACCTCAGACACATACCTATTAACTGTACACAATTCAGAAGCTCTGCCGTGTTGTTTTTTTTTTCAGTGGAACTTTCAGTCTCATATCACAATAGGAGGAAAACTGTACACTTTTCCGGATTTTAACGTTTGATTCTTGGCTTGGTCCATTTTCAGAAATGTCATACTAACGTCATGCTCTCATTGGTCCAGTGACTGCTTCTCAGCCTACTATTGGTCCTTGCATTGGCTTCCTCAACATCACTGGTCCCATCAGTGACTCCCTCAGAACCATCCATTCATGTTTCTGTCACCGGATCTTTGCACACTGTGGTCCCACAGCAGGGTTTCATGCGTTACCTGAAAACTGGTATGTGAGATTGGTAAAATGACCAAGACCCCAGAAACAAAGACTGGGGAATTATCTGGGTAGCATGACTGCAGATTTGTGATAAAATGTAAACTACGCCCGGACCCCGTGATCAGTATCAATACATTGAGGAACCACTAAAATTAAAATCTAGCCCCAGCTCAAAGTCTTGATATGACCCCCGCCCCCCCAAACCATATCCGCCTTCCTGAAACCTTCTCTAAATTGGAAGCATCACACCCTGGCTCTCACTGGAGGCCCCGCCTCCCTTCCCAGAGGGCTGACTCCCTCTCTCCTGGCATCCCCTGAGGCGAGGGGAAGATTAAAACAAATAGGAATTTAATCAAGGGATCCTTCTTCTTCTGGTAGCCGGCAGCTCCGCTCGGCCTCAAACAGAAGGGCCCCTCTCCAGGAAGGCTGCCACAAATCAAAGCTTCCTGCTCGCCACTCGCCGCTCCGCCGATCCATATCACAACAACAAAACCAGCAGAAACAATTATTTATTCCTTTTGATGTCGGTT